>NW_010585468.1:36436-140799 GCF_000705375.1 Tinamus guttatus | reverse complement strand
TTTCCTTCTTTCCTTCTTTCCTTCTTTCCTTCTTTCCTTCTTTCTTTTTCTTTCTTTCCTTCTTTCTCTCTCTCTCTCTCTCTCTGTCTCTCTCTCTCTCCTTTCTCTTTTCTCTCTTCCTGCATCTTGTGAAATTCAACTTAAATAAATGGGCGAATATCTGGTTAGAATATTAGAGGTTTTACTTTTGTAGAAAGGGCTTGTTGGAAAGAAGCAGGGGGGAGTAGATGGCTAGGGGAAAAAGTTAGTTTGCATAGTCCTGGGAATAGACATTCCATGAATAATGCAGAAAATGGAACTATGAGAAACATTTTCGGAAGAAGATTGCTTTGCGGGTAGACGAGTTCATTTATTCCAAAGAAAAGGCAACTCACACATCTTAGCAAACCAGTAGGATTGGCCCAGAAGAATAGGTTAAATCACTTCACTTCTCAGCTGTCTCTGATCTTGGGGGCCCAAGGCACATCAGGCCACACTGAACAATTGGGCAGCCTGACACTAATTTAAAACACAGGCTCAATGTATTGGTTCACTCCTTAAATCAATTACTCCATCTATCTGAGACTTTTGTTGGTGAGTTTTATACATGGCAAACAGTGTTAGCAAAGAGGACACACGATGCGCTCCATTCTTTTTTTGCACAACAGTAGTTATGGGTAGGGCAGTGGGAAAAGCAGAAGCATGTTCCTGTGTGAGCAAAGTTAAAGTGAGAAAAGGAAAAACATAGATATTTAAGACAGATCTTGTCTTTTTCTTTATTGTGCATGTTTACTTGAAGCAGCAAAGGCTCAGTCCAGTATCTATGAAAATACGGAAGTCTATCTTTTGAATTCAGTGACTACTGTTCTGAGCCCTACGTACTACTCTGGATTGAGTGTGGTGGATGGCCTTTGAAAAGACACAAAAGAAATGTGTAAGTCTAATGGGTTGGCTGTGATGGCTCAGCTGCAGGCTGAATGTAAGGTGATTGCTTCGGGGAAGTTTTAAAACCATTCTTTAGGGTATCTGTCTCTCTGAGTTAACACTGTTCACAGAGACTTTATGCTATTTTGTGTCAATCTAACATTTCTACAGCTGCTCTAGTTTATCACTTCATTTGCCAGCTCTCTCCTCTAGCAGCTCTTGTGTGTCCAGATCCTCACCAGAAATTCCCACAGAAGCCCCTAGGAGTTACTGCTAAAGAAGGAATTATTTCAGTTTAATGGTATAATTCGGAACACAGTTTTGATACACTAAATTTATGTTTAAAAATGGTATGTAGTTATGCAGATGCAGTATATGCTGGTCACTGAACAATGTTTTGGGGAAAGGAGAAAGGAAAAGGCAGCTGCAGTGCTTCATATGTTACTTGTCTCTTCACAGGTGGAGCTTACTGGTAATAGCATTTATGAATACATACACCCTTCGGACCACGACGAGATGACAGCCGTCCTTACTGCCCACCAGCCCCTTCATCCTCACCTCTTACAAGGTACCTGTATGATCTGTTATCAAACTGTCTTGGTAAAACTACAAAAAGTAACCACGCTAGACTGACATGTGAAATATGAAAGCTCCTCCCTATCGGATGTGAAGCTGTGTACACAAATGGAGGAGGAGCATGAACTTGAAGCTGTGACCCACCATTTTGGCTTGTAGCAGTAAAGAAACGAAGGCATCCGAGTCTAAATAATGCTTTTCATCCCATGCAGTTTTAAACATTTTTTTTTTTTAGATTTTACCCCACAATCCTTGTTTTGTGGGATGCTGTGACAGCCTGGCTGTGCACAGCTGCAGCTACACAGTCTTGGGAGGGAAAAAGGAAGAATACATTAGGCAATTTGGAATTAAGAAGGTACTTTTTAAAGCTCTAAAAAACAACCGTTAAATCTGTAGTTTGAACAAAAAGCCAGAACTAATACCCTCCACGGTAGGAAGAGCAAGAACGGGTTTTGTAAATGATCATCATTTTAGAAGATGATCTCTCTGGGAAAAGGATACCCTCTTGCCTAGGTGCTGGCTCCATGATTCACCACGCCACTCCACAGATCCTGTGCACGCACTGCACGCGCTTCACCCACACGCACCCAGGCGGCTCGGTGCTAAGCAGGATGGAGGGTAGGGAAGATTCTTACGGATTATTTCATTTCTTAGTGGTAGTTCTTTGAACTTTAAAATATTAGAAGATTTTTGCTCCATTATATTCAACACACTTTCACATACATTCCGTAATCAATTAATCAGAAGTATTTCACATCATGCCAGCTTTTGACTGCCTTAAGACACATCGCCTAAAAGCATGAGATGCTCTCGGCTTACATGAAAATCCTAGTGAGAATCGGATTTTTTTTTTGTTTTTTTTTCTTAAATTTCTGGTGTCTGGGCTGTTTCTGCACTTGATCATTTCCCCCTAGTTCTGTCTCCTATGACTCCATCAGCACAGAACCACATACCCTCTCCATGCAGGCAGGTTTAGTGTGCCTGGGAGCGTATGCACTGCTGTGAGGTGGTGTTAAAGAACCATCCTTGCTTTCCTCTCTCTTCCTTACCCACATATGCTCTTTTTTTTTTTTTTTTAATCCCACAGTGTCACAAGAAACAAAACCTTCCTTTCCTTTTACTGGCCTGTTCTTAGCTGCTACTTGATTATTTCATAGTTTATTAATTCTGTTTTCTCCCATTTTTTTTCCAGGTTTAATAATTAAATAATAATAATAATAAAGATCTTTTTATCTTTTTCCTTTTTTCTACCTTACTGATAAGCAGAGGGGATGCCTCTGATATAAATCCATGACTTCCCATGCAGTTCTGCTGATATCCATTCTGCTGGCTAGTATATTCAATATCTTGCCAACGACAATAGTCTGATGTTTTTATTGTAATATATTTCTATTTGCTAATTGGAAAATTTATGTGAATTTAAAACTGTCCCATGAAAATAATTTTTGTGTCAAATATAAATAAGCTCTCAGCTATTGTCTATTAAATGTTATGGCTCTGGCTTACTAGAAGCAGTAGGATAGCGCACTAGTGCTGCCGTTCTAGAAGTTATTTTTGTTCAGAGCAAGGTATTAGTTGTTTCTTGCTTACGTTTGTATGCAAATGGATGCTTATCATGTCTGTTAGTGCTTATTCTCAGAAATAATAGGGTTCCTCTCGTGTACTGTGTTCTCATTTGTATAGTGATTTTTATGCACCTCTTTCTTGTCCATATCTCTTCCCCACACAACATATGGAACTAGAGCATTAAAGTATGCAGAGTCCTTACCTAAACATTTAAAAAATGAAGGATTGATTGAATACTTTTTGATCATATTTGCCTTCCTTGTGCAAGTTGTGTCATTTTCTTTGGTGGATGAATTTAATCCTGAGGTATAACTGGAAATACTTGGCCCAGAAGAATCAAAGCAGCTTTCCTAGTGGTATTCAGTGAAGCCCTGCAACTTTTTAATGAATGGCACAAATGAAACAAGTTATCTCTAAATCCTAGTAGGCATTCGGAATATTTAAACAAAGCATGGAGCTCCACTTTTAACTTAGTATAGAGGGAGGTTGAGTGAGAGAAATTTTATATTCTAACAAAAGAAAAAACAAGAGCCTTTTTAATGGTCAGTTTTTGTCATTTTAGTTTGGTTTTATTTCTTTTGATCTCTTAAAATATGTCTAAGTCATCAAGTCACTGGATCAAATAAAAACTTTGCCTTATAACCTAATTATATTAGAGATCTCTCCAGCCTGTGATACTACCATGCAATACCTCAGAAGTAAAATCAATATTGCACTGCAGAGGCAGATATTTGTAACACAAATTTACAGTTTGACTTATATAACTTTATTTGTTCTTCATGTGCACTTCAGCTACACCTTAGACATACATGTATTTTTAGCTCAGTTGCTATTTCAGTGGTTGCAGCTTTATAAGATCTCCTATGGTAGAAGTCATGAAGGTAAACATACATATCTATATGTTGTGGTGTTCTGTTACAGATCTTGAATAAGCCAGAGCACCAGTTATTTTTGAACCTTTCCCCTCCACTTTCCCCATTTGATACTTTTCCTTTATTTATTCATTTGCACTTATTTTTCCTCATTGCCTGTTTTATCTTCTTCAAACCTTCCCCCCTCTCACCACCGGTTCATCAGTTCCTTATAAGCTTTTCTAAAAGACCAAATAGTACATGAGAAAGCTCTAAGCTTTGAAGGTGTTGAAATCTAGAAGTTTTATTAGCATGAGTTTTATTTCTCAGGCAGAACAAATTATTGCTAATTGCATAAAATCAGACATAACACACTTTTCTTTGTATGGTGGTAGTTGTCCCATTATTCACTTTAAACCCCCATCTTGGTACTCAAAAACAATGTATTAGTTTAGAAAGCATACTCCTTCTTAAATTATAACTGCTACTAAAAAATCCTTCACACTTTGCTAACACTTCTGGTACAACAAGGCACACCTTCAAACATGAAGGCTAGATATCTCCTTTTATGAAATGAAAGTGAAGATTCTTGAATAATCACATGCTTTCAGAAGCTGTGTCTTTATAACTGGATTAAATGTAATAGAATTGGAAAAGTGAGAGTTTATAAACCAGCTGTTGTGTCTTCTCTGTTCAGATAAGTCAAATATGATGCTACAGTGAGTTTTGGTAAGGGAAGCTTTGGGGCCAAGAAGCTGAAAGGAGCAGTTCTGAGAAGCATTTAAAAGTCATACGGGACAAACAGCTCAGTGTGAGTTTGTGTGGTGGTGCTGTGGCACAAAGGCGTAATGGAAAATCCCTGTGTATGTAAGCAGGGAAGTAGTAAACGGGAGTAGCGAGGATGAATGATTGTATTCTTTATGTAGTATTAGTGAAATGGACACTGAATTGTTGTATGCAATTTTGTTGTCCACTTAAAAAAAAAAAAGAACTGACAGATTGGAGAAAGTACAAGAGAACCACAAAAGTGATTGAAGGGCTGGTTAGGCTTATAATGAGAGATGAAAGAACACCATCTGTTTGGTTTATCAAAAAGAAGATTGGGAGGTGACTTGGTTGCTGTGTATAAATACTTCTAAGGGAAAAAACACTGGGAACTAAAGAACTGTCTGTTTTAGGAGAAAAAAAATAGTATCAAGAACCAATGTCTGCAAAACCAAGCCACAGAAGCTCAAATTAGAATAACGCATACATTTATAACTAGAAGTTTGATTAACCACAGGAACAAAGTACTGAGGAAAGCAGTGGTTTCTTCCTCTTTTGATGTCTCCAGATCAAGGCTCTATGCTTTCTGGAAGATACACTTAAGGCAAACAGAAGTTACTGAGCTCAGTTCGGCAGTAACTGAGTGAAGTTTAATGATGTGCAATGTGCAGGTTGGACCTATGATCTAACGTTCCTTTCTGGCCTTAAAAATCTATAAGCTATGACTCAATGAAAGCCATAAGCCCCATGATCTGTGGAGGCTTTGGAGAATTTCAGCTTTAAATTACAAAGTCCTTAAGCCGCCCTCTTCCTTGCATGACCAGCATTGAAAATGTAAAGCAATACGTACTGATCTCTTGCTGTGAAGGAAGTCAACAGCTGGACTCTCTTTCTTATGGTGACGGGGTTGGGGAAGAATAAAGGTCTCCTTTCCATATACACATTAAATGTAGGGTATGCCTCAGTGAATCAACTCACATGAGTCATTGGACCAATTTTGTACCCAGAGTGCAGTTTTAAAAAAATAAATCCATTATATTTAAATGAAATGAGTTAGTAACAAAAATAAAGAATAAATTGATGTCTTTTCCAAACAGCGTGTACTGGCTGTGCTCAGATCTTAGGTGACTTTACTGGCCATTCACTTCTTTGCAAATATCGCTTAGAGTATTTCTGGTCTACAACGTGTGTCTGTGTCCTGGCTCAGTCTTGTACCTGTGAAGTCTTACACCTCAGAGCTTCGTGCTCCTTATGCATCTGTATTTGTTGCAAAGCCAAGATTCCTGTGCCTCTGTCCCAAGATCTGCAACACTTCAACGGGAACCATTCTGGTTGTTGGTTCGTAGCGTGGTGTCAAGGAACCGCTCTCTTCAATGTAAGGAAGTGGTTTTGATATGTGCCGTCTTTTCTGGAACACTTAGAGCTCTGGAAGTGTCTCTTTTCTATTTGCTCTATAGTGGAACTAACAAAGCAGTGCACTGTGTGAGGGCCTTGTGCAGTGGCAGAAGGTATTTACACAGCGGCCGGAGGAGGCGTGGGCTCCAGGATGTTGAGTGATGGGGTAACAGGAGTTTCTGAATCTCAGAGGCTGTGAGGATACATTTGTGGACAGCTGGAGGGACTCAGCGCAAGCTGCTCGTCTCTGGCCCTGGTACGCTGTGGTTGTGGTGCCGTGCAAAATTTTGCCTGGCCAGCAATACCTCCAGAGACTCATGGAGGCGGGTGAGGAGCTCTCCCCTTTGCTTACATGTAGCGTGGAGCTAAGCACCTGTCAGGCTGGTAAACCTGATCTGCTGCAGCTCAAAAGCCAAATTTGGTACAACACAGTGCATGGCAGGGGAAGGGAGCAGGGATGGGGAGGGGTAAATACTAGCAGACGTTTGCGAAGGTACTTCTAATAGGGTGCTTTGTCCATGGCTGTGTTTTAGGGACTTAGCATTGACGACTGCACCACTAATTACCCTACCCTTAACTAAACCAGTTCCTCTTAGCATGCTAATTAGAGGAAACATTACTATTTTAGAAGTCTGAAAGCGGAAAAGAAGGCAGACTGCTGGCATCTCACTAAAAAAAAGTCATTGTTTTGGGTAATCATCAGGGAGTGAATCAAAGAGTAGGGTGTCTCAGAATGCAGCATCTGGACTTTTTACTTCTGCGCAGTGCCTCTTGATCTTCTTTGCTATTTGAAGTTGGCAAATGTCACTTGAAGAGCGAAAGAGAGTTTGGGCCAATGCTAGCAAACTGCTGAATTTGGATAAGAGGAATGATAACAATCTTTCTTCTCAACACTGATGGGATCCTGGATGCAATCAGAATCCAGAACAAACTGTTCAAAAGGGGAGAAAATCTGGGCATATCTTGCAAACCAAGCTTGCAAGACAGGCTGTCTAACAACAGAGCTGTGGCTTTCCTACCACTGCACGAGCATCGCAAGAGCAAATAAAATCAGCCCAGAAACTTCAGCTTTCAACTTAGTATGTGCGCAGGAACTTATCGTCTATATATACCCACAATTTTGCCACCTACGGCATTTACAGCTTGTCTTTCAAGTGGTGCCACTCAGTTACTAAAAAGGAGTATTCTCAAGGGTATACTCACTTAAGCCTGTATTCTGCATGTGTATCTACAGATGCTGCAGCCGTAACAGGGAGGAGGGAAAGTGTATCTAACCGTGTTTTATTTCTTCTCCCTTACCTAGAATCCAGGCTTGACCACACATACCAAGGAAGGACAGGGGAGAGTTGTGGTTTTCATTCCTCCATTCGCATGCTGTATTTCACTCCACAGAACAGTTCAACTGACAGCCTCACTTTTGCACTGCTCTTTCTGGCACAGCAGCAGTGAAGACAGCGGTTGATACGCAGCAGAATTTCAGCTCTTATTCCTGTTTTTGCACTAGCCCTCTCCAAACCTGTTCCCAAACTTGTCCTGTGGCAGGGCCATCAAAGGCCTTGTTGGTCAATATGGATTCTCAGCTTCAGGGTCTTCCTTAAAACTCTGTATACTATTGCATCAGCCTGTTCTTTGCAGGATCCCTATAGTACTTCTACCTTTTTGTTTTGTTTTGTTCTAGAAGTTGAAGGCACCCACACTCTGAATACAGAGAGGGAAGGTGGTGGGCTCTGTGACATTTTTTCTCATGCTCCTCCAGAAAAGCTGCAGCCTTGTTATGCTCTCAAAAGAGGCTAGCCAAGATGCTCACATGCTCTTCTAGTCAGCAGTGTGCTGTGTGGGATCCAGATGCTTTGCAGATTACACAAGAATAGGAACAGAACATGTGCAGCTTTATAGTACAGAGGAGGTAAGATGAAAATAACCCACTGAAAGGGAAAAAATATGCATGGTGTTTGGGGGATGGGCAGAAAAGTGTTAGGCAGAAATGAACTCATGATGCCTTGTGTTTCCACCCTGTAAAACAGTCCGTCAGGGACATGGAACACAGCTTATCACACATTCATGCCTTGTCTCTGGAGGATTGCACTAGCTTGAAGTAGGTGTGTGCCTCCACACATGCTGGACTTGAAGGATGGTAGAAGCAGGTGACAGTGCTCGCAGTGTTGCAGTCTAAGTGCACTTCGAGAGAGATTTTCATTTGCTTTGACACTGCATCCAGGCTGCCCTGTAGAATGAACAGCGATTGAGCTTTGCATTGATATGACACAGCCACAGCAGGGTAAAGACCTCTCCATTTTAATGCCTCTTCATAATCTCTCATAGTGACAGAGAGGCAAGCATTTTTAAAAGAGTGCATGTTGCAGCTCTGTGCAGTTTGCAGGCTGGTACTGTTAATTTACAAAGTGGCTCTGCAGCAGAATGATGCAATTGTTTTGCTAACCTCAAAGTTTGTGAACTTTCGGAAAGACATATGAAATAATAGCTTGTACCTTGCAGAAATTGAAGGCGTAAGAGGTGAAGCTGTGGAAAAGCAGTGATTATATTTTCTCAGTTCAGAGTACAAGCATCAGGCAAACCACAAAATTCCTGCTTTCTGAGTGCTTTCTTTCAAAAGAGATGAAAGATGGAGTACAGAGCAAAGATGGATTTCATAGTTGCACCCCCAGGGATGGACAATCCTGGCTTCCATAAAGCTAACCATAATTTCACAGAAATGCTTGGAGAATCCTGTTTGGCAGTCATGTGCACTATGAGTGAACAAGCACTCAAATTCTGTGTCCAAAATAGCAAGACTCATTTTCTGTACCATGACATTTATCCTGCTTACAAGAGGAAAAAAAGAACAAATCTCTAAAATATGAACAGGCTATTTTATTCTTAAGGAGTGCTTGCAGTCAGAATATATTGCTTGATATACCAGGCTGGGAAAAGAAAGGGACATCTTATGTACGTGCAGAGACAACAGCGCTTCTCTGTGTTCTCAGGCACAGGTTGCTGTGCTTCAGCTCTGCGAGGATGCTAATGTACAGATAAGATTATGTGGTGGGGTTTGAATTAAGCCCTTTGCTACCTGCTGAATTTGTAGTGCTCACAGAATCTAACGGAGCAGTTCTTCACAGAAGGAGCCTCTGGAAGATAACCAGGCAGTATGGTTATACACTAGTGGAATAGAAAACGTTCCCTGAATCTGAGAAGGAAAGCGTGCCTTTTGATAATGTTCTGCCTGAAAAATAAATTATGATACATTTTCAATTGCTGTCTCAGACATGGATATAAACTCTGACTTGCAACTCCTCATCCCTGTAAAACTCAATGTAAATGACACATTACTTTCTAATGCCCCCTCAAAATTCTGATAGTAGATGTATTGAAAAAGCCAGAATCTCAGTAACATCAACTACACCCCTCCAAACAAGAAAAGCAGAAAAGTTGCAGAAATCTGCTGAAATGTATGCAATAACTTTGATCAAAATTAATGTTATCCTTGGTTTGGCTTGCATTTCCAAATATTACCAACCATCGCTTGGGGAAAAATGGCGGGAATTGCAATTCCAGAAAAAAAACACTCAGGAGTTTCACAGGTCATTCTTTCAATTCTTTAACTTAATCGAAATTTAAAGATTTCAACAAAGGGTTGTGGACCAATGGGGAGAGGATTATCACTTTGAAATGGAGCAAACAAAATCAAAAATACATTATCATAAGTAAATCCAAGCTGTAACATATATTGGAAGTGTCAGGAACAGAAAAATAGGACAGGAGTCACAATCCACATAACAGGATAAAGAAAAGCACTACACCAAAAATGGGAGGGTAAGCACTCAGAAAGCACCTTAAAGCTCTACTTTTCATTGCTAATGCCTGCATGCAATGTCAATCAGTAAAGCTCTGGAAAGTGTTAAAAGCTGTATTAAGATGGTTGATCTGCTTCTCAAGAAACGATCCTCAGATCAGTTCAAAAGACTGAGCAGCTCAGGGGTGGGGACAGAGCTTCCTTTTTAGCTAGATCAGCTGTTGAGACATTTTCTTGACTCACCTGAAAAAAAAATCCTAGAATAAACTTTTAAAAACTATTCAACTCAGTTATGGAAAGAAGGTGTAATTGCCCAATTATTTTAAGCAGATATATTGCATGTGTACAGTATGTGGATGACTTAGTGGTCATTTTAGGTATTTGAAAAGAATGATACTGAGAAAGAGATCTAACAGCAGTGACATTTATCATGAATTGAAGCAAATTTTGCAATCTCCATGTTTTAGAAGTGCTCATTTAATTGGAACCTGAACTGACTGTTGCCAAAAATCTGTGGGGAAATGGGTTGGATATGGAAAAGCAGGACACTGGGGAGTACTCTGGAAAACAAAACAAAACACAGCGACCTCCTCACTGCCATCCTCTCAGAGACTCACAAATGCATGAAACTACTCATGCACAGCCTCTACCTTGAAACCTTGCAGACTTCTCAGAAATGTGCTATGTAAGAATCATCTAACGTTCATCACAGCCTTTGGGATGTATATGAGAGTCTATAACATCTCCATTTGGGCATGAAGGCGTATTTTTTGTGCCATATCAGATAAAGAGTGCGTAAAAGGGTAAAGAGCAGCACCGCCTGCAGCATTGCTAGCACAGCTACAGTCTGCTGTGCTAAGAGCAGCACAGCAGCACAGCAGCAGGCTTCGGGGACTATTCCAGGAATACATCATACCAGGGACGCGTGGTGAATATGAAATAATATAATGCACAACACCTCCTGTGCTGACAAATGTGAATTTAGACATGAGGCTCTGCTCTGGTCTCACATATCCCCAGGTACCACACTACATGAAGGTACGTCCTCTCGGTTTCACCTGTTGTAAAGGTGCACTTCATGTTGCACAATCCGTCGAAGTACAGCTTAGCGTGGCTAAACGTTTCTGTGCTTACTTAGTTGCTTTTGTTCTTTACAGCTCTCAAAATACTACATTTTGTAAATACATCATGTTACATCCGTTCAAACACACACAGGCATTAGTGACCTATTAATCAGGTCAGGTATTAGTGACCTATTAATCATTTTCACTAATGAGGCCCATTCATCCTCACCTAGAGAAAGAGGGTTTCTTTTTCTTTCAAGATGAAGAAACCTTCCATTTAGATCCATTTTTATTTCTTATTCTCCCTTCTAGTGAAGCAGAAACAAAACCAAAAATAAAAAAGACAAAAGCAAAGCTTAGCAACATATAGTTATCAATATAACAGTCATGGAAAGGATTCTTCTGTGTTATGTATGGAAGATAAAAATAACAAAAGATTTGCTAACAATAGTTTTCTTTGCTACCTCACCTGGAACTTCTTCTTCCATAGCAGTCTGATCAGTAGCGGGTGTTTTTTTGGTCTATTCAGGTTTGCAACTTGTTGGTTTCATATTTCTTCTGCAAGAAAAAGGCAAGATTTTTACTTTAGCTTGAATAGGCAGTTGACACATTTATTCATAATTTTTACCATCTTTCCCTCTTCATTTTCCTTTAGAGGAAAAATGTTAATGCACCTCATACCTTGATGCATTTATAGGTTTAAGTTTTCAGAAAAAATACAGTGATTAAGCTTCGGTATGAGTATTCTGTAATACTTAACAATGCTTCCTTCAATGGTACTTCTATTCTGATTTAATCATAATATTTCACTATTCGTTACCCTCTCTCACACTTTCATATACACACGTTTAACCCACAATTCTCTCAACCTTTAACTTCTTAAGAGCTGACACCACTTCATTTTTTTTCCACTCTGTTTCAAACCTTCTTGTGCCTTCTCAGTAACTTAGAAGGTTTTCTTATCAAAGATTACTTGCTACTTACAAACTTAGCCTCAACTATCTGGCACTAGCCTTAACCAGCGGGGTCACAGCCCCAGCTGCCTGGTTAACAACGTGCAGCTCTGTATCCAACAGTGAGACACTACGGGGCATGCAGCATTGCTAGCAACTGTGTTACAGGCTCCCACAGCCTGGAGCATCCAGGAGGGATCCAGCTCTCCTTTTCCTCTTCAGACACATTCAGCTTTTCCCAAGACAATGGCATCTCTCAGATAGACACCAGGCACATAGAAATATTATCATACTTAGTAAAGCTGGAGGATCACTTATGACCAGGTGTATGTCCATTTAGCCTTTTCAGATAAAAAGGGAGTATATAGATCCAGATTCCAGATTGTTTTTTGGCCACATGGGTCAACCCTTCTTTTGCTTAACTAAGACATTTTAATGTCAGCTAGCTCAAGCGCCCAAACTTGGAGCTCCTTGGTCAGTTACCTCATGGGTAAGTCTCCTCCTTTAGGTTGCTGGCATGACATATGAATGATTCAAGAGACTGCAGTGTCTATTGATTAAGCAACAAACTGCTAAAAACAAATAATTCAGTGACTAATAATGACATTATTATCATTATGTTATAATTATATCATTTTGTACTCTTTTACACACAATTGTAAAGCTACTGATTATCACTCTTCAATCTCACAAATCACATAAAACTACTGTTAAATTGCAGTTCTGTCACCCTTCCCTAACCAAACCACCTATTACAAGGGTGAAAATCTACCCCTCTTTGCTCTTCTATAGGATATTTGCCCTTGAATTACTTTAATGAATCTTCTGGTTTCCTAAAGAGCCCTCACTGGTTATGAGGACTGGTGTTCTATGAGGACTGCTTACAACCTATCACCACAAAAACATGAAGGTGAAACCACCATCATGAAGATGAAATTATTCTTACATAATTAAGGAATTAGGAGTTTTAAATAAAGAAGGGAAAATGTTATCCTTAGTTTGAATGCAAGGGACTAGTGCTGGGTCACAGAGAAAATCTGTATCAGAGCTATGTATTCACCAACGTTCCCAACTCTCAGGCCCATTCTTTAATCATGAGATCATGCTTCAGCAATAGCAATCTGTACAGTATGGCTTCCTCCCACCAAATTGTATACATTTGTATTTAAAACGCTATAGTACATGTGCCAGTTCATTTAAGGGTCTTTTTTTTTTTTTCCTCCCCCATAAGGATCTAATTTGTATTATCAAGATAAATGGAAAATTCCAATACTCAAGAAGTCTGATGCTAATTGGGATGCACAATATATTGCATAGATTTTTCTTCCATTTTCTTCTTCTATAAGTCCTTTTTTGGTGATTGTATCTTAAGATGTCCAAACTCAGAACATAATGTAGAGAGTTTATTGGTTTCCAGGTAGTGGTCTGAAGCTCAAACCACTGCAGGTGTGTGGCTAAAAGGTGTTAATTAGGTGATGGTTGCACAAAAATCAGGAACACAACTCAGCAGTAAAATCAAATTAAAACAAGACTCCAGCTGATCACAGCGGACTTGGATTAAGCCATGCAGGGAGTTAGAAGGTAACAGACATTGAAACAAAACCTGAAAATCCCTCTGGGCCCTTGATTTTCCTATTCATAGAAGTACCAAATAACTTTTCTGAATATAGTTATGTTTGGCCAAACTGCAGCTTTTGTTTAAAAAATAGTCAAAACTATTAATATTAATGACATCTAAACTGTTATTTCTTTAAAAGAGAATAATACCTTCTTATTATGACAAAATACTGATTTGCCTGAATAACATTTAATTTTCAAAAGAATTCCCTGAGGTTATCTGTGAAGCTAAAAAACCCCTATCAAGAAGAGCTTGCGAGTCAGTGAAACAGATAGTATAATACTGCA
This sequence comes from Tinamus guttatus, assembly GCF_000705375.1. The sequence continues at coordinate 127,028 of NW_010585468.1, read as the reverse complement.
TATGAAGGCCTGGACATGACTAACTACATACACTCAAATTACTACAAAAACAATGAATTTTCTTATTTATTTTTGTTTTCACTTTTGAGGGTTCGTACATTGGTTTGCTTAAACTCCAAAGGAAATCTTTCCTTCCCTTTACCCATATGGGCTGGTTCCTGGCTGTTCATGATCAAGGTGATTTACCAGTGAAAGGTAGTAAAAACAGAAAGTTGGAGGCCTAATGTTGCTGACTTGTCTAATTTTCACTGAGAATTTTCACACAAAGGTGAAATAAATCCCATGGGAAGAGGTTTAGTGGGAAGGTGGAATCGCTGATTTCTATTTCTGTCTAAGGCTGAGACATAAAGACATCTTAAACCATTGAAGGCAATGCAATGCATTGATTTGAAATTTTTAGTAATAAATAATCTGTATGGTTTATGCTTTCAGAATATGAAATTGAGAGATCATTTTTCCTGAGAATGAAGTGTGTTCTAGCCAAGAGGAATGCAGGATTGACATGCAGTGGCTACAAGGTAATGCATATAAACTTTTTTTTTTCTTTTTTTTTTTTAATATTTAACAGTAATACTGTTATTTACTTACTTTTTTACGTAAGTGTAGCTGGAAGCACAGCCTGACAGAAAGAATCAGAACAGATACAAAAGTGCCACTGCTGGCTGGACAGTCCCTCAGTAACGCAACTGTCTTGCGTGGTGATTTGGATTCCAGCAGCAGATTGGAGTGTGCTTTGTGGCACATCCCACATCCTGCTTCCCTGATGTCCCAGAGTGGAAAATTGGCTGGAGAACAGCCCAAAAACAACGGTGGAAGGAGTGTGCGTGGCTGGCTCTTGCTCCGATAGGGAAGCGGAGGCAGGGGGGGCAGGGATGGAGAGTGCGGGATTTTTCAGGCTTGGTGGGGAAGCCTTCCTCAGCCTTGGCGTGTCTGCGCTCGGCTTGGCAGCACTTGCACAGGTCACCTCATTGGCCTGAGCAGAGTTACCTCAACATGAACGAGACCAGAACGTTGCTCGCAATAACCAACCACAGGTTTAACTCAGGTTTGAATCTTGCTGAACTATCAAGTTTGTTTAGAAGTCTCATTGCTGGTATTATCTTTTTACTTATTACACGAGAACAGAACCAACAGCAAATGCTGAAATTCTACAGAAACATGATTTAGATAGTTCTTATTTTCAGCTTTTTTGTGTGTGCATTTGCTGGTCTTCGACCAACACAGTGCAGTTCTATCCCTTATGTATTGTGAGACAAGAGTATTTCGCATACAGTCTTGTGGGGATTCCAAACAAAAGGAAAAGATTGTAAGAGAAGCAGAGTTCTCTTATGAAATGGCTTCAAGTCCAGGCATATATCCACCTATTTATACTGGAATAATTATTCTTCATTGCATGGAGCCCAGGTTACTCAGCAGCCTCCCAGCAAAAAATGGTGCTCTCCCAAAATGGAATTTGAAATTAGTTAAGAAAGCAGAGCTTGTAGTCACGTGTTTGTTTTTGTCTTCATTTTGTTTCTGTTTTGGTTTAGTCTGCTAGCCAGGGCAATCACATTCATTCTTCTTTTGTTCTCTGCTACAAGTTTACACATCTTACATAGCAAATCACTTTAAGGATGTATTTATTTAGATAGCTACTGGTTTAAATGACCATGCTTAGAGCTTTTTACAATATCACCTAAATAGCTGAAATGCAGGGAAAATAATACACAAATCAAATAGTAAGGGAATTAATATATCTACTGTGAGATCCTACATAAGTTCTAATTGTTGCTTTTCTGCTACTGGATGTATTATCACTTGCTGATTGGAAAGGAGGGAAGAAGGTTGCACAGGAGCCTATTTCTAGGTGACTGTTTAGTAGACTGTTCAGGAGTACCAAGTACAATGGATATCAATTCCTTTCGCCTGGACACAGACAAAAGTCAAACTAACAAACACAGATATTAAGCTGAAGGATGCACAGTTTGTATTTCTGGTTCTCCACAAAGCCAAGTCTCCTGTGAACTATTTGGCACAGAACATTGGCAAGAGCACAAATGATTTCTAAACGCCAGCCCTACAGCTAATAAATCTTATGTTCCTGAAGATCCTTCAGATTGCAATTTCTACCTCCTCTTTAGCTGACATCATTGTGAATTGTTATAGGCTAAAGGGTAATGTTGAAGTCATCACTCCTGTCCCTAGAAATTGTATATGGGGATTCAAAAATACAGTCTCAAGATACTGTCCTTGTTAGTGTATCAGTAGAATGTAATTGGAGCCTGATAGAATCATAGAATCCTTAAGGTTGGAAGGGACCTCTAGAGGTCATCTAGTCCAACCCCCGATTGAAGAATTCAAAACTCATCTGCAGTGTGTTTAAATAGATGGTATTTAAGTTTCATAAGTAGCTTGCCCACGTCATAATCACTGGGCTTTTAGTGTCTGTTTTTCATCAGAACAATATGTATTTTTTTAAAAAAACAGATGCTCAGGTATACCTATATGTGTCTGTGTGTATGTGTGAGACTGAGTCACTTTTAAAAGCAATTTCCAGATTTTTTTTTTGTTTTTAAAGGAGCAGGAATTCTGACTGCATGCACAAGAAAGCTATACAAGAAATCTGTGAAATCTATACCAAAGAAAGCTGAAGTCATTAACTAGGCACTAACAGTGCCAAACAGCATGGTGTTTCAGTATTGGATTAATCCAGCATTGCTAGCAGTAAATGCACAAACTGCATATACTGTGTTTTTTGGGTCCATTTATAAATTACCAGACTTCTGAAGCCTTATCAGACTATGCGGTAGCTAAAAACGTTAGAAGGGTTTATTGGTTTATAACCTCATTAAAACTGAGGTGAGGTGGGTGGATGGCTGGAGGGTCAGCTGCCAATCAGTGAGTGTATTTTCTTCTCATGCCAGGTGATCCATTGCAGTGGCTACTTGAAGATACGGCAATATATGCTAGATATGTCCTTGTATGACTCCTGTTACCAAATCGTTGGGCTGGTGGCTGTAGGTCAATCTTTACCTCCCAGTGCAATCACTGAGATCAAGCTTCACAGCAACATGTTTATGTTCAGAGCAAGTTTGGACTTAAAGTTAATATTCCTAGATTCCAGGTAAGCGTCTGTTACATTTCTAGCATAAAATGTTTGAGAGGCAAGTTTTATAATAAATTACACTGGTTTCTATACGAATCAAAATAGTAACAAAAAAGATGAAGCAATACAAAATTCACCTGGAACACAAAGCTCATGAGGGCCTTTGAAGCTCTTCTGGATGCTTGTAAGGCTTGAATATCAACATGTAAGAATCAATAGTAATCAATAGTTTCAAAATCAGCTGAAGTCTCCTTGCTGTGGGCAAAATACAGGCAAACAGTACTATATTTTTGCCCTAAAGGACATACAATCTTAATAGACACAACTAGTGAAAAGGGATAAGGACATATCCTCATCCATAATTCATAAACAGTAAACTGAGACACTGAGATCAAATGACTTGCCAGGGTCATCCAGGAAGCTTTTGACAGGCAGAGTGGTAAGAAAATTTAGTCTCTAGCACTTCAGTGTTAATGCCTTAACAATAAAACCAACCTACTAATGAGGTTGTTAGGATGAAAACAAATTCAGTTGGGGCATCAGATGAAAGCAGAGTGAACCTTCATTATTAAAAAAGAAAAAAAAAAAGAGCTTGGAAAAATGGCTAGTGCTTAAGAAAGAAAACCTCATCTCCATTCTTAGCCAACATAGTTTGCATGTCATCTAAGAAGACAAGCGCAAAAACTTCAGTGCAAGGAGATGTGAAATGATTCATTCATCCTTTTTTGAACCCTTGTATCTTTTACTATACAGTGATGCTTTGTACAGTGCAGTTTGAAATACCTTGAGGGGAAAAGCCCAATTTAATAACAATGTTTGACTATCGATGAAATAATGGTTCTTTAAAAATCCCTGTAATATGAAGCATTATGTGACATACTTTTTCATTTCCTTGACATGCTGGATTTGTAAGAAGCAGAAATGATATTTATGTATAATAGTGAAAAATAATCCATATCCACAACTGTGAGGGCGTTTTGCATGCTAGGTCAGCTACGCAAGCACATTTTCTCTCTATCTAGCTAAGGCCAGTGAGATAGTGGGCCATCGGCTGCTAGAATACAGAGCTAGCTGTTTCTGGAAACCGTTTTTTGGCACGCTTTCCTTAATGTAACAGCTACAAAGAAGCACAAGGGGTTCAGCAACATGTCTTTGCATGTGGAGAAAAGGAAATGATGTGCCTAAGAGGAACTGCCTGGAGACTGAAGCGTCTTCAAAGGAGACAGTTTAAGCAGAGGTGTTGACAGGAGTGCAGATACAACCAGTACTGCTGTGTAGCTGTGTTTACCAAAGAGCAGATGTATGTCATCTCTGTCCACACACGGGACAGTCTGGGCTATTAAGTGTTACCAGAGCCCTTTACTCCTCCAACTGAGCAAACCAAATGATAGTTGCTCCCGGTAGGGGTGTATCAGCAATAAGACAGAAGTGGTTCTGTCTTGCTTCTAGCACCCATGCAGCAGGAGTGTTGCTAGATCTTTAGAGGTAACTGTTACAGCAACCAGGCCAGTGCTCCACTGTAGGAAAGAGCAGGAAAATAAGATACCCAGTACAGTGCAAAACATGTGGGAGCTGATTTATCAAGGTTGCTGGAATAGAGAGACAGTCACTTCCACCTGAAGTGATTTGCAGTATCTGATTTTGGTGGTGCAGTTCATGCATCGAAATGCTTTAAAGAAGTCTAGAGGGCAGCGCTGATCATGAGGGCAAGCTCTGTTTCCTACTCTGTGTGCCTACGTGTCCAGGATCCCTTCAGTGGCTTCCTGAAGGGTTGTTTTTCTGTTAAGGAAGTCGAGCAGCTAGGCTTAGTTCCAGGTTGAGACTTTCCAAAAGTTTGGGTGTTCTTACACTCTTCATGATACTTTTGGCCCATGGGACCAGTTTCATAGTGAGGCTGCATTTCCACAAAAATTCACACCCAGCTTAGGCTTTGGCTTTTGATGTTTGGTGTTTTAGATTAGCTGTGTCTCTACTACCCTGCTTAAGAGAGCAAGATGAAACTGCCACCTTGCTTTGATTGCCTTGAAGTCAGAAGGGGCACTGAAGCCAGAATAGGACCTTATCCTAGTATTTCAGCATGCTGGTTGGCTTAAGTCAGAATTTGAGCCCCTGGAATTATAAGCCAAGAGGGACAGGGCAGAGTGTGGAGGAGAAACACAAGCATGTGCTCAAATAGCCCCCTGCAGAAAGGGAGCACATGTGCGCGCTCTGCGTTGGCAGTCCCCGAGGCAAAGGCATGCAAGGCTTTCCCAGATGCAGGAATGGCTGGGGAGGTGTGGATATGTTTGTGCTGTATTTTTAATAAATCAGACCACAATGGTATTTTTTGTCAGTTTGTTAGTTTGTTTGTTCCTGGTTTTCTTCAGGAGCAGTTCCCTGCATCCTGCTCTCTTCCAAGGAGAAGGTTAACTACAGTCCCCAGTCCCTGTGAGGTCCACATGATTTCTCAGAGTTAGGGAGAGAGTAAATAAAATGTAGAGTAAATAATAAAAACAAAAAAAGGCAAACCTTATGCAATCCCCAATGACACATGCTACTTGAGACTCCATTCCTCATTTCTGTTGATAGTACTGTGTTATTCTTGGATACAGAGCATATCCACCTTAGTGTTTTAGCTCTGACTGGAAGCACCCTGACCATCCCTGCTCACTACACGGCACAAAGAGATCTTAGGAGTATGAACTGGATTCCTTTTGGATGAACCTAAGCAGGAAGACAACATTCAGGAGCAGGTCTAAGGCACTCCAAGGACTAGTGAGCTTTCCTTCCATGGGCCTGGACTGGAACTAGTCCCAAGTGAAAAAATAGGCAAGGATCCTCAGCACTGACCGTTTTATTTAACAGACCTCCTGCTAAAGGACTATGTTGCTTGTTAATGTAGACAAAGGCCATGAATGCCTTTGCATGGTGCCTCTGTTCTGCATTTTTAGATGAAGAAAGCCCAGGATATCATAAACAAGCCCCAGCAACACTAGGTAAACAACCAGATTGTGGCAGATTTGTACGATGTACTTTAAGTAGATTTTGTTCTCAAACAACTGTGCTAAATAAACAAAAGACCATTTTGAACCAGGAAGTCTGACTTGTCAGGTGACTTTTAGGTCTGACCAGGTACAGCTGTTATGTCGGTAGCCTGGCCATTAACATATGAAGAGATGCTGCTGTTTCAGATTTGCTCCCTTATCCTATTTCTCATTATGTGAATAAGCTTTTTCTGAATGTCCTTTTTTCTTTCTTTTTTTTTTTTTTTTTAGCTTGTGACCTTCAGAGCTCCTTGTCCTTTCACATTCTTAGCTAGAGTGCTACCCAGGATTCATTTGTATTCATGATTAAAGTCTGTATGGACTGACATACATGCTACACTTGTATGCTTCCAAAAGCAAATGAAAATTTGACAGCAGTGCACGACAGTAATTTTATTGTTTCATGAATGACTCTTCAAACGAATCCTTGTGCAAAGGATCATGCATGACAGTGGCAAAAGCCCAATGTTCAAACAAGTAAAGGGAGTCTTTTTCCTACCTCTGTGTGAGACAGGCCAGGGAATAGCTGCACCTTGCTTTGGCTGGGCTGAGAGGTTTTAATTTCCGGTGAAGATGAGGATTCTGTTTCCAAAACTAACATTTTGCCTTGCAGTGTTTAGGTACTTGGTTAGTTGGCATAATCTGAATGTCCATGGAGATTTTGCTTATTATGAAGCCTTCTTTTCTAGGGTGACTGAATTAACTGGGTATGAGCCTCAAGACCTGATAGAAAAAACCCTCTATCACCACGTTCATGGATGTGATGTGTTCCATTTACGATATGCTCATCATCTCTGTAAGTAAGGGGATTGTTAGAATTAAATGTGTTAAGTAGAATGATAAATTTTTCAGACAACAGCTTTCCACATCTTGACTAGAGGCAGACTTTCAAAAGTGCTTGGCTATCACTTAAGGAAACTGGGACTTTTGCAAATAAGCTAGATCCTTAATATGCTGTGCTTCAGAAAAAAAAATATATCTGGCTGCTTTTATCGCTCTGCTTAAAGGACTTGGTCTCTTTTGAAAATCTAGACCTGATTCTGGGTGTTGAGCTCTTCAAGGGAAAAAAAAAAGATCTGGACTATTAACCTCGATTGGTTAAAATAAAATAAAGTTATGCAACAGCTCCTCATTCTTCTGAAATATATTGGTAATGTTCAGCCCACGTTTGAAGTGAATGCAAACCCCCAAAATCTTGAGATGAATGTTCATTAATAGCATGTGGATGAGGTTTGAAAAACAGAGGGAAAAAATACATTTAATACTTCCCCATCTGCCAAGAGAGACACTAATCATATCTTCAAGCATCTGGATTTGGAAAGTAGTTCATTCAGTAGCACATTAATTTTAGAAGCAAACTGAGGGAATAGCTGAACTCTGGATTTGGCTCAGTCTGCCACAGACCATACGATACAAAGATGAAATTCCAAAACCAATGTTAGTGGATTTTTTTAGTGATTGCTCTTGTAGGCTGAAAGTAATCAGAGGCAAATCCCTGTTTTAGGCTCCCCTGGAGGAGAGGATAGTCAGTTCTTCACCTGTGCATTATGTATGTGGATCTGGAATATAAAGGAGGACGTAACTGTATTTGGCACAGGTCAAGGTTGAAATTCCAAGCACCATATACTGTTGATGGCAGTGGGTGCTACACCTGGGAAAGCAGAAGCTGATCTTTACAGCAAGTTCATATTAACCGAAAAAAGCATTGAAAGCTCTGGGCCATAACAAATTAAAAACAAGAACCACCAGGATGCATTGCAGTGTCCCCTTGTGAACATCCTTTTTGTAGGGTTAGCGTTTGCATCCAGGTGCAACTATTGACGTGTTCAAAATATCACTTGTTATTTTCACAGGGCTGTTTGAAATACCTACATCAACTGGTAGGTATATAGATGATTCCAATATAGTCCAAATCATGTATGGAAAACAGTTTATCAATGGATAGCTCTGTGCAGGTGGTAGATGGTTTTCACTTCGGCCCCAAGTTTCATCTATGCATGATTGAAGTTTTAGTAAAGATGCTTGCTAGATTGCTAAAACAAAACAAAACAAAAAATGCACACACAAAAAGCTCTCTCAACCAAGCAGAATAGCTAAAAAACTTCTCTAGATGCTCTACCTCAATTACATAGATAAACTATTGCAAAGTTTAAAAACAGAAGAAAAATATGAGAAGATGAATCCAAATTTATGAAAGTTTCAAAGCAACTAAATGCCAAGAAGAGGAAAAAGTAATGGCAACAGTGGGAACAGTGCAGAATCATGGCCAGAATACCAGGCAATAGTAATTGTTGAAACAGATGTAAAGTGCACAAGCTTCTGTGCCTCTGGGGAGCCACCGTTGCAGCTCCCTCACCATCCATCAGTAAATGTCTGAGGAACCCACGCAGCAATGGGCTGGCAGGTTTGACATTGCATTCCATAAAGCAAACCTGGTGATTAAGTGTCATCTGATGATGAAATCTGGAGAGAAACATATTACACTTAGCAAGGGTATCAAGAAAAAAAAAAATCTAAACTAGGATAATTGCTTTTTCAAAGAGGAAGAAATACTCCAAAGTGAAGACCTAAAGCAACAGACCTTTAATTTAAGCAGTATAGAGAGCAAAACAAAGGAAACAGTGAGGGGAGCAAGCTAGAAGGGGTCTAACAAGAGCATCAAACTATGGGGAAAATGTAAATGTGCATATTTGCCTAAGGTGTGCTGGCGGCAAACAGAGCTTCCTGTTTGAAACATTTGATTAGCTTCCAGCACTACGAAAAAGCCTCTGAAGTTTGAACTAGTGTTATTTATTTCTATAGCGCCATCAATATACACAGTGTTTCCTCTGCAACTGGGGAAATGTGGACACACAAACAACGTGTCCCTGCCTAAAGATTTTGCATTCTGAAAGGTAGGACGAGAAGCTGTTCCAGTACAGACAAAATATTCCCCTGGCCTTTGCTCAGTGCTTTCATTTGCGCCATCTTGCTGGGCAGAGGAGCCTGTGCAGCCCTCCTGCTCTTCCCAGAAAGCTCCTGCACGGGTCACATCCCTGTGCCTTGGCAAGACAAGGCTCAGCCCCAGGGGCTGCCTGCAACCTCTTAGAAGAACCCGCAACCCTCTGGGCCAGACCCTGCGGGGCCGGTGCCTCGGCGCTCCGCGGCTCTCCGGGACGGAGCCGCTGGAGAAGGACAGGCAGCTGCGAGCAGCACGGCGAGGAGCCACGGCCAAAGCCACCCAGCCCTCCCCAGCTGGTCGCCGCGCGGGCCACCCGAAGCCTGAGACTGCACAGACCGTCTTGGTAGTGGATTTGTCTCACCCCCGCTGCTGAGGTTTCCCCCTCAGCAACCAACAGGGTGATTTAACACAGGGCCAAGAGGAAATTGAGCTCATTTACTGTATCATCGGAAGCACAGCTACCGTCCTGCAGCCAAGGCCAGACCTTCCCCAGATTGCTGAAAATGCAGGAGACGCAGAGCCCTACCCAGGTCCCAGCAGAAATACTGGTTTATCCATACAATTAGGAAGGGAAACGGAGCACTGCAGCCCTCAGGGATTTTCACATCTTTTAAAATATTGCCTTAACTGGAAAGCTAAAAGAGGCATTTGGGAAGGATAGAAATAAAAAGAATCATCAAAAGTAGTCTCAAAAGATACAAAGAACTTTGTTATACCTAGTGATCCATATGGCATTAATTTTTAACTGAGTAGCAAGACATTGTGAATTCAAGGAAAATCTGACCATTAAACTAGCATAAAGACATAGTTTTAATTCCTACACCACAATTATATGAGCATATAAACAAGTCTTTTGGATGAACTAGACCAAAAGGAAAGCATCATTTGCTAGAATTGGACTGTTGATTACGAGTTGATCATAGTGGAAGGAGAACTGACACTTCCAGGTTAAAAAAATTAAATATTTGGTGACTTGTGTAGATGGATAAGAGGGTAAGCAGCCCGCAGAGGTGACCCATATGTTACAGACTTGAACTTAAAGGACCTTTAGCCAAGAACAAGCCACTTGCTGTATTTCTGCCAGTCTTCCACTTGGTTGTTCACATTATTGACTTTATTGTGGTCTCAGATTACTATTGGAATTACTATCGTCTACACCCCCAAATAGCAAGTGAATTAAAAAAGAAAAGCCCCCTCCTACTCATTTATGAATAAAAACAGTGTCATTAATTTGAAAAAAAGTAAACAAAAAGATTATGCACTCTTTTGTACCAGATTTAATATTAATACCATCCCTTTCAGAAATATCTCCTCTAAATACTTATTATAGGGCCATATATTCATTTTAAGTCATTGTTTGCTCTGCTAGAGTTGTCTGAAAGAGAGGATTGTTGCTTGACTGGTTCGTTATGTATCTGCTTGTGCACCAGGCATGTACAGTAAGAGAACAAAATGATTTGAGCTTTGCTAATAAGTTCTGTTCAGTACAAGCCTTGCATTTTCAAGCAGTAATTCCATTTCTTTATCCTGTCTTCTGCAAAGCTACAAGGAATTGCTGCTATTCATCTTTTGTGATAATCTGAGTATCAAAATTGGCATTTTATGCCTTAATTTATATTAAATAACTGATTGTATAGAAGAGTAAGAAGGTGGAGCTCTCTAGAGAAATGCTCTAGGGTCACACAAGAGCAAATAGATCTTCGAGAGCCAGCAGGTATGTTCTCTTGCTGTGAATCATTACATAAATGCCTGGCACCAAACCAGATATGTGACTAGCTTAAGTAGTCAGAGATGCTGCACAGCTCGTACCGTAGCATGGCCACGAGTCGAAACAACTTTGTCCACAGAGAATCCAAACTGGTGTTCAGAGGATTTACATTCCTGGCGAGATCTATCTGATAACTGATTCACCTCTCTGGCCTTGTCTTTGTATGTTTAAATAATCAAAATCAAATAATATTTTAAATTTGTCCTTTTAAATCAGCCTTAGAAGCATGGAGCTTACAGAGGAAAAAGCAGCATAGCCTGCAATGCAATATGCACAAAATACACAATAATCTTTCAAACCAGCAATGTCAAAATGCTTGCAAATACACTGGGAAAAAAAAATCATTCAGTTCTGTCTGCCTCAAAATTCTTTTGCTGCCTTCTACCTTTCTTTTTCAGTTAAGTGTTTTTACAGAATGGGACATAGGATTTGTGAGCAGTGAGGTGACATTGTGAGACCACGTAGAGGAGCAGGACAAACACCTTCGCCACAAAGCTACTTGAAGTCTGTTGGGAAAGGGGGATTTAAGGGAGTGGGAGGAGAGAGGAAAGCACCCCCTTACACATAACCTCCCCCAAGGAACTGATCACAAGTTCAAGGCATGTGAAATGTATTTACATTGTATTTACAGTGTTGGTGAAAGGCCAAGTCACAACCAAGTACTATCGACTACTGTCCAAGCATGGAGGCTGGGTGTGGGTACAGAGCTATGCCACCATTGTGCATAACAGCCGTTCTTCACGGCCTCACTGCATAGTGAGTGTCAATTATGTCCTTACGTAAGTCAAAATACTTTGTACCATTACCTGTTATCAGTAATTAATTCATTACTAATGAAATCACTTAGGCTTGCTATGTTCGTGTCTTCCAGTATCACTCTGTGTTTGCAAGTTACAGCCACTTTTCTTTCCTCACATCCTTCCCCTCCTAGTTACAGAAAGCAGCTGCAAATAGCACACTGGGGAAAGGGGCTAGTATTTCTTACGGCTGCCTCGCACACTGTAGAGCTTGTGCTTGAGCGTGTTGCGCCGCTGACGGGCCCTCGTGTGAGACACAGGCAGGGCCGCTGCCACCCTGCAGGGAGACAGGGAGGTGGTGGAATGTGCTGCCCCTGTCAAAGGCAGGTGAATTACCAAGGAGCTGCTTCCACGGATACTCAGGGCTAAATTATTGTCTCTCAGTGGCAAGTAGCTCCCACCGAGCTTGTGCACGCACAGGGGCTTGGAACTGCAGCTGACGCTTTGTGGTCCTAATCGTGAAATTCCTGTCTTGCTATAAAGCTGAGAGACTCAGAAATCTGTGTGAAAGTGCAGGGGCTGAAGGAAGGGAGAGAGAAACATGTATAGACAGTATTTATACCTTGCCTAATTGTGTTACCTGGCTTTGTCAAAGCCAGTGACGTAGTGCATAGATAAGAGGGCAAAGCAATGGTGAAACGCACAAAGACAATTTGTAAGGAAGTGATTGTGGACACCTCAGATGTTAGTCAGCAGTTAAGAGAAGCAGGGAACCACTCACCCTTTTCTTCTGGCTGGTCCATTTCTTACCTGGCTCTGACATGAGATGTGTTAGAAGTTCGCATGATGGCTGTGTTGGGGTCATGTGTGTTTGCATGTTGTAGTGCTGCATCTGCTATTGAAGAGTTAAACTGGATGAAATGAGCATCAGCAGGAGTATTTCTGTAAGCGACTGAGCCCTGGACTTAGGGGCCTGTCATGCTTCTGTCATGCCTGTAAAGATGTGTGAGCCAGCAGCAGCACTGAGGAAAGACTCAGTCCTTCAACCTGCTTGGGTCCAGTGAGTTGGGGCAAGTGATTTGGGTAAAGAGAGGCAGCTATGTCAGGGATATAACAGCATATCCTTGGGCTGAATTTAGTTCTAGGCTATTCATCATCAAAAAGTTAAGAAAATGAGTTCTAGAGAGAAAATGAGGGAGAAAGAAATGTTTTTTTCCTAGATACCCTTTCAAAAATATGCTCCACTGACCGCTAACAAAACCAAATGAGGCAATTTAGTCATCAAAACTATAGGAATTAAGGTTGCAGCAGGGGCACCACAGTCTTTCTTACTTTAATTTGTTCCTTAGCCTCTTTTGTGTAAAAATCTGTCTGTGGGGCAAGTAAAATGGAATAGAACAGGAAATAAAATCTAGAGACTATCAAAACCATGTTGCAGCTCCTATGGCATGTTACAAGCACCACAGACTGGTGGGAAAGGAAGCTTGCGCCTCTTCCTCGCCTTGGAGCAAATTGTGAGAGCCAGGGAAGAGATCAGCTCTGGACTGAGGAGGAGACCCTCAGCCTGACCTGTGTCTTCCCATCAGATCTTCCTCACAGCTGTAGGGACTAAGTACAGTATGATGCAATGCAATATAATGCAAAGTAATGCAGCAAAATGCAGGTGCCAGGCATGGCTTAAAGAAGAAGCTGGTACACTTTAGATTCAGACAGTGGGGAAATTTAATATAAAGATATTTACTATGTTCCTGATGGAACGTTTGCAATAGATGCCAGTGGAAACATGGCCAGATGAAAAATTTCACTGCCTCCTAAGACCCCAACCCAGGACTGCAAAGTAATGAAAATCTAGGAAGAGTGAAAATGAAAACACTGTGAAAGCTACCATGTATTTCCAAAGGAACTATTTTGGATTCATGCAGTATGTTTGAGTATGTATTTACTAGACTATTCTTTTGCAGAGATATTGAGTATAAGGAACTTCAGTTATCACTGGACCAGGTCACCATTTCTAAGTCACAGTTTTCATGCAGAAACTCAGTATCTACCTCACAGGAAACAAGGAAAGTAGTAAAACCCAAAAGTAATAAGATGAAGGCAAAACTGCGAACAACGCCTTACCCACAACAGGTAACCTTTCCAGCAATATTTACCTCCCAGTTTTTATGGTAAATTCCTTGGGACAAGATCATCAGAAGTTGAACTTACTGTAAAACTGATAATAGCATTCTCTGTCACAGGTAGGTCAGAATAAAGCAAGATCCTTCTCCTCTCAGGGGATGGCACAATTAGTACAAACAATCTCTGGCAACTGATGCAAACACAAAGACGTTTGAATTATGGAGTGTGTAAAGTGCTTGAGAAGCAATGTGTTTTGTCAGTAAAAAGAAGAAAAAATGTGCTGAAGATAGAGGGATTGTGAAAACTCAAGCTACTGTAGAATGAGTTTTGCTTATCATTGATAGACAAGAGTTTTTATGTCACATGGATATAGGCAATTTCCTTATGCTGGAGTGATTCGGGAAAGGAAAACCCAGTACACAGAGCATTGGAGTGGGACTTGGGATGTCTGTCACTGGGCAAGCTGGAAGCAGACACAAAAGCAAACCAGGGAGATTGTCCATAATACAGGTTTGGTGGGATTGATACCCATCTGGGGACATTTTGGGACTTCAAAATGGTTACTACTAGTAGTGTTGTCTTCATATAGCACCACATGCAGCTAGCACATATACTTCGTTCAAAACACCAAGAGCTGAAGAGTGTGTGGAGTCTGGAGAAGAGAGTGAGAGAGGGGAGGAGATCCTCATAATAGAGGTTGATTCAAAGGATAGATTTTGTCTTCCTACTGTTCTGAAGCTTGACATGCCAACAAACTGTCATTACCAAACGCAGATCAACTTCATGTTCTGCAGCTTCATTTATCAATGACCTCTCATGCTTTGCAGAGAACGCATGTCTTCTGATATTTACAACTGCTTAAACTTACTGACTAGCTAAAATCCAGCCGTGCAAAATTACCAAATATGCCCTTAACATGAGGATGTCTTTTTTTTTTTTTTTTTGTTCTATGCCAAGCAAAGGTAAAGTTATACTAAAGATAAGGAACTTTAGATGCATTGGTGAGCCAGTCCTGTTTGTCAGTGATATTGCATTTCAAGGAGGCCTGGGTTTGGGCCCCTATATTGCATGTTATGTGGTTTCATATAAAAGTCAGTCATTTAACTCTCCTCCCCTCCTTTTTTTCTTTCTCCCAGCAATACAGCTCATTTCAAACAGACAAACTGGAATGCAGCCAGGTGGGAAACTGGCGATCCAGCCCTGCAGTCAACGCCGCCACCATCCAAGAACAAAACTTCCATTCAGAAAACAGTGAACTTTTATATGCCCCGTCATACAGCTTGCCTTTCTCTTACCATTATGGACACTTCCCTGTAGATTCTCATGTCTTCAGTAGCAAAAAGCAAATGCTGCCGTCCAAGTTCGGGCAGTCTCAAGGAGCACCTTGTGAAGTGGCACGGTTTTTCCTGAGCACGCTGCAGGCGAACGGAGAGTGCCAGTGGCATTATGCCAACTCCTTGGTACCCAACAGCCAGTCGCCATCCAAAAGTCTTTCTGATCAGCCAGTGAACATCGTCCGGCACAATCTTGCACAGAGTTACGAAGGTGGGTGTCACTTCAAAAAAAGAAAGAGAAGGAAAGCGGTGCGGTGCATGGGAAAGATTTGCAATTGTAGTTCGAAAATAAGAAACACAAGGAGTTTAGGAAATGCAGAAAACCAAAAATAGTGAAGCAGAGCGTCCAGTATGTTTATAGAATTGACATGTTTATCCCATTGTCCTTTACCATAAGCACTTGCTTAGTAAAATGCATCAGTGGCAAAAATGTATCACAAGGTGGATAAACCATCTAACTCCTTTAATATTTGCCGAGTTTGTCTTCCTGCTTGTTACGTTGGGCAGAAGTAGGTACCAGACACTGAAAGTCTTTCCCACAGAGGCCCAAGCCCCATGTTTTGTCCTCATGCAGCTGACTGCAGTATATTACTTTGTTGCTCTGCATTTGGATTGCAAATGGGCAAGACTGAAGGTCATATAGTTTAATGCTATATATAGTTATTTTCTGAGCTCATGCTTGTCTAATACTGTGGCTTCCCTTTGTTGTTGTTGTGGACTGGGAGTGAACAGGAATGGCTTCAGCCAATGAGTAAGAAAGAGATGCTTTAGAAATGATTTCGTCCTCTCTAAAAATGCCATAACCTTGTGGAAAAGAAAAAGGTTATATCTTTGTGGGAAACTCTTTTGTGTAAGAGTTAAAGTAAACTCTCCCCAGGTAAGTTTTCAGAACGAAGCTGTACGAGGTGTACAGAAGTCAGCCAAGGGTTTCTTTTCTGCTTCCAAACTGGTAGATGACATGAGACTGACTGAGAAAGTGGATCCCCTGCTTTGGCCAGCAATAATTATCTCTGATTATGCTTCTTCTGCTTAAATTGGAATATATGGGCTCTTTTTTGAGCAGGGATATATTTTGAAGGATGTTTAAGTGCTGGGCATTTGATGAAAAATGACTGTGTGCAATTAAATCTCTGAAGATCACTTACAATTGGGCTGTTGAGGAAGGACAAGAAGGAAAATAGGGAAACTCAGTCCTGATCAGAGATCACTGCTGGAGTTCACACAGGCAATGCATGGACATGGGAGGAAACACAGAGCCTCTCCTGCGTACGGAGGATTTATCTCTAATAGCTCCAAAGTTTGTTTCCCCCAGGGAAAAATGAGCCCTGCTGTACTTCAGCTGAGGCTGGGGCAGAAATCTGGACCTTTGCAAGTGACTCTCTGCTTTGAATGGAAAGGGGCATCTGATCTTCCTTACACTGTCAACTACTGCTTTTTCCAGTAATTCACTGAAAAACTGACAGCCAGCAAGCTTCAAAGCAGAGAGGATCTGCTTAGCATCATTATCTTCAATCCAAAGGCAATGCCAAATATGACATCTGGCAACCGGGTTGGATGCTAGGGCTATTCCACATCACATCCATAGAGGCATCTGCCAAAAAAGCCGTAGGCCAGAGACATTTTTCACTATGGAAAATACTTTCTTTAGGAGAGATCAGAGATTTTAAGATTATCATGCCAAGCCATCAAAGCTCTGGAAAAGCACGTAGCAGATAAAGCTGCCTGCAAATCAGATGCTGCTGCCTTCGAATCTGGTTTTGAAGCTTCTTCCACTTCTTTCCAGCTGGCCTAGTCCTCAGAAAAGAAACTTTCTTCAGAGAAGGCAACCATCTTCTCAGTCAGGGATGCACTTGAAGGGGTGCATTACTACTGCAGATACTGCAACATCCTACTACTCAGCAAGGAAATTCTGTCCTATCTGCACGAAGCACAGCCCTACAGTTCACGCCATAGCTCAGGAAGTCCTGAAGAGTACCAAGGAAACCTGTGAAAAAGTTCCCCTCTGCCTTCCCCCCACACAAACCAGTTCATGGGCTGAGCCCAGGACTACTGGAAGCAAGACATGACAGTTCAGTGAAAATGTAATCCAAAGAGGTCCAAGAGAACATTCTCTCTGACTATTGTATTTTGAGGGAGAATAATGGAGAAATTAGGATTCAGACCAGGACTCAGCACAGATACTGGCCTGGACTAAAAGATGCATTTTTCATTGGCTGTGGTCACTGGTCTCTTGAAAAGCTCAGCTTGATGATGAGTAATTGCTCCTCTTCCTGGAAGGCCCTGCCCAAAAAATGGATTAGGAAGCAGAGTGAAACACGATGCGCTACGTATGAACAGGCAAGTGCTGCCCTGTTGCCTCCTCAGAACACGTATGAGCTGTCAGGATTACACTGCTCTGTGATGAATGCACATCACAGCGCCCAAGAAAAACTGCAAGGCAAAGCAGGCATGCGTAGGGATTCAGCTCTGCTCTGAAAATCAGAGAATCACACAGAATGGACACAGCATTTTAATAAGCAAGATGCAAAACTCTGCTGATAAGGACTGCATACCTTCCAGTTGAAGATCAGCGCCAAGTATTGGTCTCCCTTTGCTTTGAGCTGGTTTAAGCCATCGCTCCCTCCTTTGGACTGAAACAGGCGGGGCGATGTGGAGACAAGGCCCAGCCCTGCCTGCCGGCCCCTCGGGAGACGGAGCGCCCCGCGCCAGCGCCCTCGCCCTCGCGCGCCCGGCGCCGGGGTTCCCCCTGCGCAGCACCGTGTGTCGTGTCCCTGGCAGCCCAGGGTGGCTGCTGCAGCTGGAGGCTGCTGTGACCAGAGGGAGGAAGACATAGGAAGGGCCTTTCAGAGAGCTACTGCTGCTCCAGGGTGATAGCAGATACACAGCTGTAGACGTGCAGTCCAGCTGCCTCCCTTAGCCCAGGCGAATTGCTCTGGAAAACATCGCGGATTCATGCACCGACTTCCGTGACTGCGAGCTCGCTTTGGTGGCGGAGATCACACAGTGGCTGCGGGATCCCTGCGCACCTGCCTGCTCCTGAGGGGGTGAACCAGCCCCAGGATGGTGCCCTCCTGGAGCGGCTGCTCAGCTGTCTGTTAAATCCTGCATGAAAAAACTCACCAGGAGGAGTTTTTCCCAGGGCCTGCTTAGGCTCTTGTCTACAAAGGGAGACAAAAGCAGGTTTTAGTCCAGCTCCTGTAGCTGATCTGAGTGCGAGCAGACAAAAACTACCGTGCTCTGCTGCACTGAAAACACGTGACTAAGCCCTCTGCTCCAGCTCCACGAATGTGCTGACAACCCCGATGGAAGCCTGCAAACAATTAGCCAGGGCTGCTTACCTTCCTCCTCGAGGAAAGAGATCAAAACCATGTTTGCGAAACAGAAAAGGATAGAACAAAATGGATAATATCCTATAAATCAAGTATACAAATTACTTTTTGCTACTCAGAAGGCAGCCACCAGCCCAGCAGAACATGAGCTCACAAAAATGAAGATAACAAGACCAGGCCCTTTGATTGCTGTGCTGCTTCAGCTTCTTACAAGTGTTAGCTCTCAAAGTGGAAGAGGAAGCACTCCAGCTCCGAGCTTAGACCAGAGCCAGCAGGTAAACCGGGCTCCACGCTGCAGCGGGAGGACAAGCCCATCGCTCCGTTCAGTGCAGGGAGCTTAGGAAAACACTGGCACAAGTTTTCCCGATGAGTTAAATCGTTGCAGTTTTACACTGCACAGGTAACTCCCAGCATGGGTACTTACTTTATGGTAAGGATGCCAGCTATGGGGTTACGCTATCGTAGCATAATCATAGTAGTAACACTTCCAAGTTATACTCGAGCATGTGGCTGAACCCGTTTTGATTTGTGAGCTCAAAGTCTGTTTTCCAACAGCTGTGGAGAATGCAGTTCACTTAGGACTGCATGTACTTCTTGGTACAAAATGAATATGCAGAAATTAAAACCAATAACTTGAAAGGTTGTTGTTTTGCAGAGGGTGGTGGGTTGATCCAAGAGAAATTGGATCCAGACTCCAGTTTAAATTCTGGTGTTAATTATGTGGTGCGACTCCCTCTGAAATTAATGAAGCTGGGCATATAAAAAGGCTACAATTAAGCTATTTCTGCTTTCTCTGGTACATGAAGGCTTTGCCAGTCTACTGTAGCACAGGGAATACTTAATTATTAGCGGGTGCAGTTATGTCAGCAACCACTACAGGGGAACTCCAAAACTTTTAAGACGTTGAATTAAAGTTTTAGAAAAACATAAAATCCCATTTTCAAAAGGCACTTAGGTGTTCAGGACTTTCAGTGAGCATGGCAAAAAATGGAGCTTAGTATTAATTTGCAAAATTTGGTAAGTGTCTCATTTAAACTTTAATGCAAACCTTTCAAATATGCCAAGTACTTTCCAGCTCCAGTAATACAGAATGGTTACACTGTACATACAAGATGATAGTGCAAAAAATAGTACTCACCTAGGAATGATAGGAGTAAAACAGTGGCTTTTTCTCTTACCATTTGCGGATAGGATTGTACAAAAAGGAAAAGCTATGGGAGCCAGGTAGAAAGTGATAAAAATTATAAAACTCGTTAAATGAATTTAGCTACCATGCAGAAATTTTAGAGAGAATTAGCCAATTGCTCGACATATTTTAGAAGAAAAGTCAGAATAGAAATCCTAGGTCTAAACTCACCACAAAATTTAAGAATCTGGCTTCTGAATTTCAGCACATACCTTGTTTAGTACTTCACTATTTGAACTGAAGTATTTTCAGCATGTATATGTTGTAAATTTTATACTCTATATAATTATATATTATATTACATAATTTATATTATATTGTATTATTACCTTGGAAGCGGAGGTATTCAGTAAGTTTTTCTGTTGTTTTTTCAATGGATGTTTTCAGTACCTGATGCTAGTTTTTCAAAGAAACAAACCAATATGGCACAAGTCAGTACCTGTTTACTCTCCTCACTTTTTTTACAAGGTCAAGAGCCCGGTATATGGACGGATGAATCCTATTTGACCATAAATGTTATGTTTAGTCAATGTTACCTTTCCTTTGATACATCTTTTGTGGAGCTCCAAACAAGCTGGCTGAAGCCCAGTGTTTTTGAGAGCAAACCCCATTTTGAAATACTTAAATCTTCAATTATTTCCTGATTTCACCTTATTAATGGGGACAGTGATTTGTAATTACGCAGTCAAACAAACAAGCAGGCATCTCACGTAGTAATAAGGAAAATGGGTTTTTTTTTTTAATTGCTCAGCACTAACTGGCCTTCTGTGTGTTTTTTGACTTTTCAGTACTGCCTTAAAGGGACTTATCCAAAGCCACTGAGGCAAATGGGAATGTCTCTGATGACTTCAGTGGGACTTGGATCTGGCCCAAACCAAATGGGTATTAAAGTTCAGTCATAAAAAGTGTCAGTCTCTAATATACGAGTGCCAGTCTCCGGTAATTAACATGTTTTCTCTTCCCTGCAAGTGCCCCTATCAAACAGAAGATACAGCCAGGATGCTCTATCTGACAACTTCACAAGCTGCACAGCGCCCGTGCCAGGCAGCAGATACAAAGAAGAGATTTATGATTCCAACGTCATGAAGCCCAACAAAATAGAAAGCAGGATTCAACCATCTCACCATCTCATTAAAGAAGAGAACAAGTTGGCTTTTAACAGAGACCTACAAGAAAAAATGAGCATTAACGAAAGTTCTTTTTCAAACTCAATAGCCAGCTCCTTGCTGCCAAAAGCCGAATGTTTCCAGTCTAAAGCTATAGGACAATTAAGTCATCTGCTGCCCGTGCCCTCAGTCTATGAGCAGACAAGAAGGATTTGTATGAAGGAACCCAAATACGGGCATATTAGTCACCACGCCACGAACCTAGATGAGCTGGACAGCGAGGAGAGACCGGCTGCGAAGCTCGACCACGGCTCCGAGAGCGATCGCGTGGTGGATGTCAGAGCCTCTGGACAAGTCCCATTCGTGCTGCTGAACTACCACCACGTCCTAGCCAAGCACGGCACATTTCAAACCTCATCGTGTACAGCCGCAGGACACGTAGGAGAAAACTATGGATACAGTTCCGAGGAAGTAAATACATTTATTTACAAGAACCAAAGCCCCTCATCAGCTTCTTCTCCAGAAAACCACAAGGAATCTGCACTACCCCACTATATCGGAACTTCTGTAATAATAGCCAATGGAAGGTGACGATAATGGGGAAGTATTCACTTTTAATTAAGAAGCCAAACTGCAGTGATTTCCAAAAAGCGTGAGAAAACATGGTTACATTTACTGAGCATAGCTGAAGGTCAAGGAGGGACAGACTTGCGCGCTCCTGGCAAGCCGTGTGTAACAGTACCTTGAAGGTCAGGAAAAAAGATCCATGTAGCTTCAGTGCTTCGTTGTCACAGATTAAGCTCTGGTGCCAGTGAGAAAACATGTAACAGATCTTATTTTTGTTATTTTATAGTGTGCAAAAAAATTAAACGATAGGTGTTATATGCAGAGATTTATATGGAGAACTTCTTTTCCCTTAAGCCCAGCTTCACAAAATACATTCAAGTTTTTTTTTTTCTTTTTTTTTATCACGACCATGCACTCTACACTCTAGCTTAGGTATTTTTTGGCAAACTGTGTGAAACTCTCCATCCACGTGCTAAACATCCTGACAAATGAACTTTGTTTGGAGTGGTGATTTTAGTATCCATGATACAGCTGTACTAACTCAACAAAACTCGGTTTGGGAAATGCTTATTTATTAATTATCCAGAAGTTGTTTTAACTCTAAATTTGATTTATTTAACATAGATTTCAGTGTTCAGAGAGTGCTGCCATAACCGTTCATCTCGACAAGAAACGTTACCATGGTAGCTTAATGCATATAAAAATACATATTAAGAGGTTACAGGTCTTGAAATGGCAAATCGGTGAAAATTGTATCACAGCAACTGCAGACTATTCCCCATAAAAATGATGAAATAAGAAACTTCTAAAAAGTGTGTGTCTGCGCCTGTTCTAGGAGAAGACTGTGCATGCAGTTGTTTTTCGAACCAGCTAGTCAAAAATGTATCTATCTATCTTGATAATAACACCCGAAATGTATTCTTTACAGCCCAGGCTATAAAGAACATTTACGCTTTATTTTAAACTTACTGGTAGTGTCCTGAAGTCTGAAGAGTTCAGCTTTAACACACTGGACTTCCTTAAGCATAGATCTTTTTGTCAGCACAAAGGTAAGATGAATATTTGACTGATTCACGCACTTCGCAAATAAAGTGTGCAGACAGTCTGCATATGAAAAGTCATTGCACAACCCCAAAAAAACAGAACAGGAAAACAGGTTGCTTAGATTGAAGGAAACAGAGAACAGACTGAAGGAAGGCAGAGTTGGAGTACATGGACCGAACAGTGCACACAGCTCAATTTGCACCAATAAACTGTAGCAAGCAAAATGTATACAGCATGCATTTATTTTTTTTCCCCAGCGTATTAGGAATAGATTTTTCCCCCTCCTTTTTTTACTTTGTGAAGTTTACAAATCCGGAGACGAGGACACGTCCGGATCGACGCGTGTTTCACCGGCAGCAGTCGGCCCGCGCTGTTTCAGCCCCCGCCTGCCCCGCGAGCTCTCGCCAAGACGGCGAGCGGCTCCCGGGAGGACGCGCCAAGCGGCAGCGGCTGCGGCGTCGGCCCACAGGAGGGTTCACGGGAGGGCGGCTGCAGGCCCGGCCCGCTGCGTCCAGCTCCACCTCTTAGCCCAGCGCCAGCCTAGTTTACATTTTACAAACATTTTATTTCTCTTACCCGGCTCTCTGTAGCAGGAGACTCTCTCAATAAAACGCTTACCTGGCTTGTGCAATATGGAAATATACTTCTTCATGGATTGCACCTTGACAGATAAAAACACTTTAACAGATGTAATAAAATACACACATTTTTTTAATTACACATTCTCTGTCTCTATATGCAGCAATAAAACGCAATTACCTCCTTGCATGTATGAATATTTATTGTTATGAGTAAAACGAATGCTTTAAAAACATATATTTGAAAACCGTTTTCACTATTTTTATTGCTTCCAATTAAAAGGCTAACAGAGGAGACTTCTCTGAAGTACAATCGATAGAATACACTTGGAAGTTCACAGTTGTCTGACTTGGTTTGCTAAAAAAAGCAACAAAGGTATCGTTCAGGATTAAATATTAACAAAAATACCTACTCATCCATTACCAAGTAACATTTTTTTAGGATAAAAAAGCAAATCCAAGCCAACATATTCAGCGTAATTGCACTCTACAGTGTTTCTAAAGCTAGAGAAAGTAGCAGAGCTGAAGAAATGTTAGGAGTGAATTTTATTATCGCTCTGACTAGAAATCGGAACGATGAGACTCAAAGGTGTCTGACAGGCCCTTTGCTTAACAACAGCCTTCCCAGCCACTGCCACCAGCAACCAGACCTGACTGACTTCCAAGAGACACAGTTATGCTAAGCCTCGAATGCTGATTTTGTTAAATTAAAAACATGCCCTATAAAGGCCTAGCGGACATTGTGTGCATCATTAAAAAGAAACCCGATGCACAGCTCCTTCACACTGCACTTTTCTTTATACCTCATTAGTGGCTTTGCTGCACACAAAGTCAGTCGTCTCGTGTATTTTTCTGTTCTTGTAAGTGCGTCTCATTATAAAAACATGTTTTCAGGAACACACAAATTTGGCTTCAGTTAAAAAATGCCATTGATAATTTTCAGTAAAACACCACAAAGTATTTTCCGGTGTCTACCTTGTTACTCACACTTTCAGGCTTTATTAAATGAGCACGAGCCAAGGAGGTGTTGCGTTGTTCTCCCGCACATGTTGTACAGCATGTGATACTCAGATACATGAATTTTCCCTGTTAGGAAATAATGAATCGGTTATGCATTCACATGTGATAACACCGAGTAGGCTTCGGAAAAGATCTGTGATTAAAAAAGTGTGTGAAGCATTTTTCCTGCCATTCCAAAATAGAAACGCCGCTTGCATATTCACATCTGGAATGTGAGTAAATTATAATGAGAGAAAAGCAAGAGTTCAGGCACAGACTTTCAGTCCGATAAGCTGCAGATGTTCCCAGTACACACAGGATGCAGCAGGCTGTGCTGCCATGGACAGTGCCCATGTCCATAATAACCAGAAAAAAAATGTCACGTAAATAGAGTGTGAATCGGAAAACACTATGAAAAGTAACCTCATTTCTCTCTACTGTACTTATTTGAGCCATAGGTATCTTTTTCAAGTGACTTGATAGCATTTTAAATCTCGAGGGAGTTTAGGCATAGGAAGTAGGAGATATGGAGAGAGAAAGGAAAAAAAAAGAAGGAACATTTTTCTAAGAAGTTGGAAACATTAGTTCTGAATTATGTCTCGAAGTTTCTGTCTTGTTAACAGGAACTCTGCAGTGTAAATAGGTAACAGACTTCTCCCTGGATCACAGCAGCCCTGTAGTTTCAAGAAAGTTATTTAAGCAATTTAATGAATTTAAGCACAGTGGACAATAGGTCCAAATTCTGAGAATATATCACTGAGGTAAGATTGAAATGCTATTTTTACGAATGGGATACCTGCCAGAATATGGCATTTCTCTCAAAAAACCACAAAACATGACACAAATATTTTTTCAACCTTTCAATTATACTTCAGAAAAACACAGAAACCCTACTATTCCATTTTTTTTCCTGAACATTAGATTTTGCTTTTTTTATATGATGCAGGTATGAGCTATTTGGCAAATGTAGGTGAAAAGCACGCAAAACCAACAACCTATTAATGCTCAGAATTATATATGTATTCCCAAAAAATGTAAAGCATTTTTGCTTATTTATTATGTAAAACAAAACTGTTAAAATATTAATGGAATCCTGTAGCCAAAGGAATAAAGAAAGAGTTTGATTCCTTTCTAAATATAAACCAGCGCTTCAGTCGGAATAGCAATGTTGTATTTTTGAAAATTTATTTAATTTGCACAAACACGCTTGACGGCTTGCGTACCACCAAGCACGAGGATGTCACTCGTTCCATTCCGGCCGCAGTACCTTTGAGAGGAGCATCTCGGGGGGCTCGAGACGCCCAAGCGCGACGCGGGCGGCACCTCTGCCCGGCGCCGCCGCGTTTCTCCTCCGCTCCCACCTCGTTTCTCCTCCGCTCCCACCTCGCCCTAGATCCGATGTCTCCGGTGCCCGAGCGAGGCCGCACGGGGCTCTGCAGGCAGAAGCCCCACTGGCTGCCCAGGGAGGCTCTGGCTCTGCCTCTGGCTCTCGCAGGAGCCGCTTCCAGGGCAGGTATCCAGCCGCATTTCGGACTGCTTTACACAGCCCTCATATATTCCAGGGGGGTGCAGAGAGGGCGCTTTTCAGGACTGCCAAAGTCTTGCAGCTCAGTTAGAATGAGCAAAGAGATAAAAGTTGTATTAAATGGTTTTAAATGTGAAATACTATTTACAGATAATAGCCCTTAGGTATATATTTTAAAATGCTCTGAAGTCTCATAAAACATTTTAATAGTTGTGAGATGCACTGCTTGACCTCTAAAGTATATTCCAATGAACTTCTTCAAGTCTTTGGAAACTGCACTGGTTCCGTCTGGACACAACCTGCTTAATTTTCCCAAACATAAACACAAGGCAACGCATCCTCCCTGGTCCATAGGAGTCCTCCTATCAATAAAAAAAACCACTAAGATATTTTCACAACATGTGAAAACTGAAGTCACAGAAATCTGGGCGCCATGGGAGATGATTTTTGAAAGCCCTTCATCAAGACAACAGCTGAAGATATGACTGCCCTGCGATGAAAGAGGTGTTTCACCTTGAAAGCCCTTCATCAAGACAACAGCTTAAGATATGACCACCGATATGTTTTACTAATTTAGATATTTTAATGCAGATTTTCAGTGCATCACTTCTGGATCTAGAGTTGTGTGATTGTCCATACTTCAGTCCAGAGACTTTTCTGCACATTTGTCTGTCTTACATAAAGAACAAAAAATGAGTTATCATAGCTAAATGTTGTGCCTCTCTGGGTGTGCCAAGTTAGGCACAAAAAGATTGCTGGCCATCTTCCCCTTATACCTTAAGGTGAGCATAAGTCAGATAAGAAGATTCGCTGTCTTTCTTGACGTTAGCAGAATGACCTTATCCAGATGTTCCATATAACACGGGATTTTTCTTTGTCAAGTTCTTTGGTACATCTGAGCGAAAACGAGGGTTCAGCTCAGTGTGCAGAGCTGAGAGTGAAGCTGTGCAGGTGCTCCCTCCTGCTCACACAGGAGTGTGGTTCACCATTTCCTCCCTGTCATCCTCCTACCGTACCCGTCCAGGGAGAGCAGGTCTCAAGGCAGCAACACGAATCAAGCTGACCAAGCCGTGCGACCCGTCATTAAAGACGCCGGAGCAGACGCTCCTCGGGCTGTCCGGAAGCGGAGTCAAAGCCGAGGTGTCTCCTATGGGCACATCCTGCTGCACCAAAGCAGGCAGAGACCTCCCGCTGCATATTGCAGACTGCGACACCGATCTGAAGCTTCTTAAAACTACATGGTGGGAAAACCCCTACCAGAAGGAGGCTTTCCACAGCTGACCACCAGCAGCACTGGCTGCTCGTAAGCTACTCGTAAGTAAAAGTAGCAAAGAAGTGAAACTGTACATGGAAGGTGCCTGGAGACTTGAGCATATCTTCCTTGGGTGTCTTTATTTCTTTTCTACATTTCCCCTCCTCTTCTTTTTCTGATATACAAAACTGGGGCCTTCTTTGTATTTAAACTTTAGTAACACAGACCCAAGTTTCACTTGATTGTAACATGCATCAATATTTGAAATAAAAGTAGCAGCCAAAAATTTACAGCCCAAAGCAGTTGTGAAATCAAAAATACATTTTCCTTTTCATAAGCATCTGGTGGGAAAAAAGCAACAATGGTGATTCTTGCATATTATTTTAACTAAGCCAATTAACAGCTGTTTATGCTCGGCCATAAATGTCTATGAAACGCTGCTGTGCAGCCCTGTGTGCTGCAGGCTCCTGGGGAGCTCGTAGCAGCAGGGCACAGACACACAGAGCAACCCACCTCCCAACTAGGCAAAAGCCTCTGGGAAGACCACGACTCAAAAGAGACACGAGATGATCTACTCACCTGCACCAGGCTAAGAAGTGCACAGCACGAACACCTTTCTGCAAGAATCCCCAGTTCCGAGGGGCTGCCTGGAAACTCCCCAGAGAGGCACGGCAGCCTCGACGGGCGCCGGATCAAACCGTGGGACGATCGCGGATCATGGGATGAGCACGTGGGATGTTTGGTTAAACAGGCCCACGTGGAGAAGAACCAAATTAACCAGGCTCTGAAGGGCTTTATTTCTTAAGACTTGAATCTGAATACAAAGAATGTTAAGCTCTGTCATTCAGAAATACATGATGAGCTCTTTCCAGCTCCACCACAGGCAATCCATAAAACAGAATTTACTTAAGAAAAATATTGGAAAAGGATAGAGATTTGCACTGTGCGAAAGCACAATAAAAATAATGCACAGACACATTTTGAAAATGAGCAGCTACTTCCGTTTCTCTAAATATAGTATGTAAATGAACAGGAAGTTCATTGCAAAGTAGTCCTCTACAATCAGATTCCTATTAAAGAACAGCTGCTTACAGAGAACAGCAAAATAGATATTTTTCAATTGCTATGGAAGAATAAAGGTCTTCAGTAATGAGGTAATTACTTTTTCTTAAAGCCTCGATGCTACCCGTGCCAAAGAACAGAGACATCAGCAATCAGAAGAAGGAAGCCCTGCGAAGCCCCCAGCCACCCTGCCTGCCTCGAGGCCCGCGGGCTGCCTGCTGCCAAGCGCCGCCAGCGCGGGGACTCCTAGTGCTTTGGGACTATGAGGTTTCTCAGCATGTCGAAGGAGTTGCCGTCGGGGTGCACGGACTCGATGCCTTTGCCTTCCTCGTGCACCTGCAGGAAGCCGCAGTCGTCGATGCCCACGATCCAGGCCAGCGGGCCCTCCTCGCCGCGCAGGCGGACTTGCTTCCCGCTGCAAAGAAGAACAGCGCAAGCTGTCAAAAATAGCACAGGGGACTGCCTTGAATTCTTACTTTTCTTTCTCATTTTACTGCTTTTTTTTCAAGAACATGTTTTATTTCCTATTTTACTTTCTTTCTGTTAAATCAGCAGTTAATCTAATAGTCTGCTTTTCTTGTAAAGGCAGGAGCACAGCAACTCCATCGCTAGCTACACAAATCACTCTCCAGCGCCCTTGCTCCAGGCTGATGCATGTGAAACACCTAGGAGCTTTCTTTAGCCGACGCCAGCGTGTTAACCTTACTCTGTGCTACTGCTATTCACCCCTACAAAACTACTTCCTGCTTAGGAATGTATCTTCATTAAGTCACTGCTTTTGAAGGCAGTCTCATAGCGCATGCTCAGTGGAAGACAAAACATCCATGAGTTATTTCCTACTTACTTTAAAAAGGAAAAAAAAATAAAATATGTTCAGGGAGGAGCAGAAAGTTGCACTTACCTGTGTACCCAGTACTTGTAGTAATGGTGAAGAACTCCATTGGGCCCTTTCTCCTGAAAAATATCTATCAGCCTCTCTAGCACAGTTACAGTTCTTGCAATGAGACAGTCTGCAGTTAAAGGCTTCAGTTGTGTCCCCTCTTCCTTATTGTATTTCCTGATGAGATCATTGATGCATATGGTGGGGTTGCTGTTATTCACATTAAATCCAAAGCCTGAGGAGGACAAATCAAAAGAAGAGGATAGAAAATGTTCATTCTCCTGTAAATGTGAATATTTTATTACCACTAAAAAGTTAGTACTTTTTTTTCAACTAGTTGATGCAATGATCACTGGTTTCAGTGAACATTTTTTTACTCTCTTACATGTGTAAATCTTCTTGGTAGTATAACTACAAATCCTAGTCCAGATTTTGTGCCTCTCGTCCTTAAAATGCTCCCCAAAACGGTGGAAGCAAAACCAATGCAGTCCTTCCAACAAACCACCACCCTGGCAGGGAGGTTTGGAAGGCGGCTGGTGACTGGCACGCTGGGTACCCGTTGGTTGGCAACATCGAAACTGGAAACCTTTTAATTTGCTGATAGGTATTTAGCTGTTTGAGAGCAAATCACTGATCATATTCTGAGATGGATTTTTATCTTTCCAATTAAAACTTAGTCAAGGGTCTTTTCTGTTTACTATGGCTAGCTGCTTTTGTTTTCTGAAACTAAGCCTTTTTGCTCGGCTGACAAGCCTTGTTTGCCTTGCTCTGAAAAGCCCAGAAGATTTAAGTTTGTGGGGTAAGACTCCAGTTTGCTTAATCTAACTTACCACAGTGTATCCTTTAGAAGCCTCAAGTCTCTCACTGAGATTTCTCCAGCCTGAATAATGTTGGCCAAATGCCTTTCTTATTTAAATATGTCTCTTGGGGCCTTTTTTGCAGTATGCTGAAACAGGCTTCGAGGGATGTAAAGAAATATATTGTATTACCTGTTTGTTTATTCTTCCTAATGTCCTCAGACACTTGGGACAAAACACTAGTCCTGTCAATCAGGCTCAGACATAATACACCTTCTTCTGAGGGAATGTCCACATGGATTGCTTTGTAAATTTGCTATTAATGCGACTGTGCACATACAGAATTAATTCATACTAATCATGAGAAGGTTTTCTTCTGAAAGGAGAGAGAAAAGGAATCCTGAAAAGGAGTTTCTCCTTTTTAACTCATCAGAGAATGTGTGCGGAGGAAGCTGCTGCGCCACCAAAAAAGTGCCAAGCTAACGGGTCACAGCGCTGCCGCTCACCCCGAGACACAGACGAGTGCAGAAAGGACGAGGACGAGGGTGCTCGTGACGCTGCGACGTGGAGCGCAGGGGAGGACCCGCGCGCTCTCCAGCTCGAGGCTGCTGCAGCCTTCGCCCGGTGCAGCTCGAAGGGACGTTTCACATCTGCAGGGATGTGTCTTCCACAAGAAGGCAAGGCACGAGCAGACGCTCTGCACAACCCCTCACTACCTAAGCTGCATCTCCTGCAAAGCCTGCACTTTGTCTCTATTCTCCTGAGGGGCTTCTCCTGGCAATGTGGTTCTGTAGATGGCCCTGACTTTGTACCCTCACACCTACACCAACCTTTCTGAGTGCTCAGCACCAGCACGTCGAGGAAAGGAATCTGCACGACTGTAGAGAGTGGACGGTGCATTTGGCTCATTTTTCCAGTTACGGAAGTTTGATCTCATTGCTACGACTCATACAAGAACTGCTGGATGTCACAAATCACCCACTACCATGGTCAACACCATCACTGAAATGATGGAAAAGATCCTTAGACTCGTATGTGACAAACAGCTCTCACTCTTAGAAGCTACCAGCAGCAAGTGCGTTGCTGAAAACGTATGTCGTTGTGCACACCTCAGGCCTAACCTCCCCAAGATGACTCCTATGGACATCAGAGAGACTACAAAGAGTAAGTATCCACTTAAATCCACAAAATTTCAAAATTTTGGTGTTTACGCTATACAGCCCTAGGTTCAAAACCAAGATAAAACATGCAGATAGATTTTTGATAAGGTGAGCTGTTTTCTGAGCCATTTTTGCTTTTCTTGTGTTACCCTGTGATAACGTCAAGTTGAAATATAAGCTCCAGAAAAAAACACATGGAATCAGTAAATACCCAAAAGTGCACAGAGAGACCCTAAGTGTCTCTGCAGTTTCCATGCTGCGCTCATAGATTATTTTAAAAACGGGCACATAACAATTAAACAGAGCATTCAATGTCTGAGCATGTTTCACAGCAGAAGGTGATGGCTACATCACCTGTTTTGCTTGCCTTAAAATTTAGACCATCTTGATAGAAACCATATCTCGTCCACACCCACTGTGCAAAATACTCTTCTTAATTCTGAGCTATGGTCAGGTGCAAGACAAGTACTATCAGTTTCTTGTTTAACCCTCTGGACTTGGCAAGAAGTTTTCATTTTTTTAGATATAACACAGATAATTACTTGAGGGCCCCAGGAGCTGGAGCTTCCTGTGGCAGTTTCTGAGGATGGGGGCAGATCTCTGCCTGCTGCTGGGTAAGGGAAAAATATTCCTTATCCATTTGCAGTCTGCTTATCAGACCTGAAAAAGGCAGACCGATGATAGGAACATGTCAATACTTATTGTGTGCTCAGAAATCTTTCCCTGTTTTAGCACTGGGACCAGCTGGAAAATGTTTGCACAGTCTTTCTGAGACAGTCTTTCTTAGTCTTTCTTCATCCTCAAAACAATCCAAATAAATCAACCAGCAGATCATCCTTCCCTTCTCTCCCAGCCTTCCCAAGGACTTGGCAAATTTTACTTTTTTTTTTTTCCCAAGAACTAAAAAGAGAGTGACTAAGTAATCAAATCAGTTCACTGCTACTTCACTGTTTAACTAGCAATAGTCCAATTTTTGGAAAGGTATCAGCAGAAAAAAGTTATGAAAAAATTAAAAAAGGAGGAATGAAAACATCAGTAACATGCACGCACTGCTTTTTATGTGAAGCTCATTACACCAACTCAGATGCTTGCATTTAGGTTTCTTTGCCAAGCATATGGAATTATTATGAGGAATTAAGGCAAATACTGTTTGTGCTATCTTTTAATTTAATGTTACACTTTATTTTCTCAGGCTTCTGTCATTTTTTGTTCTTGTCCTTATCATTTGAACTCATAAAGACATTAATGACAAATGTCTTTAGAAAAAGCAATATAAAAAAGCTTGAAAATAGACATTTACCAATAAGTATATGAAACGTTGTTTCAATAAGCGTAGAGTTCACCAGCACTCCACCGAGCTTCATGAGATCGCTGTAGTAAATATCATTGGGCCATTTCACTCGCAGTTCAATACCCTAAAAAGACAAGAACACAGACATTTAGAAACACTCTGCTCTCAGGTATTGCCTATAAAAACACAACTTACTCCTCACTTTGTTTTCTGCATTTTCTGTACCTCCTGTACCACCACAAACGTGATACAGCCAGCTGTTCATAATAAGAACCTATGTGTGTGTTCCCAAGGCATTACTGATCAAATCATGGTACATGGTTTACTATGGAGCTGGCAGCCGTTGGAAGAAGGTGAGTGTCTAGTGAAAAAATACAATTATTGTAGATAATCATAGCTTAGAGAATCCAAAGAAGGGACTAGTGATATTTATTAGAGACTTTCCATCTGCAAACCGTAAGATTTTAAAGAATTCATTTAATTCATTCATGAGCACCCACTAAGGACTGGCAAAGGTTTAGTCAGGAAAGATGCAAACTGTGGCAGCACCTACGGATCTAATAAACCACCAGTCTGCATCCACAACAACACCCTGGCCGCGTGCGAGGACCCTGGCAGGAACCAGACCCGGGGACAATGACATCTTGAATTTCAGAAAGGAAATTCAGCAGACAGGAGAAATTCCAGTTCACAACTATGCAAATACTCCACAAACGTCCTAAAAATATTCACGCTCTCGGCAGCTACGCTCAAGCAACACCGCGGAGCTGGAAACACAAACTGTGCTGTATGACACCATTCCAGTGCAATAGAGAGGTTTTTGTTGAAACCACAGAACTGAACTGAACTTTGCACCAGCTACTTAAACACAAAAAGAAAGCAAATGTGCTTCCTGGAGCTTGAAAAACTGCATCTGACTGTATCCCAAGAGGCAAATTACGGGAGGTGCTCCAGGACTACAAGAGTCGCATTCCCTCCTATTGTAGATTATGAAATCCCTTTACAGGATGTGTGAAAACTGCACCTGGGTCCATGGCTACTTTCCTGACAGATTTAAAGGCCAGAGAGGAGTCCATTATACATCCAGTGACAGGAAACACTAACTGATTTTGCTATCAAAGGGCTCTAAGCGACTATGACCAATTCATATTCATTACGGAAAACAACTTGACTCCTCACACTGCAAAAGCATTTGCAGAGGACTCTTGAGACAGGCAAAGTATCCCACAGTTAAACGGCATTATCAGTGTTAAGAGATCCTCTGAAGGCACCCAGGGGAGAGGTCGCTATTCTCCCCGCAAATTAATCACTATGCATTCACATAGACCGTATTTAAGGAAAAACATACACCTGTAAGACACCACACACTTGGAGCTGCAAGTGAAGCGACTGGCAAGACAGAGAACCAACCAGTCAGTCAGGTATTTTCATGCCATAGTCTTCACGGTGGTGACCCAAGCTATTTGCCACAAAACAGAGCAACAAGATAAAGTCTTGCACAACTATCAGTGCAGCAAAGAAATTATGAGAAGGTTACAAAATCCACTGGACAATTAAAAATCAAAAGCTCCAAAAGAACGGAGCACGTTCTTATTTTCACTCGCTAGAGAGAGATTTTACCTGCTCTCAGAACGGGAAAGCAGATATAAGGCCCACTTGCATTCATAGCACTAACATCTGCAAAGAAAGCTTGCTATTGATTGAGCTATCTGATTTTCTCTCTGAGCATGCAGAGCTGTGCAGGGCCTCACCTGCTGGCCCTTCAGACACAGTCTTACCGATGACGCCTGGCTGGTGAATGGAGACACAGCATCTGATACCTCCGTACAGAAACCCCGAAATGGACTTGGAGCATAACAAACTGCATTAAAGTATGTTAAAGTAATATTAAGGTTCTGACCTACGCCCACAGAGGTATGGAAATCCGGAGCAAAGAAGGAAAGCTCGGCTCTGTCTCAGCCACTTCCAGCCACTGCAGCTTGCTGGCCGCGCGTGTCCGTCTCACGTAAAGAAAAGCCCTGCACTGTCCACGCGCAAAGTGGAGACGTAAGCGTTGAGCTTCTCACAAACCTTTGTATTTCCTTGCTCTAACATAACTTGGATCCAGATCTGAACATTGTTTTAGACCTTCTCTAGAGTTTGGTTTCCTTTCTTACCGCAGAAAAAAGAAAAGAGAAAAGACTTCTCAACAACGCCACAAAAGCCCTTTGTCCTTCCAAGCCTAGGATGATGGAAAAATTATCAATAACTGTAATAACCATCGGTTTTGGTTACCTTTGTGATGACTAACAGCAGAATTCAGTCCTTCCAAATATCTTCCGGGGCAATTGCTAAAAGAATTTTTCATGTGTGATTCTCTATTGTAAAACAGATAGCTTTGCCTTGGGCATAACAAACTACAGTACCAGAAAAACAGCAAGTATCAGAATAAGATTGGTAGATCCTGTGATGTGTATTACTGATCCATACTGTTTCTATATTAATATTTAATATGTCAGTGACATTGTTCCTCTTGAATGGAATAAAATAAAAATGCCACAGTACACTAGGGTAGGCTCACAGAGGCAAAAACACCTCAATTCACAAATTAACTCCTTCCCTCAGTCAAACTCTGATATTTTATACAACTAAGTCCTCTGTCCCTTCTCTTCTAAATAGTTAAATTATTCACCCCTAGCCAAATATTTTATATTGCAAATTTTAGCCTGAAGCATTTTGTTTTTATAGTCAAGTCATGAAGAACTGAAGTTAGAAGGTTTTAATAGAAAGGCTGACAGACCCTAAACTACAGCAAAGCTACTGGGTGCCACTATAATAAAGTTCATGTGTAAATGTGTATAAGTCATTGATTTTGTGTAATATAGGAAACATATGCTTTAGTTAACTACTTCTGTAAAATACCAAAGTTTTATAGTTAGCAAATATTAGGAAATGGTAACATTAAAAAGGAGATATATGAGGTGAAGAAGAAGACTGGTTCTTCATTTTAATACTGATGACAGGACACTTGATTCCCCCTTGAGAGCAATACTCCTAACTTCTTGCTTTAGAAATCCGTTTTCAACCTTAAACAAGGGTTGGAAAAATTCTTTAAAAGGGATAAAGTGACCACTGAAACAGCACCACCAAGAAATAATAAATAAATAAATAAATAAGCAACAGAAAAGGATTTGTCAGGTTTATTCATTTCCACTCCTCCCTTTTCCTCAGCTCTTTCAAAAATCAAAACAAATTAACTAAATTGTTAGACAAACCAGAATTGAACTGTCTTTACTGCTGAAGACGGAATCTTAAATTTCATCAGATTATGAGTGAAATGAGTGTAGTATTCTTAACCTGCTCGAGAGGATGCAGTATTCACCATATGTAGCTAGTTCTCTTAATATACATGAACAATTATGAAGGTTGAATTTACCATTTACAGTTTCCCACTGCATTAGCACTGAGGAACTACATTATACATTTGGGCATCCAACATACCGGTCAAAATCTACATTTAGTGGAAACAGAAATAGGAATACTGACATAAATTAAAATGAGATACCTCGTATCCTGGTATTGATCTAACTGCTTCCACCACTGCCAAGGACACTAGATGCTGAATGAAAGGGATTCTCTGGCCCAGGTTGGAATAGAGAGGAATGGTCATGTGTAAAGTGGACAGTGCACAGCCCACGGGACTGAGCCAAACGTTTCCACCACGACCTGTGGAGGGAGGAAAAATTTAACTCCAACAGAAGAAAACAAATATATATATACATTCTTACCTTAACACTAACAGAGACAATAACAAAAGCAAAAGATTCAGTGGTATCCGAGAATTTGCAGGAAGTCCTGTAAAGGAGTTTTCAAACTAATTTTTAAAGAAAAAAATGTTAAAGTGCAAACCTTTCCCTTTTTAAAAACAGCTAGTAGTTAATATGCATCCTGCTACTAATTTTCTCAAAACGGCACAAATGACTTTCTTCTGGGATTTTCCTGGTACTCTGTAACATATATGCTTCCAAAAATTTGAAGTGTTTTAAAGTGCAAAGTGTATTTAAAGATTATCTTTGTAAAGATACTCTGTGCGTATCTACAAATCCATCCACACTGTGACTCAACAGGACACAAACTAGATTTGAGCCCAAAGCCAGCCAAGCATTTTCATGCAGAGCTATGCTCAGGTGAGCTACAAGTTCAGGCTAATATTAAAATTGGCACAGCTTTCAAATCTGAGCTAGCATCTCCCTGGACATCAGGCAGAAACTGCTTTTATTTATCTGCAAAAGACTGTAAAAACCCAAACGATAGGTTTTCACAGTGCAGTAGATGCAAACAACCTCTAGCTCAGAGCAAATCTTGTTCCAGTTAAGCCAGCAAATTTTGGTTGGGAGGTCCAACTTGTATTACACCAAGTGTAGGGATGGCAGCTTCCATGACTGCAGAGACTTTCTGGCAGAAACTGGAAGCCTGCTACATCATCTCTGCAAAAGCCACCTAACATCCTAAAAATGCTTACTTTGGTCTCCAATCACTTAGGTTTCAAGTTTGAAACCTAAACCCATAGTTTAAGTGGGGGAAGAGGCCGATACTACCCAATAGCTTACATTCTCCAATCACTTAGGTTTCAAGTTTGATTCCATAGTTTAAGTGGGGGAAGAGGCCAATACTACCCAATAGCTTACACTGAAAACAAGCATAATATATCTCTAACATGGGTATACAATGCTAAAATGCCCTATTCCATGCATTTAAGATGCATTTATTAGGAAGGAAACATACTGACCTTTCCCTTGTGTTTGTCTAACAGCAATTGCTATTAAACCCATCTCCTCAGGCAACTTGTACATTAACCTGCCAGTTGGAAGAAAGAAAAAAGAGTTTATCAGGTGGAACATTCATAAAAATCTATATTTAAACGTAAGGTAATATCTTACATAACATGATATTACCATTTATCCATTAACAGTTAATGTTTATTCTTGATGAAAAAGCATTCAAGTATTAAAGAAAAAAGATTAACTGAAAAGTTATTAAGGAAAAGTTTACTCTATCTGTTATGCTGGAAAAAGTTACAACTGTAGTTCATTTAAGGTACCTTCTGAAAACATACGTTTTGTATTTCTTCACGTTTCTTGAAGTGCTTATTTTTTGTATGTCACTATCTTCAGTAAGTGACAACTAGCAATTCTAGACATTTGTTTCTACTTAGAGCAAATTTTTGCCTGTAGTACAGAACATAACAGCATCAGTTTCTGATTATTTGGAAAACCAATATGGTGGCAGTAAAGCAGTTTAAAAGATACACTATCCCCTGAGAACTAATTATGATTTAACTACAGTAAATAAATCTACACCTTCTGAGAACTCTAGAGAACACTGGCTTATTTTAGGTTTGTGTTCTGCTTTTAAAATAGTTTCACTTAAAAGAATACTAACTTTCCTCTGGGGATAAGTAGAAAGTGCACTTTAACACCATCAAATGAGTCAATGCTAAACTGAAAAAAAAATAATACTGCTACGGTGAGAACTTGGTTCACGCCACTTCAACGCCGATCTGAACTGTACCAAGATCCCTCTTCACCTTGCATGTTTGCACAGAGTAATTTAGCAATAGATAAAACAGATATTCAGCACGTCGCCGGCAGGTAAACCCGTGAAGTGATTTATAGGCCCAACCGCCACGCGCAACACGGGCACAAACGCAGCGCTGTTCATTCCCATAAAAGAGGCCTTGTCCGGGCGATAAGCGCTATCCCGATCCGCGGGTATCGCTCATATCGACTTCATCCCGCTCCCAGAGCCGGCGGGAGCTCTGCCGGGCCCCGGAGCGGCTGCCGGGAGGGCACACGGACACCTCGGTGGGCAGGAAGGGAAGGGGCTGCTGCTCTGCGCGGCCT
This sequence comes from Tinamus guttatus, assembly GCF_000705375.1. Next base: position 89,361 of record NW_010585468.1, on the reverse strand, counting down.
CGGGGATGGGAAGGGGCTGCTGCCGGGGCCAGCAGAGGAGCGAGGCGCGAGGAGGATGCCCCAAGGCCTCGGAAACCGTCCTGATGGCAGAGCCGCTCCGTTGGCAGGGCCCGACCGAAGACAGGAGCCTTCACTGATCCGCCTTCACTGATGACAAATATGGGAACCTTGGCTGCTACAAATCGCAGCAGCCCATGCCTAGGAAAAGCCCAGCAGATGTTTTCCCACATTATTAAGGAATCGGCATGAGGCATTTTCAAAGAGCGAGAGCCAGAAGATCCCTTTGCCAGTCCCCTCCCATTTCACATGCAATGCAGCTCAGTAAGTCTTCCCTGTGGACCCCGTGAATTGCTGCCTGGGACTAGGATCATTTACCACCAGCCTTTAACACTGGAAGTACACCTCCACTTATGCTGGGACCCGGCAGAAAATCCCAACTAGTTTGCTGTGCCCATGTGGCCTCAACACTGTCTGCTGGGAACAGCGAGACTTCGGCTTCGGCACCGCACTCGTGGGACTGCAACATGGAAATCTAATTTAACTTTGGAAGCACAATAAGAGAGGCGCTGTCAAAATACATGGATATCCATTGCTTCTCCATTCATATTTGTTGTTAAATAGGCAAAAATACAAACCAAAACAAACCAAAAGAAATGTCCTGCGCTGCAATGACAGGAGAAAAATAATGAGAGCAGGAAAAAAAATTGTTAGAAAACCAAAAGAGGGGCTTCCAGAACAAAGAGAGATGTTTAACACAGCACATGCCTGCAGCTATTAGAGGCTTGGCAGCAGCGAGTAACATATTGAACACAGAGACAGGGTTTGCACTTTTAAGAGCCACAGAGAATTTCTTGAAGACGGACACAACATGGGGAAGCTGCTAATACCCAGCTTGATACATCAAGAGACAGATAGATTTCTTTTTACTGCTTCCTGAGATTGCTCTGGAATCACCACAAAGCCTAAGATAATAAGAAAACCCAACTTCTGAACGTTGTAAATGTTGTGGCATTGTTTGTTTCTAGAAGAAACAAATTGTATTTTCCTTACCAGAAAGAACAACCGTACGTGTGCTTTTTTACTTATTGACTTCCCTTCATTCCTTTTAACTTAATCAATTGCAGATTTAACTATTTTAGTTTACTACAGAGTGACTTAATCACCATGTTCACCACAATTTTTCTTAAATCTTTGCCTATAAGAAATTCACCATTCTTTTCTATGTTCTTCAACCATCTTGCTCTACAAGTTAAGCACCACAAGACCACACTGAGATGCAAGAGCAGAAAAGCATGAAACAAATGAAAACAAATTTTCTCATTAGGTGGGATATTAGACAGCATTTAGGATTCAAAAAAAGATACTTGGATTTTATATACATTTTTCCCTGCTTTGAACATTTTTGTGGTATTTTCCAAAACGTGAGAAAGGCACTTTCAGTGCTCAAGAAGCACTAAAAGCAGTTGAAATATTAAGAGAGAGATTTTCTAGCACTACTTTTTATACAAATATATATATAAAAAAAGTAATGCACTCTATGAATGCTGTCAAGAGTAATAAACAATGCTTAATTGGTTTATAGACATTTCAAGTCCAAGGAGGAATCTGTCTCCACGGCTAGTCAACACAATGACTTTTCTTCCTACGCGAACATAAAATGGGAATTGAAACCACAAAAACTATGTTTGAATAATGTTAACGGCCTGACAACTATAAATTTCATTGATGTTGTGGGTTTAAGGTTGAAACTCTCATTAATGCATCCTGCTGTGTTACAGTATTGCAGAGGTATTACAAGAGGCAGCATAACATTCCAGATGTTAAAATATCTGGGCACAAGAGGGTAAGTTATGAACAGATTTCTCTCTTTCTTCCCAGTTTCTTGTCTGAAAATCTCACCCTCAAAAAACATTGTTTACAAATACTACTTACAGACATTATAAATGAAAAACACATAAAAACAAAGTATGTATTTTTAGTCTAGCGGAATGGAACACCCCCCTTGATCAGTTCCTTACATTATTTTGGGCAAGAAGGAGGCCTGAATTCTTGCTTTACTACTTTATATCCATAGCTATAACCCATTATGCCCATTTTGGAAATGAGCAGTGTACCTACTAATATGTTTCCTTAAGCCCCCACAGCCCTCCCTTTCCTTTCCATAACCCTCAGGCTGCACGATGCCGTGGCCGGCTCCACAAGGTGTGTGCTGAGCGGCCTGACACGAGGCACGGGAAGCTTGGCCAGCTGGCCAAACACAACAGGTAATTCTTACATCCACACGGCTTTTTATTATCATTTAATATTCATTTATTTTTATCGAGAGCACCCCAGTTCAGATTTCTCTCTTCTACCTGTAACCTCTATGAATGGAAGAGCAGGTCAAACCTATGGCCGTCTTCTACGGAGCAGAAGACTGAGAAGCTGCTGCTTCTGGATTTGCTTTTGATAACTCCAAGGGTAAATCCAAAAATAAGCTTCTCTATCTTGGGCTTAGAAGCATCATGCCTGACCAGCCTGACTGCCATCGATGATGGAATGACTAAATTTGTGGATGAAGGGAGAGCACCTTGGCTTTAGTTAGGTTCTCAACAGGCTCTTTCCCACCATCCTTATATCCAAGCTAGCTATTGTGGTCTCTGTAGGTGGACTACTAGAGGAGAAAAAAATGCTAGGATTTTGGGCTTGAAAAGTAGTGGTTAATGGTTTATACTCTCCTTGGAGGCTTGTTGCAATCAGAGCTTCTCAGAGGTTTATCCTGACACCCATCCTGTTAATATCTTTACCACTGACCCTTAGGATGAAATGGCATATCTTCTAATCAGGTTTGCAAATGACAGAAAACTATGAGGATAATTAAGCTCGGAAATGGGGTGCCCACTGAGGCTGTGGAGCATCCCTGGCCTTGGAGGTCTTTAAGGTCTCACTGCACAAAGCCCTGAGCAACCCGTCTTGAATTCACAGTTAACTCGGAGCAAGAGATTGAACAAGAAACCTGCAGGCATCTCATCCAACCTGAAGGATGCTACAGTTCTAAGAAATGTACAGAAATGTGGTAGTTTTGGTATTTCTAGCTGTCCTTTAAATTGGTTGAAATTGGCTGGCAATCAGCGACTAGCAATTAATCACTAAATCAGCAATTTAGCTTGGGCACCTGGCTATTTACTGAAATCCCTTGTCCCAAGTAGAACCTGAGAGTAAAGTCATTTACATGCACGCTTGCAAGCCTCAATTAATACTTAATTTTACCCATCTTCCTCTTTCTGTGCCCTAATCACTGACTTCCTAAGTAAACTGAAGGCTGCCAAAAGATTGACTCCCACAGCTGAGACAGGTAGAAGAACACCTAAACTGTTAATCCTACTGAGGCTTATTTAAGTGATAGGAATCTTACTGCTCGGCACTGTTATAACTTTGCCTATATCCAGCAGGTACCATATGTGCCAGAATACACTATTACATGAATACGCTCCTCTGTTCTATTGCAAAAATTCATAGCTTTTTGCACTTTATAGTGGCTTTCCCTATAGCAACACTATTGCTGAAAGGATCATTTAGTATCAAGTTCTCTTTGGATATATTAATGTCCCACATCAGTGAAAAAAGGCACAGATGACTACAATGTCCCAGACTTGTGCGTAACTATGAAGCACCCTGGAACCTTGGACTGCTACCTTCTCCTACCTTACTGCAATGAAAACTGAAAAAAGAAGACTGTGCTATTTTAGTTGTGCATTTTCAGCATAGTATCACATTATAAATGATACAGGTTAGCAATTTATATAGCTTTTGGCTAGTTGGCCTAATCTGGGACAATACAACATTAACAAGAATATAGTTCCAACTTTAGGTCCCGATTTCATACTTTTTTTTTCATTGCAACAAATAGTAAGACTGGAAGTAAGGTGAAGTCAAGCAAGCTCGTTTTCAGCTGGATCCATCTCTAATTCTCTAATCTGACTCACCACAAACGAACACAGCAGTTGGCAAAAGGGAAGCAACAGGAACAAGGGGCCACTGGACAGAAGGGAAGAAAGAGCTGGTTTGGTCTTACTATCCATGTACTTATGCTGGATTTAAATTACTCAGAATAGTACATGTTTTGCTTGCGGAATTACTTTGAGAATCAAGGTTGCAGAACAGACAGTGTATACCTCCACCACTAAATGCTCATTGTTTTCTGCTCACTGCATTTTTCAGCTGGTAATTTTCTTGTCTCTCTATTTTTATACCAGCTATTTTATAATTAATTCTTTGTATATGTTTATAGACTTTTCCTCTTAAAAAAAGAAAAGAGAATTTAAAACATAGTACCATACAGCCAAAGGTGTCAGGAAACATACCCAAATAAGAAAGGACTCCAAAAAATTGGTTTGCCAACAAAATGCCAGTAAAATTTGAAACCTGGGTTCAGACACACTGGTAATGTTCCAAAACTCAAAACTTAAAGAACTTCTTTATTCAGTAAATCAGCTGCTCTGTGAATATCATCAAGACCACAAAGTTACAGTAAAGCAGGGAGTTTCCAAGAGGCATGTGAGGAAAGTTTAGGACTTCAAGTTGCTTCAGTTTTTAATTTGAAATGAAAAAAAAAATCATTCTGAACAATTCATTTTTTTTTCCTTCAAAACATAATCATTTTAATCCATGACCTTTACTTGAAAAGGCTACTTGAAGTGTATTGAAAAGTTAACACAGAATGAATGGAAATGAAACAGAACTCATTGAAAATGGACTCCAATCCCAAAATTTAAGAGACAGAATAGTTACTGGAATGCAGTGAAATCCATTTATCGTAACATGGTAAGAAGAAAATCCTCAGAATGGAGTAAAAAGTTCTAAACATATTGATGCAAAACAGATTTACCTCCTCTTATCCAAAGCAAAGCAAGTTACAGATGCTACAAAGAAGTTTAAAATATACAGATCAGTGTAGCTTGTAGCTATGTCAATTTTAACTATAACTTTATCACAGTTGTACAACCTTGGCCACTGCCAAAGGGAGCAACCTGAAGGCCACACCATACAGCAAGGAACAACAGCAATTCACCAGGTGGCAAATTTGTGTCAAATTAGTACTAGATTTGCTAATTAATTCTCTAATAGTATGATTAACCTGAAGTGTTGGGATCTCAAAGTAACCCACAGTCAATTCTGAATTCATACAATCTTTATTTAATTTCACCTTTCAGATAAGAAAATGAAAATAACCAGAGAACTTTTTGCATACACAGAGATTTTAACTTTGTACTCAGGCCAAATTCCAGTCTGGATAATTACATTTCCTTACGAAAATTTCTCTGCAATTTACTTAGACAATCCTTCATTTCCTGTCTTAAATCATGTGTGGTGTTAAATAGTTGCCGAGTTCCACCATAGAAGAGGGTGAAATGATTCCCAAGTAGCCTGTCAAATAGCTGGGGCTGATGCAGAACAAAAGACACTGGGCATGTCACGTTAGTTAAAATAGGAATGAAGAAGTATTCTGCTGAAGCAGAAATTAATCAGATCCCCCCTCCAACCTTCGCAATCCCGGGAAAGAATAAAACACTTCATCAGAAATCCATTATTTGCTAAGTAACTGTAGATATTCTACAAAATTAATTTTAACACTTACTTTACTTACAATCATATTTTTTCCTTTACTCCTTTATTAGTCAAAGTTGTAACAAAACTAGTTATAATTAAAATAATTTTATACTACTCAAACTACTTTACACTAAAGAAAATACCAGGAAAGCATTTGAATTCTTCTGCACGATTTGCCTGTTTCCATGTCTGCAACTATATCGTGCTCCAAATTTAGTCTCTGGTAGGTTTTTGTTGATAACGTGGTTGCCGCGAAAAGCCTATGGATGCAGTACAGCTCTAGTCTTTCTAACCCAATGCTAAATGAAATATAATTTCCTTTTCTTTTTCTCCTCTGTCTAAGGAGAGGTTCCACCATTTCCCGACATCCACACAAGAGGTAGCACACTGTTGTACCATCTCACATTAGCTGTGGTCCACATTATTAGCTATCATCTCTGGGGAAGCTGTCAGCTGGCCCGGCAACCTTTCTGAAAAACCTTTTATGTGAAAAACAAACAACTAGAGCTTCATTCAAATTTCTCAGGTACCTCTGGTCTCATCAGCCAAAACTAACGGGTCCAAATTTTCAAATGTCCCTTATCAAGTATCAATTTCTAAGCTTTTTTCCCTCCACACTTAGCTACTTGTATATTTATGCTCTTGCTGAAGGGTAAAGCTATGACTTAGACAAACATTATACATGAAAAATAAGTTGCATGCATTTGGCAACAGTGTGGAAGACTATCAGCCAGTCTACAATTCATGTGATTTAAAAACACACATAAAATTTATTGTTAGTTCTGACTGCCTGGTCATATTCTTATTTTCTGCAATATGTGCTACCCTGCACAATGCGTGTTACCAACATAGTCCTGTGGACGGCAATTTGACACATTATTTGGCATTAAGTCAAATCTTCATAATTTTGTCCAGGTGTTATAACCATTATAAAGCAACTATGGTTTCATAAAATGTCAGGTAAAGCAGAACCTTATTTGTATCTTTTTTCCCATTAAGTACCATGGAACAAAATCCTCTGAAAAGTATTAAGTACCATGGAATACAAAATCTTTGAAAAAAATATTAAAATACTACTAACAGTTTTTTGTTGTGCCAAACAATTTAAAAGTAATGTATTTCTATGATGTCCATAAGACATCATAATTTAATAGGAGAACTCCCACTCCATGAAAAATGTCAGTTTTGTTCCTATTCTACTAAAACCCCTAGATGTATAGCATCTAGAAAGGTCTTAAGCATGCTATAAAATCTTAAAGCAAAATTAGAAATTGAATGTGCTAGTGAGGGGAAATAATACTATTTTTTTAAAGAAAAAGCATTTCAGTGAGAGACATATTTCTGTGAAATTTTTCAAAATAGCTATTTAAGTCTAAAACTTCAGCTGTCATTTGAAATACTAAAATATTATTTTTAAGAAACATGATTAGGCCTAGTCAAATGTTTTCCAGATATGCATTTTTTCACCGAAATTGCAGATTTGGAAAAGCCAGTGCTCTCTAAGAGATGGAAAAATTAATTTGTTTGAAACATTCGTTTTTCATTAAAAAAAAATAACACTTTTTGAGGTATTTTCAACCTCATCAAACATATCAGTTTCTTCAAATATATGGAAAGGCCTAAGTTTTGAATCATTTCAACTCCAAAGGATCCATGGTGTCACAAATCGGGTTTCACATGCGTCGACTTTCCCACGAAGATTAAGGTTGTGTTAACAAGCTACACTGGCCACCAAGCTTGAGATTCCCCTTTGCAAAGGCAAAGGCAGCCCAGGAGATGCATTTTGGATTAGGACTCTCCCATTCCAGTTACAGAAGCAGTGTGGGATGTCTGAACTAGCACTTTCACAACGCATTTAAGTCCCATATGCGCAGGTCAAGCTGTTGTTGAGCTCACCTGAAACATCTAGCTGGGTTATAAACTCAAAGCATTACACTTCAATAGTCCAAAACAGAGCTTTTTCTTCAACTTCTTGCTCCCGTGTGAGGGAGTAGCTAACCATACTTCAGCTCTTGTCTTGACTTCAAGTTGCAGATCATGGTAGAGATAATAATATTGAAATAAGATTTTTTTATGGGGGATAAAATGGGCAATAAGCACAATAGTGGGACTCAGTTGGCACTGTGTTCATGCGTCTAATTGTTAAAGCACAAAACTGCTCTCATCAAGTACCAGAGTCTTGTTCTAGCTGCTCCCTACAGTGCCAAGGGAAACCACAAGATTTCTAAATTCAGTATTAAAGCATACAGCACTTTTCTCATGCAAGAGCCAACATCCAGAAACATATAAATAAAGAACAGAAAAGTTCTGTTTCCAAATATGTTGTCAAATACTTTTAAAACCCCTACTATTAGACTGTGCAAACTTAAAGGCAGACTCCAATAGTTAATTTCATGGGTGATTAAGAATGGATTTCAAAATAAGGAAGTTACCTTCCGCTGGCCACAGTATCCTCTGTAGACTCCAGAAGCAGTCCTCATCTTGAAGACTTGAACCACAGACTCAACACAAAATGTAGCTGGCTTTAACTCCCAGAAGAGTGGATTCTCTTTGTCAGAACTGGTAGCAAAAAATCCAAGGTCCCCTCACATCCCTGTAATTTTGAGTTTCCCACCTGCTACACAGGCAGCAACTGCTAAGGGGCAAGAAACCAAATAGAAAAGAAACCAAATTCCCCAAGTGAATCTGCTTGGATCTTGGCATTTCAGCCCTTCTCCGGGCAATGATCTTTGCACAGAACGGACAACAAAGTCCGAGCAGATCAAATGCTGTGCAATACACTAACAAGAAGAAAAGCCTTTCATTCATGGGTTACCTCAGTACACTCTGATATCACTTGTGAATGCAGACAAATATAACATGTCACATTCAAATGGAGTGCCTCTATAAGCAGTATCTCAACATTCCCGAATGAAAAGCAAAGGAAACTGTAGGATGGGTCACCCTCATTTTTCTCCCTCTTCCCCAAAGCTCTACTGCAGTGTGATTCTGTTGGAGGTCTGGGGGTCCTGGGGTCTGTGCCCAGCTCTCATGTGCTGTGTTTGCTCACATTACTTGCATTTGCTTCTCAGATAAGTAATCAAATCACAGACTGCCATCCAGGAACAGCTGAAACAGGTCATAAATCATTACGGAAGCTCCTGGCAGACCTGTGGGCTCCCTATTTTTCTGTGCATGCCTTCTTTAGATTTAAAGGTGTAAACTTGAAAGCAAAATGTGGGCCCAGAAAACAAATCTTCTCATTCAGCTTTACTGGCACATTTCTGCAAAACAGGTGCTCCGTAGACACTGATGTTTGGACGGAGTTGCCTTGAAGCGTATTCAGACGCGAATCCTTGGCAGAGATGTTCCAGGCAACACAGAATCAGCAGAACCACTCAGATCCCACGCAATAGAAGCAAGGATCAAAGAGCAGGTGGAAGACTTGCAGGATTAGTTACACGATACTATGAGGGTTTGCAGTACTTACCACTAAGCAAGAAGAAACTGGGAGACAGGCACGGTGGTGTTTCACTTTAAATGAAACAATAAGGTTTTATCTACGGGCAGGATGGTCTGTGAAAAACAATTCCCTGCCTCTGGAGAAGGTTGGATAGAATTGCTTAAATGGGAAGCATCAGAAATAACTGTGCAAACATGCTCTACTCTTAGAAATGAGCGCAAATGTGGAAGAAAAAATGTGTGGTTAGCACATTTGTGCAGCGCAAAACCCCAACATGCCAACAGAGGGGCAGTACCCGGATGGGCAATCGTGACAAGGCGAGGCCTGGCTGCGGGCACGAAAGCAGCTGAAACCCTCCGGCAGCGACAGGTCAGCGCCAACAGCCCCCGCGTGGGCCTGAGACGCCCCAGAGAAGAGGCTTGGCAGCAACGGCAAGCACCAAGTCCGCCTCCCTTCCTCTTTTATGCCTCGGAGAACATTGCCTAGACCGTTGTCAAAAACTTACGGTGCTGGAGAAGCTACAGTTTTATTAGGCAAATTACCCTTCTCAAGCAATTTCTAAAGAAGAAATGTATTTCTGCTTTACAGCATTGTCCTACAGCCAGTAGAAAATGCAGAAATGCTTATTTCTTTCCTTTCTGTAAGGGGCTTTTTACCTGAGTAAACGATTTATTACCTCAGTCACATCTTCTCCTGATGAGAGCAACCGAATTCTTTTATATTCCCTTCTCCTCAGCTCAGGAGTCAGGCTTCCCAGACCCGAACTCTTTTCCTTCCTCTGCTTTCTCCAGTTGCCAGTAAATCTGAAGCCTGGACCAGTAACTCCAGCTCAGCATTCCCACTACTGAGCGTACCTGGAAGGATCCCTCCACACATTTTATATGCAACGTGTTTTGTATGAATTCTGCTCTCAGTCCTCATTTTCTCTTTCAACACGAGGCTTTCTGGCCCACATTCAGTTCCCAATTCATACATCCTGAACTCCTTTTGAAAACTGGTATCCAAACGCCCGGTTTTCATTGAATGCCTTTGCATGTGATTATTCCCCTGGCCACACTTACCCCAAACGAGCTGTTATTAATCACATTATTAGTGCAATGACTGAGCTGCTCGGAGGCCTGGAGAGATGGGAAGCTTTAGCAGACTGGCCTAGTTGGTGCAGGAGCATCACCACTAAGGACACAGGTAACAGCATCGAACAGGAACATGGCTTAAGTGAAATTAGAAAAACGGAGAGCATCTTCTCAGACCCCCACTTCCGTTAATGAAAATATGATCTGTGATGCTGAGATCAATAACTATCATTTTCAATAAGCCTTTAGAAGCCACCTACTTTGCACAAAGAGGATTAGATTAAAGCATGACTAAGAAAAGGCCAGTCACCAAAAGGCAGCACAACTCCAACAACATGTACAGCAGAAATGAGAACAAGTCAATTGAATGTGTCTTTATGGTACAGTTAAAATAGGACTGTTGGCTACAGCACCTTAAATTCCCACATTTGAGGAAAAAGTGATGAGCAATTAAATAATGAGTATATTGGTTGAGGTAAAGGAAGTGATTTGGGGAAACTACTTTTCACCCTCTCTGAGCGCTAAGCTGAGCTGTGTTAAAACCCTTGCTAATAAAACTGTGGTCAATATATCCACCCCTGTACAGATCTGCCAGTTATATAAACGAATATCATTCACTAGTTTAGCTCTTGGTCTTGCCAAAGCAATGTAAAAAGGTGGTTTTAATGAAGCGCTTTTCACTTTTTTTTTTTCTGAGTATTAGATGCTAACATACCTTTTCTAGGCAAAAAGCATTTGCAGTCCTGGAAAAATTGGAGTAATTTTAGCAGCCTGAGCACCTTTCATGCTCCACCATTAACAACATATTTAGTGTTGAAATTAACTGAGAAAGAAAAAGAATAGGACGAGGAAATACTCTTCCTTTCAGTTTTTTTTTTTAAAGTGGCATTTTCCAATGAGTACTCTGTAAATGTTGAATTTACAAAGACAGACATAAAGCAGATCTTTATGTTCCTCTCCATCCAGAACAAAGCTATACAAGCCATCATCTCACCAACTCTGTTTTACTGTACAGGGTACCTTCTCCATAGTAAACCTATAAGCTACCTGTGTTCACCCCCTGAGACCCTTTTCACGATTACTCAATTAACATCCCTACGCCGGTCTGCCTGGAAGTCTTTTTTTCATAGGCAGTTTGCAAAATCTGGGGCAGGAACCACCTTCTGCATTTTTGCAAAGCTCCTAGGATTTGCTCTATCACCGGGACGCTCAAGCGACTCAGTAAGAGAAATGCACATGGAGTCTGAGGGTCCTGCAGGCCGACAGGACCAAGCGCAGACAAAACACACGGCTCAGGCGGTGATGGCAGATCTTTGATCTCTGTACTCCATCCATGGCAGGGGTGTTTCCCTCTCAAACAAACAACATTCCCAATAGTATCAGCAGAGCAGAGAAAGAATTGAATTTTGGGAGCAGGAAACAAATCAGCTGTCGGTGGACATGTGGGTCCTTGATGTGAGCATGTTCCTATCATGAGCATACGGGTTTTGTGGATCTCTAATAGCATTTCCCAGGTATGCTGAAAAAACTGTTCTAGGTATCCAGTTGCAGAAGTGTTACATTAATTCCACGGCTGTACATCAGAACTTGAGCAGAACCTGAAGTTTCCTAACCAGCAAGATATATGTTAAGTACTGGACTCGGGCGGAATACTTTTACACATCAGATAACCTTATGAGGCAAGAAATGGAACATTCATTCCCAAATCAAATGCAGACATGATCAAATGGACCTCTGTTAATATGCAGAACATAACCTAATTCTCCAATGGGTTTTTTTTTGTTCTACCTTTACACAAATCCTGAAAGCTGAGACATGCACTAGTGCAAGCCAAACACAACAAAAGGAGCTTAACTCTCCATCTGAACGCACCCCGCGCTTTTCATAGCGTGACGCTACCTGGAAATGCTCAGTGGTTTAGCAACAGAAAAGAGGAAAAGATTTTATTTATTTATTTTAATGTCAGCAACTGAATGGCTGGATATTGTCAAATAAAGTTGGCACATTGCCCCATTGAAGTATTCTTACTTTTAAATAATTACATATACAATCAACCAGTTTTGAAAGTTATTATAATTTTAATAGTTAAAAACTCCTCCCCTGACTTATATATTTCAAATGATAAAAATTATATTAGCTATTCTAAAAAGAGATGAAGCAAGGCAGCCTCTACAACCTTAAACATACTGCCAAGTCCTCAATTAAAAAAAAAAAACTCATCAAAAATATTTCTTGGAAATTTACACAAAATACCTCTTGGGTAACTTAGCACACTCCACCCCTCCTTTCACATGAACATTTACTTTTGTTACTGAAGAGCTCTTACGACTTCTTCTGTTATGTTCTTTAGCTTTCAGATATTCTCAAAGAAAACATGACTGAATTTTAGAAGAGAGATTGTAAAATATAAAATGTGATAGTAGAAGGATGCTTTATCTCTATGTCCATTCAGCACATCTCACTATAACTTAGGCAACTCCTTCCAGTAGGAGAGCCACTGTAAATCCAAACAAAACCTAATATCCTTCACTTACACATAAACACGAAAAAAACAGCCAGTTGTAGTAACTGGAAAAAATCAAAAAAAACCCTATCTTGCAGGCAAGGTTAAGGTGCCTCCTCAGTTCTTTTTTTTTTTTTTTTTGGTAAGTGCAAGTATGAATCAATAAAATCTCATGGACTTTTTCCACAGGAACACTGTGATAATCCACTTGAACAGAATTCATCTTAATTAAAGGATTTTAAAGGACTACTTCACTGCAGACATGGCTTCCCTGTATGAACACTAAGTTAGTTGCGTGCCTGTCTAGCCTCTCTGGGCTACATTCTGATATTTTGGGTCGACTCGCAAGGCAGTAAAAACATTATCTGCAAGGCAGATTGCCACGAGGCCTCACGAAACGCAGCTGTTCGCATGGCTGCCCCTTTCTCAGACAAGCTGGGATTAAGTTTCTCTTGCCACAAAAGCTCTGCAGTCCTGGCAAGCCCTCTTCACCCCACTGCTAGGCCTGGGTACGAGTTCAAATATTCGAATAGCACAGACAGAGCAGAATTAAGCTTAGACATCACTTACATAAGCAAAAATTATATATATTTGTACATTCAAATCACAGTAGCAAGAGGTTAAACAGGATTAACTATAGGTTCATATTCAAGATGCGAATTTTCATGTCACATAAAGGGGGCAAGAATAATACTGAAAGTCTGCTCAAAGTTCCCTCTCCAAGCAGTTTTGAAGATTCAAGACTTCAGGCAAACAATGGCTAAAACTTTGGTTTAAATCGATTATTACTGGATAAAACCTATTTCATTTGTCTATGTCATACGTTATTAATATTCAATCCAATCAGAAGAACTTTGATGTCATTAGAGACAATTCAGTATAAATTTGCTAGGATGGGATCTTCACATGAGCAACATATCATGTGTGTCGTTTTAGGATCCAAAGCAAAATCATAACTTTTGTGCTTCAATTTTCCAATTTCAGTATATACTTAACGTTTACCAATAGTGTCTCTTAAGAGTTCTTCGCAAGCTTAATAACTATTTACAAAGCAATGCAAAAACCAGAGAGAAAATGCTACAAAAGCACAAAAAGCATCCTAGTGCCTCCTCTGAAAATTAGCACCTTTGCTTGAAGTGACTTCATGGCAGTTCTGCCCTCTGTCTGTGCAGTTTGCTTCGCAGAGGTGACTCGGGGACCTTGGGAAGGGCACAGGAGCTCTGCACGGTCACCAGAGCCTCCCGGGGAGATGCAGCGACTTGAAGAGTCGGCTTTGCTCAGACTAAGAACTTCAGATTTTTGGGGCAGCAGTGAGAAGGGTCTGTCCATACTATTCCCAGGCCCATACACGATGTGAAGCAGTAACACACATTTCTAAAATCAGAGACAATAGCCCAGCGACCTAAGACTGAGCTGTCCTCAACCTGTTTATCAGACATCCGTCATGGCTGATGCCAAGAGCAATTCGGTGACAGAGACACAAATCAAACACGGCCGATGTGCAAGCAACGGCAAGACTGACTGCAGGAAAGGAGTTACACAAAACCTCCAACTCCACCACAATGGAAGGCATCGTGTTCCTGGAAACTTACCCCTTCACACGCCTGGCAAGCACGCCGGCTGCCACCACAGTTTGCTTTGCCATTTATTGCTTTCCCAGGCCACAGTGCATTGCTACTTCAAAGCACGCTACGCCTTTGCCTGAAGAGCACAACTCCTATCTGGCAGCAGTTCTACACCTAAATTGATCTGCTCTGCACTGAAGGCACCACTAAAATGCTTTCAAGACATTCACACGTTATCACTTCTAGCTGTAGGCCTTTGTACTGGAGTCACTTGGACTTTCATATGCCATCCTCCATATTGCATGTCAAAGCCACCTCATATTTCAGTCGTCATGCAATAAACCACAGGACTTGTTATGTCAGATAGTCCAGGGTATATTATATGTAGGACACTTTTCATAGGTAGGAGATCTCGGCAGTTTCTCTGACTTCTGGATGTGCTGTCTGGATGGGCAGCCATACCTCATATCCATGCTGCAGAGATTAGACCAAAGCAATCTAAGACAAGTTACATATATTCTGTCACATTGAACAATATACAGGCATGAAACAAATTACTGACTTAGGCAATATATAGCAAAATTTAAGTGGATATGGTTTTAGGTCGCTAATCAAATGTACAAACTTGTTCTCCAAGACGAAAAAACAGAACATCAATGAAATGCCTTCCTTTTTAAAATCTGTGTTTTGATGCTAATTCTACAGTGTTCTTCCAGCCACTCAAGTGCAAGCCTCACAACTTCACCAAATATTCTGATTTTTTTCTGCTTGCAGTGTCACAAAAGGAGATCAGCTAAATCTGAAACTACCCAAGGTACTTCAAGTGCATTCCAAGAAATATAGCCCAATCCCAAGATGCTGATGCAAAAACTGAAAAACACATGTACAGCCACTGAAAAAAAACCTCTCACTTCAGCCCATGAAATTACAGACACAATGGAACATACACTTATGTCTGCATAGAACATAAAGATATTTTTAAGATCTGATTTTTTGATTATTTATTTGCGAATGATGAGCATAATACAGTACAAATGCCCTTCAAAGTCATTGTGATAAACTGCATTGTATTGCATTCTGGTTCTATTCTATCAAATAATTAAGTCATGATATTACAGAATGGTAATATCAGATCCTTGGCTAAATGCCAGCTGTGCAATTACTTGCTGCCGATACAAAATTCCAAAGCAGTTTCATTTAGCTATGGTACTCTATGTGATCCATCCCGAACTCCTGCCATCCATCCCCAACATGCCTGGCTGCACGTTTGGTTAAGGATGCTTCATTTTAGGAACGGGTCATCTCACTTATATTTAAGAGAATAATTTGTGTGAGGCATTCACACAAAAGAATCAATATAGTATTTTAAAACATATCTTTTTTTTTCATGTGGTCATTTGAAAACGCTTGAGCAATGGAATCCCAGAAGTCTGAAACAAAGCTCAATGGAAAAAGAAAGTGCTACTTCTACTCTTTATATATAATCATCTCAAGGAACAAAAGATGATTCTTTTTAGCAGCAAAAAAAATCCCCAGTATTGCCTAGACATTCACAGCAAGCAAGGAAAAAAAATATTTTCCAACTGCAAGAAAGGTTTAGACCAGAAAGTAATGATCCTCGCTGAGTTACGAATGGGACCTTATTGTGCTACTCACTGTATGGTAAATTGGTCTCTGTCTCAAAGAGACCAGAGAGAAAATTTAAGAATTAAGACAAGACAGAACATGAATACAAAAAAAAAATGAAGGCTGACAGCATGCATTCAAGACATCCTTAAAGGAAAGAAGTGATCAAACCATTAATGTCATGTGCAATTTGAATATTCAAAATATTGTGCATATACTTATAAATATAAGATTTACTTTATACTGTACTTTAATAGTATTTTTTTCTTCTCCTTTCATTTTTCTTTCGGTGGACTGGTTAACTCATGTTCACTAAACGTTCACTAAAGCTAAGAAAACTAAGCTATCTCAAGGATTGGAATTTTTTGCCACATGCCACCGATTTTAAGCTTCAGTTATTGGCCCTGAAATCCACTATGAATTATTCCACAACAAACCATTATCCTAATCTAAATGTCCTAGTTCACAATAATGGGGTTATGAACAAAGAATAAATCCAACACGTGCAATTAAGACATATGGAGATGCAAACAGGTCGAAAGTAGGAATTTCATTTGAAGAGGTACCTAACATCTTCAGTTATTAACTAAAATTATTTACTTTCACCTGCATCTATATGTTTTTGTTCTTATCTTTCTGAATCTGAACTTATAAAAACAGACCATTATATAAAATGGCAACTGGAGGGGAAAAAACAAAAGCCAGAAAATAAGGACTGGCAGCCTGCAAATGCCAAGCTTAATGAAGATGCCAGCATTGACACTTCTAAGACAGAAAGCAAACAGTCTCTCCTCAAATCCTTCCTTAACAGATACACTGAATCCTCTCTGAGCTGTACAAAACCATAAGAACAATGTGGCTGTCATGATAAACATATATGTACAAAAGGATTACTGCACCATCTGCACTTACACAGTGAGTGAAAAAGATTTCCAGCAGAGTTCTGCTCTGGGAGAAGGTTACGGTCCCGGGTTTTGCCTTATGCAGTGTTTTGTCAATACAACAGGCTTACCAGCCAGCCACCTTTTGTAATTAAGCTCTTCTTCAGTATTGCTGTTTCTTCAATACTGATGGCAAATATATTCAAGGTCTGTTGTTTTTTTCTCCTCTCTTAACAGTACAAGCACCAAAAAAAAATCTGAATAATGTTGCCCAGCACAATTCTAACCTACTCAATCTCACAAATCGTGCAAAAGTAAAAGAAAAATCCTTATGCTCTGAAATACTGTGGAATCAATCCTACCTGAAAACTTAAAAATGAAAAGGAAGCACTGATTTACATTATACAATAATTTCTATAAAATGTAATTCTTGCTTTTAGCTATGGGAAAGGAGCTTGCAATACTGACCTATCTTTTCTTCTTGAAATGAGGCAACTCCTCTATCCAAGCTGAGCTGTAATTTCACTTCACTCGGAATGGAACCAAGTTTAAAATAAGTAATATCTGATACTGCAGATTTCCATTATTACATATCCAACTGTTTACACTAGAAATATGCTAAAAGGTCATTTTAATTTATATTACCCAAAGTAGATGGTGATCATCATTCCAACAAATTCAATAAAACTTCATGGCTTTATGTTAAAAATATTATCTACAACCATCAAAAGATGTGTTTTTGTATCATCCACACATAACTGCTATATGCTAACCTGCTATATAATGTATGGTATGTGGCATCAGTCTCAATACGGGAATATATTCAAGCATTGGAAGCACTGAAACAACTTTTTATTACACATCTAGAAAGCAGTCATCAGACATCTTGTTTTGTAAGATAAATATTTTAGCAATAATAAACTTTTTTTTATACTCTGAGACTTTGTTCACATAGAAGAACACTTAGCTCTTCTCAGCCCCAATTCTCTCATTTTGATGTTGTATTTTAAGGTACATAGCACATGTACCGTAATGTACATGTACTTTCTACCTTCAAATCAATGAGAGGTCTCAGCACAACCTTCTGTTCAGTAGGCTAAGAGAGATGGGCCCCATGCTGATCATGTGTACATAGATCTGTGTGTGCACGCATTGGGAAAGTTCCACTAATATATGTCCTGTCTTTAGGGTTAAAGAAACTGCATTTTTATGTCTTGCTAACATCATTCTTCTTCCGAATGAATCATTTGAACAATTTTATTTCAATAATCTAAAAGATGGAATTTTGCAAAATGCTGAAAAATATTCTATTTTGGAAAGAATGATTATCTACAGCACTAGTATTAAGTCTGGTTCTCATTAAATTAAGCTTGCAAGTAGTCAGTTACTTGTAGCTCAGCGGTTTACAATATCGTCTCATGCTATGGAACAAACAGAAAACCTTTCTGGAACTTTTTTTTCCTATATTTAAAAATTCTCACAGATATTAAGTAAAAAGAAAGGAGCACTGAGATTAGTTTAGACCTGAAGACTGAAAGCTCCTTCAGAAACTTCTACCAAGTTTTCCGCGCACTTACAGAAACCCCAATAACAGTTTCAGTTCTCTCCTTCCCTTGATTTCTACATTAATCACCTGAAACTGCAACTTGTACTGCTTGCGAGCATTACCTTACTTTGCATCTTTTGCAACTCATCAGATTTGTATTCCTAGATTAGCAAGATACTTTGCAATGTGAGCAGTACTAGGGCAAAATAAACTCCATAACGACATCTTTAATTAGAAACAAAGACTATTCTACTCTATGGGGTATGGGGTTTTTATTTCCCGTTTTTGTAAGCATTCATCAATACAGTAGTATATGCTGATTTTCAGGCTTGGAAGACCAGCACAGAAAAAAACGTGAATGCATAAAAAATAGGAAGTGTCACAGTCATGCATTAGTAATCTGCCTTCCCTCAAAGTCCTTCCGAAAGAGGACCATAAACAGTTCAAAGCCAAAGATATGGATCTGTGGGATCTGGCTCAGATGTAACATTTGTTCATTTGCTTGTTTTGCGTATTTTCATTTCCAATTTCCCATAACTTACACACAAGAAGTAGTAATTCAAGACATTTGATTTTTAAGGGAATTCGCCACCTTGTTTTACAGCTCGAGCTCTACCATCACTGCTGGTGGCTTCAAAAGCAGCCATGTTCATCTTGGAGATTTTCTCACAGTAACTGAGAAACACACATTACGAGTCATTTACGAGTCATTGGTGTTTAGTATCGCAATGAAATTTGCTGACTAGAAAAAAAAGAATGCTTTGCAAAACATCACCCCCTTCACTTTTATTTTTGTGCACTGGCAAATCTTCTCTAAAATTATTAGAGTCCATGGCAAGCCCACACGGACTAGAATCAAACCATGAAAAGTCTACGAATTTCCATATTCTTCAGCCTAGCAGTGAGAATCACGCTCCCCTCAAAACCAGAGAACATTTCTTAGCGAAGACGAAAAAAACCCCTGTGTCGTCCTGAAGCCTAAAGTTTTGTTCCCCAGCTGGCGGTTTTCACGACCGGCTGGTGCGGCGCCGTGAGGAAGGGCGCGGGGGGAAGGCTCCGGCTCCGCTCGCGCCGGCGCTGCCGCAGGAAGGAACATGACCTCCTCGGCTCGGCGGCAGGTTAAGCAGCCTGATTGAACATTGCTGCTAATTAAGAGCTCTCGTTGCTTGGCAGGACCACCGGAGCACCTTCTGCACTTGTTCATGACAGCAGCACCTCTCGCAGAAATTAGCTCTTGATGAGCGCAGACAGGGGGCCCAGCTGGTGCTCCCAAATCCTCCGACGACATAAATGAAGTGTAATAAGAACGCTGGAGGCTACCGGGGGAAGAAAGACTATTCGTGACCTCTTTTTAAAAAATAGAGTATACTTTTACATTGACTTAATTTTCTGCACTGGGAGGTGGAAAATGCAGCTGGGAACTGTGGGAACAGAACTACAAATCACAGGAGGTAAGAGGGAATAATTCTGTAAAGAATATTTTATTAGGAAAACTAAAATATAATTCTGTTCATAGGGGTGTCAAAATCAATACCTACTGTTCAGCAATCAGACTACTAGAATTAAGTTCCACAACAAAAGCTGGCAGATGAAAAGGGAAAAGGTTTGGTGAAAAATACAATGTCCTATTGAAACATATTTGTTATATGATTTCTACATATTTAGGACGCATTCCAAACTGCAGCTTTGTGACTATGCACATCACCTTGTTTCCAGAGGCATGGTCTACCTCTACAGACAGGAGAGGCTACCTCGCAGAACGTGTACGAAGTGAAATTCTCCACAAAACACAGCCCGCTCGCATTCGGCGGTTAATACTGCAGCCCCCTGCCTCACCGGGCACGTTGCCGGCACCTCCGCCAGCACCTGCACTGATGAGGATAGTTCTGCGGCTCTGAAGGGCGATCCCTGAAGACCTGTCGGGAATGCCGCTCCCAGAGCCGGCCGAGGAAGCTCTCCTCCATTTCTGCGGCACCTCCTCCATACAGGATTTCAGGCTTCAGGATGGCTCTCTTAACGCTACCTCTACATCAAATTCATTAGGCAAAGTGTACAGATTAACTCCCACGTAAAACAAGAGCGGCTACCGAGATGATAAAGAATAACAGAAGAGCGGCCTAGTGTATTAACTCGTCACTTTTCCAAAACAGTGATTTATTCTTCAGCATGATTTCAGTATCCGGTTTCTGCACAGAGATCCTAAAATCAAGTCCATCAACCTTTACTATAAGGGCTGAAGGTTATGGAGATGGAAGAATAATTATTACTATTTTAAAATATTTAAAACAATAAAACCTATTAAATGACTATCAGAGAAATATTACAAGACATAAATTATTACAGTGTTCAACTGTAATCTCCAGTGCAAAATGCTGTGAGTTAGATATGACACAGGTTGTGGAAGGTTATGCTGATTATGAGCAATCATGGTCCTCAGTTTAAAAATGTACTTTCAACCAATTCAGTCCATACATTTCCCCCTGCACCCGCCTTTAGTTACATCTTATATGAAGCCTTAAATTTACGGCAGTTGATGTTAGGAAGAATGAATCTAAAAGAAGGCATTATATTTTTGCTCACTTAAAAACCAAAATTCCTTCTAAGAATAGCAAGCAAATGCTTTCATAAAGTGCTTAAAGAAAGGCATCTTTACTTCTATTTCACTAATGTAAAAAAAAAACAGAAATAAATACATACTGACATAATACATAAGACATGAACTGCATGCTTTGTGCTAAATACTTCGTTACTTAATTATTATTCATTTTTTTTCAATTCCTTCTGAGATGATTTCTAGTTCAAATAAGGTAACTGAACATTCAATTTAAACTAAATACAAGGATGTCTCAGTAGTCAGCATGGCATTCAAATATCATCCTCCTAGGACATCAAGGGTATCCAAACCAGGCTCATATTCAGCACCAAAATAGGGAGGAACTAGAATTGCCTACAAGGATGCAGCTGGCTTAATTCAAGCATCTCCGAAATGTGTATCTCTAGTCGCAGAATGGTTAAGATTTTATTGCAAACCCTGTGCTATTCAGTATGGTGGGTGTTTTGTTTGTTTGCTTATTTGCTTGTTTTTTTAAAGGCATCCCATCTTCTCAAATCATGAAAATTTGTACTTTGGATAAAAAAAAACAATATATCACCCATGATGGTTACATATGTAAGAAGGAAAAACATGACCCAACATTTTAAAAAGCAAATACACCTCAAGCTGTATTTTCTTAATCTAAGTATTTTGGAATCAATAGTCATTGACTTTACAGAGCTGGCACCAACACAATTTCTTTTCCTTAAATGCAAATAAAAATAGGAAAGAGGGCAGTAACTCTTTTTTTTTGTTTTTAATTGCTTCCTTCCTGTGGTCTCCTTCCAGCTCCTTCAACATTTTTCTTATATGTTGAACGGGGCACTGCAGAGCCCCAGGAGGAGGGCTGCAGGTCAAACAGCCAGTACCTATGAAGATTCTTTGAGTTAAATCAGAATGGAAAAACTTGACCCATTTTTATGCTGCATTTAAGCCCGAAGTGTACAGAAGCAGGGTAAGCAAGTTTGGCCGTTGCTGCTTTCCCAGCGGGG
Source organism: Tinamus guttatus (assembly GCF_000705375.1). The sequence continues at coordinate 67,551 of NW_010585468.1, read as the reverse complement.
ACACGCAGCGCTAGGAAAGGAAGCCCGCTGCGCTGGCCACCTGCCAGCAGAAGGCTTCCCACTGGAGTAAGCTAGGGGCCTCTCTTGCTCTCATACCCTAAATGAAACCCTGCCTAACACTGTGAGCAGCGTTAGGAAATGGCAGTTCCTCCTACCTTAAAGGATGGGTAGTCACTATAACTCTAGCACTAAATGTCGAAACTGTAAGATTGCAGGTACATCCCCCTTTAACAGGAAATATCCACTCATGTCCTCTCCACTCTTCCCCACAGCGTTAGGAAGTGCTGCTTATGCCTTGCCACTTCTGTTCCACCAAACCATCTCTCTGTCTCTTCTGGCTGAGCTGGCAAGGGAGGAGGGGAAAGCTGCGCTCTGAATCTCCGGCCCTCACTTGGGAGCGTAATTACGTGTTGTAGCAGGCCTCAGGTTTCCTCAAAGCAGCTCGCTTTCCAAAACACCCATTGGTGAATGCTCAAAGGCAACACGGCTTCAATTAAAGGTATCTTTAAGCCATCTATTAGATTTGGGAAGATGGCGATTCAAATCTCCCCGCACAACCAGCAATTCTTTTTGCAATGGGAAACAGCTGTATTCAGGTTGAAAGAAGGTATGTTCCACAACTTGGAACTGCTAAAAGGAAGAACAGACTTAAAACAGGATTTTTAGCAAGTATAAGGAGTGTGGAATTGTGAAAGGAAAAATTCAGAATCTGGCGAGAGTGACAGACATTGAAAATCCAGCCCAAGGCTTGAGGAAGGGATTAAAAAATGCCTCTTATTCCACAAAGCATTCCAGATACAACTATGGTACTCCATATCATGCCATATGTTAAGAGGATCGTACTGTACTCTACTTGGCACATACTTAACTTTATGCAGTTTAAGGGCTTTGAAAAACAGCAATTACAGCCTTAGTTAGTTCATCAATAAATTTCTACCAGAATGGGGGCCTCTGAAATAAATGTAAAACCTCTGACTCTTAATAACAAGTGGGAGAATTTGGTTTGGGTAACTGCATATATTTTTTTAAAATGAACTCTCTGAAATTCAAGGAGACTTTCTTTCTTGAAGAATCTGTTTGTGGGTAAAAAATAAAAGAAAAACTTTCAGGAAAAATGTTCATACATTTCGCTGCACAGTAGCTACAGTGCAGCTGAAGAAGCAGATTCTAGACTGACCGATTAAATCTGGACTGATCATTTCTCCTGGAGGAAGAAACTTTAATCCTTTACACAGAAAAACCTCCTTAAGGCAACATTTCATCTTGAATTTTTGATGTAAGCATCTGCCAAGAGCTACACTCAACTGTGCTACGTGTCTTAATTCCTTTAGACCTAGCCATAATATTGGGTGAGTTAGTAACATAAAAAAAGACCACAGTGCATCAGAGGAAGGCTTCAGCTGGCTTAGCATCCTGTCACCATCAATGTCCTAAACACATGGCCAAGGACCAAGACGGGAGCATGGACAAAGTGACACCTCCCCATAGCATTCTCCCTGCTTTCAAGAGGCCGGCTGAGCCAAAGGCAGTATCTTTGAATGCAATAACCGTCTAGGGATTTCTTTTCTATGAACTTATCTGTACAGCTATTTTATTTACATGTGAGGATGTATTATGTCTTTATATGTTTTTGTCATCAGGAAAAGTATATTTTCTAAGCATGCACGGCTCATCGGACCTCTGTCATCTCATGTTTGAAGCTGATTTCATACTCTCTTGCACACGGATAGACTGCTTCTCATAAGTCATATTTCTACACTCTCAAAACACTTTGCTGGGAGGAGTGACAAAAAATCTTAAATTCGGTTAAAAGTCAAAGACGAAAAAGGCTTTATTTGCAAATAGAGGAAGTGACTCAACCTTACAGAAGACACCTACAAACCGTGATTGCCTTTTGCTGGCAATCACAGTATAAACTATTCTCAGAAGACTGTTGGTGGTGCACAGAATTTTGCTTTTTCATTTTTCTTAGGGCAAGTTGTTATTATTACATGTGGTGTAACTGTTTTCTTCAATTATATTTACCCAAAGAGTCTTAGAAATAATTCTCTTAGCTGCAAAAAAACAGGATTTTTTTTTTGTGTTACTGGGGTGATTGACACAGAACGAATTAACAGTTGCAAAAAAACTGCTCAGCAGCTGACACAACCCCAGCTGGCCACCTTTAATTTTCAGAGATGGCAGCGATCATCCAAACACCGGGAGGATTCAGAATCTCAGGGAACCAACAGCAGACAGTTCAAGAAGAGATGGTCTAACAGAAGATGCTCCTTTTCCTTGCATGCTCTATCCAACTTTAATACTTAGACCATCACAGTTAAAACCATAACGATATCACAAATTATTCTTAATATCAATCCCAAATTCCCTTCAGTACCTGTGGGTGTTCTTTTCTCCAGCTATGCTAAGTCACTTCCCTGTATGTTTGTACACATACTTTTGAAGGAATCACCCCAGTCAACATTCAGCCAAACAGTAGTTATTGTCGTCTTCCTTGGGTTGGAATGCACTCAACCTAACCACTTCACTGTTTTTTTGAACCCCTTCAAGTTCGTTTACATCTTTCCCCGCTCATGGGAACGTCGCCTCCTAGGAGCACCCTCTCTGCAGAGGCACAGAGAGGGAATATGACCCATCAGCAAAGATCGAATGCCTTTTACAATGTCTTGTCAAGATCTACAGAGAGCTGTGATATGATCATGCATTTCTTCTTTGAAGAAATTACTAGACTTCAGAGCTCCTTTTTATGACAACTTTTTACTTGGCATAATGCAAAACAAATACTTACACCAGGCTAACAAGTTCCAGTCCTCTCATGCATTTTGAAAAAGTCAGTCTAGATCAGTATCTAACTATTTAAAGAATTTTCTTTAATCTTTTTTCTGTAAATGAATTCTCCCTGCACATACATATTGGCAAAAATAAAGATTTTAATAGTCAAACTACTAGACTTCACTGTGGGATCTCTCTTACTGATATTTTCTGAGTCTGCTACTGAAATAAATTGATCAAGAAGTAACTTTTGGTCATATTAATATTTATTTAACTGTAGCATTTTTCTGAAGGCTGAATGATAACATTAGACTGTCCACAGTCACACCGTGAATCCTCAAACTATCAAGGTGAATGTTTTCACTGACACTCAGGAGAGGCCTTTTTCCTATTCCTTTTAAGTGCTGTCTAAGAAATCAATTACAATATTGTTATGCAAAACAATATTGTAGCCCATTCATTCTGTAACAAAGGAATACAAGAAACTTAAATAGGTACTTATGAAGAATCACCCTTAAATGATGAATTATAAAATGCAGGTCAGAAGACAAAAGGAGTATTCTCCTTATGCCTTCCTTTTTGTATAAAGACAAAGAGTTATTATTAATTTATCAGGTTTTAACAGGCCATGCCCATTAGTGTCCCTAAATTCACCTGCTATTGAGATTTAAAAAAGATTTTGGAAGTACCACTTCTAAATTTGTTTCTTATAAAAGCTAATTTAGAATGTCTTTTCCCCGAAATTTTAAACAATGAGGACTTTATGAGATTTAGGTTATAGTCCTAACTTTATCATTAACTTTTTGTGCCGTTTTAGGATTGACAGTCAAATGAAATGAGTGAACTCAGTGTTGAACAGGATCTAATCTTACTTTATCTGCATTCAGTTGGCCTGTCAACCTCTGCAAAAATAAAGTTACAGATTTACAGAGGATTTTTTTCGTTTGGTGAAACTCTAAGCTGCAAAGATATTTCTCAAAGATACATACCATTTTTCAGCATAATGTCTTCTGATAATAATATCTTCTGCGTCTTTGATTCAGCACATATAAACACTTGACAGGTCTTCTGGCCTTACCTATTGTAACAGTATGTAAACTATATTGTGATCTCTGCTAATCTGCACACTCCTGACTCTCCGTGGGCTTTCTGTCATTAACAAACCAAAAAACTAGCAAAACAGGTGCTTATGTAACTCACAAGAGATGGTGACCTGACAAAATTTTAAATTTGAGCTTCATTTTTTTTCCTTTATCTTATTTTTCAATGATGAAGGTAACACTTTCAGACTAAATGTTACCAGGTGAGAGTATGCACAACCCTTTCATTGCTGATGTCTCCTAACATCCACATTCATATTAAACACCTACATAGTTGCAATTAAAAGAAAATAATCAGATAACGAAACTTACTTAGAGAAAAGAAGCATTGTACATGAACCCCTAAATTAAGTGCACTATGAAAAGACAGCATCAACTGATACTGAAGGCTGAAAAGGTCCAGATTCCCTGCCAAAGCGGCCCCAAGGCAAGTGCATCACTGCTCCCACAGCATTCACAATGGTTGAACTGATTTGCCTTACTTGGGGTTGGGCTGGATTCAAGCATTTCCTAAATTTACATATTCGTATGAGCTGAGGGACAACATTTACCTGAAACAATTTTAACTCTTGCAAACTAAATGTGAATCCTATTTCTTTTTCTTGTAATGAACGCTCTAATAGAAAAGGTGAAAATAATAACTTTTAAGTGCTTTTTAATGTCCTGGTATGTTATTTCTGATGGTTTAATTAATCTACAAGTCAAAAGCAAATTATAACAAAAACTTCTACTTAATTTTAATGCAAATATATACATAGCATTTTTTTAAAAGTTAATTAACATAGTAAAGTATGATCCATTTTTGCAATTGACTCTTTTTTAGTGCATACATGTGTATGACACTGTTAAGTGCCAAGCGGAATTACCAGCCTATCAAAAACATTTGCTTTCAAATGAGAAGAATCATTTCAGTAAACCACCGCTACAACCGAGTTAAAATAAAGTTCTACTAGTATTCAGAAAGTTATTAGATATCCTTATCCTTTGCCATGTTACTTTACCATTCAAGTCCCTTGCTCTTTTGTGTAGCTGCAGATCAAAAATACTATTTATCCATAGTAGCCCAGCAACATGTCCAAAATAAGGAAGTTGGTTTTTTGTGTGCATACATCTTCAATTTTAGCAGCTCTGAAAGTTCTAAAAAATTGAAGTTAGATGAGACAAAAGTTAAATGCAAGGCATCAAATTATGTTAAGCTCTGTTTAGTGTTGCTTTTGCTCGGCTGTTAAATTTGTGGCTAAAAGAAGATCGTATTTTCGAGTTGTGCAATTTGCAAACTGCAATTGGTTAATGAAGCTAAATTTAATTAGTTCAACTTCCTTGCAGATCACATCAAACAGCACTATTTGATGTATTCTGCGAGATGACCAAGTCTCCTCCAGCTGGCCAAGTGTCACAATGAAAAGGCATCTATACGTATTTCTGGGAACTGAAATGAGCTGTTTTAAGTGGAGCTTTTCTTCCATTTTCTGAGGCTGCACTGCTCTGACCTTCCCAAAATCAATCCTTTGCGGATTAACATGTAAAGCAGTGTCGAATTAATTTCAGAAAGCGAATATGAGATCAGCCTGGGATCATACAAAACATCTAACTCCTAAATACACTAATGCTTCTAGCCGCTCAATGAGAAGCTGTCAATAAAAAGAGGGAGGGGGTAGTTAGAGGGATTTGAAGCGTGGAGCAATCTATCAGGCTGGTTAGAGCTTTGCCTACTTCTGTGGCATGGCTAATGCATTCCTCTAGAAGTTAATCCTATTTCTAAAGACCCTCCCGTGAGGAGCGCATAGGCCGTGCCGAATGAGAACTAAAATGCATTAAAATTCTCAACAACGTCACCAAAAGGCATACGATTAGACGCTGCGAGTCGACAATAAGATGGTTCATTAGAAGTGCAAGGTCTTAAAGAGCCGACTTTCCTTACAATATGTCGTATAGAAAATACTCACCACATCTTTTGTGATGCACCTGCAGACAATATCATTTGCTATGAAAAACTTAAGAATTCAAATAAATAAAATTAAGCCTGTATTAACGTTCCTTCGTTGTAAGCAGGAATTGTCACAGTTTCCATAACATTTCCAACCCACTCTAAAAGAGGACAGTCAAATCTGATTTAGATAAATATTTACATGCGGAACTTATTTAGTACCTCTTACAACGATGTTGTGCACAAAAATATGTTTAGACTATCCGTTTTCTTCTATTTCAACAAGAAATAAAAGCACATAATTTAGCTTCTACCTGAAAACTCTGCACTTCTAACATGCCCATGTTGAGTTTTACCGGGGCTCAACCCCTTGCCAACTGCATGTTTGGGCTGCAAGGCATGATGCAATTAAGCAATTTTTTAGAAATCTAAACTGAATCCTGTACCACGGTCAACCAATTTAAGCATCCACAAGTTATACTGCAAAGAAACCTCTGAACAGTCTACTTATCAGCAAGGTACCTTCTGCAGTGGGGGCAGCAACACTGACAGTCTTGAAAAATGCCAGTAGCAGAATCCTTCATCAGTAAAGACGGGAATTGCAAGGAGAGATGTATTTTATATTATGAGGTAAATCTTACTCATAATGAGAGTGGACTGAAACTAGATCACTTGCATTTGAATTATGTCAGTCTAAATTATCTTTATGAGACAAAATTATCGATTTGCAGGTGAGAGGAATACCAAAAGGCAGCAAAACTTTCTTCAGTGCAGCTGCCTTGAGCTTGGGCTGTAACTGGGAGACTCTTGACTGCACAGAACATGATCTGCAAATCTGGAACCTTTGGCTGCTCTCAGCCTGCAAGAGATAACAGAGGTACACTAAGAATTGGAGCACGGGGTTAGTGAAACCCAGTCAAAGAAGTCTCTTGATAAGGCAGTACACTATGCACAAGGTATTTTGAAAGCAGCATTCTAGCGTGCTTTTACAAAGCAAGCTTTGTAAAAATATCTTGTGTTCATTCAACATAACTGCTCTTTACATACACACCATAAACTCTACTTTTCTGATGCACACATACACAAAAAATCTATTTTCTTTTTATTTCTCAAAGCTTAAAAAGTGCTATAGTATCTCCTGGATCACACAAGCACATCACTGCTAATGAAAGCTAACACAGCTCATACAACGTACAACCCCTGGTGAGCTATACTTCACATGGAATCTTGATCCTCAGATCCCAGAATAAACCTGAGCGTTGCCAGCTAGGAAAGGCTCATTTCATTTGTAACCTGATAAAATCTGAAATCGAGTGAGTGAAGCAGAACCAGCGGAGCTGTGTGCCATTTCCACAGCCTCATCTGTCACACTCATCACGTGCACGTCCCATCCAGAGCGGCGTGACTTTCTCAGCCCCACAGAGCAAGAGCTAAGGTCTCGCTATCTGCAGCATGCCTTAAATTCAGAGAAGGAATGGAATTCAGCTTTCCAGGCCAAAAGACTCTGTCAAAAAAAAACCCAAAATTACAACTGTCTGCAACCAAACCTCAGTTGGTCGTTTATTAGTCAGCACTATCGCAATACCTTGCTCACATCTAAGGGTAAATAAGCCCTAAACATAAGGTGCAAACACACAAGCAGTTGAGTAGAGAGCAGCCTCACAAGGGGGTCAGGGATTTGGGCTACCACTTTCTCGCTTGTAGTTGGGTCTGCTTTAGTGATAGACTCTTGCAACCAGCACACACGCACCATCCTGAAGACACTTTAATAATAGGTGGAAAAACAAAACCAGTATTTTCCATTATTTCTGAATACCACAAACTGACCTACTTACAGATGAAAAAAAAATTTAACACATTTTTTTGCCCTCATCAAAAGTTACTTCCATTTAGCTTTTCAAAAAAGAGAACTTCAGGGCAAGTGAAATATGGAAATGCTGGCGATAAAATGCTACACACCCTAAAAACACAGGAAATGACCCAAATGCATTTTCCACTATACAGTGGACTGGCACATGCTTGCCTGCTTTTAAAGGGATAAAACTTCAGCTCAGGAAAAGAACTAGATCATAAGAAATGGCTAAGAAAAATGTCCATTAAAAACAGTCAAGTGAAAGTAAAAAAGAAATCAGATGTTAGTTCAGTACTCAGTATTGCAGCTAAAAGCTAAAGACTGACTTTTCATTGAAAATAATATTGCTAAGCAGCCCTTAATACACATTTCCACCTCATAAATAATGTAACGATTTTCTGACATTATTAAGAGCAATATGACTCTTTAAAAAGTCATAGAAGGGACAAAATTCACAAATTTTAAAACGTCTCTTATAGAAACAAAGGCAATATCATAGAAGGAAGCTAAGCAATACACAGCATTTCCAGTTGTCTATACTGACAATGTATTTTCATGTACTAATTATTAAATTATAGAATTAAATTACACTACAAAAGAAAAAGGCTGCTATTGTGTAGGTAAATGCTACACTGATTAACAGTATATAGCGTGTCTGGAAAATAATGCCCCCAGCAATGTTTTGGGTAGTATTATTCCCAGACAGATATATCCTTTGGTATAGAAATCCAACATAAACCTTATTTTTACTCTATTAATATTTTTCTGGAAAAGTAAATCTATACTACAGAAAAATGCCTGCAGACAATGGTGATATCACATTTTAAAGGCTCACTTTTTTTTGCAACACTTGCCATTTTACACTTACTTTCCCATGCTAGAATATCAATTTTTATCAGGTTACAAAGCTAAGCCAGTTATAGGAGATAAACTGCTACTGTCACAGTAAAGAAGAGGGTCATCACATCCTAGAAAGGGTAACAGCTATTGAAATGCATTTGGTAAAAGCATACTTGCAATATCAAAAGGTATCAGGCAAGATGGTATATAGCTGATCAAGGAAATTCATTTTTTTTTACCATGTCTAGCAGAGATATTGCCAGTTTCTTTATTATTTTGATAGCTGCATGCAACTTCCTTGAAAAACACACATTTATCTTTCAAGATATTAGCACATGGGACTTCCTAGTGTTATACATTATGGTGAAAGAGTCAATGACAGAACGCATTCATGTAACGATAAAGTCTATTCCAATTGCAAAAACACAGAGAAAAACAGTAAGTTGAAGAGAGAACTATCTAAGTTTAAACACTTTGACTTGCCCTATAATAAAATCAGCTATAAGCTTCCTAATTTACATTGCTATTTGATGCCATTAGCCCACCTTATTACAAGGTTAAGCGAAAATTTCCTGTTGGAATCAGATAACCTCGAAGGTCAAACAACCAGAAATGGCTGCATTTCAAAATTCCCCTCTATTAGAGCTTTCTAATACCACAAGAAGGTGATTAGCCAAAGATATCACCTACCGCTATCTAAAAAGAAAACATGGCTGAAAGAAATGCAAAGGGCAGTCTGCCGAGCTCCATCATTACTGCAAATAATGCAGTATATAAGTATATAAAGCAGAATAAGATGATGGTTTCTGACTAGCATGCAGAAAATTAAGTTGGAAGCCAAGTACGCACTATGCAGCTCCTAAGGGTCAGGGAAGTTACCACTAACACAAGGTTAATTACTACTAACCCAAAGCTGGGTGAGCTCAAATAAATCTTTTGGCAAATTAGTTAGAAATGATCAGACAGTGAGGTCCCACACTTGAAGATCCTAGAGCACACAGAGAAGATTCCTCGCTTGCTTCTCTACTTGTGCTGCTCGCTACTGAAGAGTGCTAATAAGGGAAACACCTGACCCGAATTGGTAAAAGGCTCTAATATTGATCAGCCCCAAAATGCTACTGAATTCTAACCCTTATCATCAAACTAAGCCAGCTGTTTTCCTCGTTGTTTAATTTATTTTTGTGGCTACTAGAACCTCTATATTAAGCTCTGAAGGGCGAAAAAAATCTCAGACATACAGTGCAAAATCTCCACATTCATGAGTCTTGTTGAAGGACTGTTTTTAAGACAGGTTCAGTATTTGTATGAGTTGGATAAGTTTCCATTTCCACAGGGGCACAGCTCTGATTTTGTTTTTAACTTAGCCAGATATAAAGAACAGGAGAAGGTTTAACTGCCTTTTAACTTTAAACTTAAGAAATCTTTAATATCCTAACATAAGCAGCACAGCAGAAGACAACAGAGAGAACCAAACCACATATACCAGGACTAAAACCAAACAGGGCAGCTTGTGCATTTACATTGCACCAGGGCACACAAAGCCTGCATAGACAGTCATTAGCCACCCTGATCCTAACACAGCCCACGTACTTACTGGGTACGTGAATTTTGCAGGACACTGAACATTTGAGCCCCTCACTTGCCTAAAAGAATGCACAAGCTCAAGCATTTTGCTGTACAGCCAACAGTTAGAAGCATATTTTTATTACAACACAGCCAAGTGAATGATCAAAATTCTTTCTGCTCAGAATTATTTAATTCAAAGCTGATATCAAAATACTACCATCATCTAAAAATGCACTTTAAGGGCTGTAGCAAGAATGGCATCTATGGACTTGCTTACACTTTTCTTTCATTCCAAGTCATTTCAAGACAGACAGATGTTCATTTTCAGCAGGATCTAGAAAATGCTGTTTGATGGATTGAAAAGCATTTCTTTAAGTGGATTAAAAGACTACAAGAGTCAAGATGTTTCTATTTGTGCTCCACACAATTATGCTCTTTAAAGAGACTGTGTTAAAAGTGTTACCATGGTGTCCATATTCTAAGGTTACATGTTGACAAGTATGTCATTAAAAACAAGCAGACATTTGTTGAGTTGAGCAGTTTCAGAAAGATCGTTTTGATCATGCGTTCAACACATTCAGTGCTTATTTACTTCAAACAGCAATTGTAAAAGGGTACCTTTTTCCCCCATGCGATAGTATAAATCATAGCAAAATGGAATCAGATTTTTAACCGCTAGTACACATTGCTTTTTAATAATGGAGTATCAACAAGAAAATGTATCCAATCCATCGCATCACTTCCACTGACTTAAATGCATGCCACGACTTCAGCTGCTACAAAAGAACAAAAACCTCTTTGGGTTTTAGCACCCAGGCCTGTGAATTAGCAAATGCTTCCAAGGAGATGACAGTGAGTCTGTATTTGTAGATTAAACACGTTTTTTATGAATTTAACAATCCCTCTGTCCAAGCTGCAAATGAAGATTTATTATTGTTTGTTGCATGTTGAAACCTACAATATTTCTAAGGACAAAATAGAATTAAATATAATAGAACGCATAATCCATCTAATGCTGTCCATGTCACGCTACATATGCCAAGAAGCTTAAAACTGTATCAGGCCCTTGACTATGAAAACCCAGAATGTGCTTGGAAAGGAAGGATGCTCTTTTCATTGACACTCATTCACCTGTTAAATCAAATGAAAGTACAAGGGAACCACTCTTCTTTTACTAAGATGCTTACTCTGAGTTAGTTAACTCTCTCTATATATATACATCCTCATAATCCCCATAAATATATATATATGTGCATATATATATATTTTTAGCAGTGACAACACTAACATCTATAGCTGACTCTCCTGTGTCTTTACTGTCACGTTCATCTGCTAGGAAAATTTTCTGTTAAACACATTAAGAGCTGGTAAGAACAACTTACATAACTTACTATATTTGATTCTACAACATATTACATGTTGTGTTTAAGGGCACTCAGAGCCTTATGGAATAAACAGAATTATGAAATAAATGGCATACAGGGGATCTGTTAATCTAACCGCTTGATTCTACCTCTCCTTCAGAGTTTCCGATTTAAAAGTTTATATATAAATAATTGCTAAAAAAGAGAACAAAATAAATTCCCAATATATTTAGAATCATAGAATCACTGAATGCTTAAGGTTGGAAGGGACCTCTAGAGATCATCTAGTCCAACCCCCCAAACACGCAGGGTCACCTAGAGCACGTGGTGCAGGATTGCGTCTAAGCGGGTTTTGAAGATCTCCAAAGGAGGAGACTCCACAGCCTCTTGGCAACCTGTAACATGTGCAACAGGATCTAATGGCATTGCTGGCCTAACTTCTGATCCCCCAAATCCCCCCCCATTTTTGCTGGCCTAACTTCTGATCCCCCAAAAGTCACTCTCCTTCCTTCAGAAAAAAATACTAGTACGAGAAAGTGTCATCAGGTAAACTGTCAGACCAAGCAGGACCCTCTTTGGAGCTCCTACACAGCCATGTTCCAGTTTATGTGGCTAAGGTAGATTAGAGGGCTTCCTAATTTACCCCTTCCCTCCTTTTCTGTGGCTGCCATAGGTTTTGTTACTCTGCGCAGTACACGAGGAGCTGCTTGATCCAGCCGCCACACGGATGCAGCCTAGACCATCCACTCATCTGCCTCCCACAAGGTCCAGCACAGCTGGGACGCCCAACCGTGGCCACCCAACCAAACACTGGGGCTGACATTGGTGGACCTTTAGTCTGGAAGAGGAAGGGGTGGAAACCTGGGAAAATAACACATTCAGCTCTTGTCCTGTTATTCACAACCTACTCTCCAAAGAGATCAGGGAACGGTAGCTTCCTACCTACTGCACGAGTAGGCAAATAAAATCTACTGCTATTTTGTCCTATGTTACATTTGGTATCGCAGTTAGCAATTCACATTGTATCATCACTAGAATTAATCACTGCAATTCTATAACCAGGACAACATTTGTTTTTTTACACTTCCCATACCTTGCACATATCTCTGTATAAAATGTAATGTATGGTATGCCAATATATATCTAACAACTAGTATGACGAGCTTATTAATTCATTAGCTAGGAGCAACCTCTTCAGTTATGCAGAGAAAAGAAACTGCTTTGTGTCCTTTCCGTCCCATGAACGCCTTAATGGATAAGGAAGTATTTTTCTGCACCCTAAAAAATCAAATTCTAAATGAGCAGGGATTATATCAACAAATATCAATGTCAATTTTAAAATGGATTAACAGTTAAAGATTTAAAGTACATTAGCATTGACCTCCAGCATAAAATAGTTGTGATCAATAAATAAACTAATCTGTAAATTTGATTAATTGAGTAAATCCTCTTTGCTAAAGTATTCCATAAGCATAATTTACACATACAATAAGAGGAAATACAGCAATATCAGTGAAAAAAAATCACACCTCTAACCTACAGGTTAAAATGGTATTAAACTGTTAGAGAAAATCTTAGTATTGAAGGTAAGCCACTAAATTCGAAGCGGGTGAGTGCCAGTAATTGAAATTAATTGAAGTATGAAAATGACAGGCAGTGAGATAAGATATATAATGAAAAGAAATAAGGAAATATATTTAATAATAGAGTGATTTTTTTTCAGCTGTAGCTAACACCATTTTATAGGGAAAAGACATCCAAACTTCCACTTCTATCTGTAGATGCAAGATATTTTATCGGTCTAGTTGAAACAGCTGCATTTCAAACAGCATAAATGAAGCCAGTTCAATGATGGGTGCTAATTTAAGGATATCTAAGACAACTCCACAGGCTTCACGGGCTAAAGCAGAACTCCTTCCAATTCCTCTTTTATTCTCCTCTGAACTGCAGATTTTGTAGGCGGTCACTGCTACAAACTCCTGAACAACTGAATTGAGAGGCCTTGAGCAGCATCAGAATCTAGACCACTACAAGGTAAATAAAGCTGTCATGACATTCAAGATCCTTTTACATAGTGAAACACATGAATACTTGGGGAAAAATATCTTTTGTCATTCACCTCATGGAAATAAACCAGTTATAGTATCAAAACCCAATACAAGCTGACTAACAGAGAGGGACTCAATATTGAGGCAGGCAACTATTTATTCACCCGGCTCCAGCTCCTTTGAGAGGCCTCTAACAGGCAGGCGAAGGGGCCGGCGGGACAAGAGGCCTCTTGAGGCAGCAGCCACGGCGAGGGAAGCCCCTCAGCACATGAGGGCTGTGGGACCGGTGGCCTTTGATGCAGTGCAGTTCCTTCGGAAGGGACCTCGGAGACTACTGTTTTCATGTTATAATCACAGAGCAATTCTGAACATCGTAACACCACCACAGGGATGCAGCAGGGTGCTTACTGAAGAGTTCAGTGCAATGTTTAAAATGTTTAGCAACATGGAGGTAATTTCTCAAGACAGACAACGGAGCATCCCCGTTGCCATGTCCCCGCCACGTTCTGTTGGAGGTGGAATTCAAATAACGGGGTTATAAACCCTTTTTTTTTTCAGAAATTTGCAATAGAAGAGGGAATTTAGCCTTACCTTAGCTAACGGATGCTGCTATAACTCTTTGAAACAACCTCCTCACATCTTTGACAGAACATAATAAGATATTTTAAAGTCCCATTTTTCCTCCCAGCAAAACTAGAACATATGAGAATAACTTAGTAAGATCAACAGAGGTCAAACGCAAAGAAGCGAATGGTAATTTTTACACATTGAAAGAGCTGTTTTCTCACAGAAGTGTAATTTTAGGGAAATTTGCAAGTCAACTGCAATCATGAACATTTTGTCAAACTATATAATGAATGCTACTGTTTTCCATACTGCCCATAAGAAACCATGAAATTCTATACATTCAGTCAGACTTTCTCTTAGGTACACTCAAGATTCCTGCTTATTCCCTCAGCAGCAATTTTTTTTTGTTTGCTTTGGTTTCTTCAAGAACAGCAGCAACATATAAATTAGAAAAAAAAATATACTAGGGTGTCTCCTGAAATACCAAAAGCAATTTTTAGCAACAGTACATACACCATTCTTACTGACATATTTCACTGTCTCCCAACTTCTAAACATAGTATCTCACTTCGTATGTCTTGCTCCAGAAGAAAAGAACAGTCAGGTTATTAGTTCATGTCCCTTGACTTGAGGGCTTTGTAAATTTATAAAGTAAAGTTGATTGCAATGGGACCTGAGCCCATCTTCTTTTCAAAAAGCATTATACTGAAGAATGTTTGTGAAGAGTAAATACCAGCTTTCTCCCAGGAGCTTATCTTCTTCTTTATTTTTTTTTTGAGCAGCCCATTTAGCTATAATTCAGCATGCAAATGCAATAAAACAAATCCTTAGTGATTTCATCAATACATACTATTGTGTTACCAATACTTCTGATTTCATTACAAGACAGGCAATATTTCTAAAGTTCAGTACTTCAGATATCAGAATAGGTCACTAAGACACTAAAAACAAGTCACTATAAAAAAGGAGAGGCAGCAAATCATACGATGACAAAGAAAAAAAAAACTGCATTATTTTAACATGAAGTGGTTTAATATATACATCCCTGAACCAGTTCATGTCCCCACTGGAAGTGGGGGAAAAATATAATGACCCTACTTGAATCTTTAGTAGCCTCCACGACATTCACCAGAGATGCTGTCACTGTCCCTCCAGACTGAGCAATGAGCTGGCCAAGAGCATAAATCACTTCAGATAATTTATCTGCAATCAAAAATAATGCTTAACTTTAAATAATTTAATTCACTTAGGCTTAATGGCATTTTCAGTATTGGAATTTGGTAAAAAAAGCTGTTTCACTGACATGCTTGTGCACAGAAAAAGGGACCTACAGTCACTTCGTATACAAGACCAGTTGCCATGTAAACAGATCATAGCTTTTGATTTTTAAGAGTATGATCACAATACAAAAATACAAATACCATTAAAAATAAAGGTCTCGCTGACAAACAGAACAAGATAAATACTCATAATCATGTTCTGTTTTCCCTTCTGTAATTGGAAAGAGGGGCTTCTTATTGAGGATTGGGATGATGAAGAGAAAGAATGGAGGAAGAGTAGAATGAATAAATATCATAAAAAAGGTTATCTACAGAATCTGTGCATTTGTTCACATCAAGAGAAAACATGCAGTCGTTCAATTTTAGTACATATATTATTATATATTATGTACTGTATTGTATATGTAGTACTGTACATTGTAGTATCATGCATTACATTATAGTACAATTATTAGTACATACATGGAAATGTGATCACTTTCACTGATAGTGCCTAACCAAAAAAACAAGTTCAATATTCACTGACACATTTAACCTTAAAAAAGGTGGGTGGGGGGGAGTTTAGTCCAGGAATGCATTCCTTTGATATCAGCATAGCACAAGCTGCCATTTATTAATGGTATTTGTGCAAGGTAAACAAGGAAACATTTGATAAATCCTAGTGGAATTATAACACGCATTTCTGAAAGAAAGTTGTTTGTTGTTTTAAAAGCTGATGATCTTCGCAGAGGACTGACATTTAGAACGAGTTCCATTACATGGCACAAATGCCAAGGACACTTTCAAATGAATGTGAAGTATCAACTGCGAAACAGTTTCCCAATAATCCCTAGGAGTGTGACTGACTTTTTTAGGACCTTCAGGCTTCTACAGCCCTTGGGCACATCAGTACCCTCTCCCTCCTTCAAGGTGACAGATAAAAGCTGAGCAGTTTTATCCAAGCGCTGCACTGAGCTCTACCTTGGCAAAAAACACTTTGGAGATTTCACAAGATAAAATTCTCTGGCTTTCTTTGCTGCCTGAGATTGCTTTTTAGTTGCCAAACTTGATTAAGCTTAGTTTAACCTACTTCAAAACCGAAGGTTGACAAGTAAAAAAGTAACACTTTGAAATGAAGCAATGACAAAAAAAAAAAATGTTTGAAAAGCCAAGGTGCGCACACCGCTGGCTGCCTCAGTACTACGACTATCGCCGCTTTCAAGAAGGTACTTTAATCAGACGGGGGCAACGTGGGACACGACTCACAGTCATAACTGTGCAGTTCCTCAGTTTCGTAACCGTAAGCATCAATGAAAATACCTCCGCTACAGGAAAGAAGTGATTTGTAAAAGTGCCTCTATCAGCTGGTTTTCATAACCGTGTTCTCTACTCCTACATTTGTCGGGGTAAACGATGAACAAACGTCTCCCTTACTGTTCTCAAATCCATTTCCTTCTCGCATCTTGAGGGAAAACCTGTTTCATTACTATTCCTGTAATTTCAGGTTCACATAAAGAATAGGATGTAAATTGTTTTTCATTTTACACTTGGAAAGAAAAGGAGACTAGAGAGAGATTATGGGAGTTTGGGGTTTTGTTTTGTTTTTGAAGTAACAGTACATCTGCACAGTCATTACAGAGGCTGAGTTCAGAAGTTCTGGAAAACAGGAAGCTTCATAAGAACCAACTCACTAAAACAGTCTGGAAACTGGTGTTGCTAAGAGTAAAATAAGGAACACATTCTTGTATTCTGCTCTTCATTTGGCACCACGATGGATGTGACGCTTCAGGAACTCCCTTTCCTGAATTCCTTGCCCTCATCCTCCCTCCCTCACTCCCAGGGTTTAGGGCACTGCTCTGCCTGTACCTGTAGCACTCAGAAATGCTAAAGCTTACATCCCTTGTATTTAAACAGTCCAAATAACACAGTGCTCATTTCAGAGGTTTGAAAAGACACGGGGGGATGCTTTAGAAAGCTCCTGTACTTTGTAAAAGCCAGCGGTTGCCTGAGGAACAAGCAAAGCCCTTCCAGAACGTTTCTCCTCTTTGGAAAAGGGGCTCTTGCTCTGTCAGTGACTTATCTCCAGCAAAGTCCACAGGGAAACGACTGCTGTGGAAATTTGGTACTGGCAGCTTTGCACAGCTCCCCGCCAGGCGCATTTTCCATATTACATTTTATAAAGTAGGAGTTACAGAGTAACTTTCAAATTGTAGTTTATATATAAAGAAAATAAAAAAGATGCTGTGATAGCTAGGCCGGCTGGTAACCAACACAAGGTTAAAGCTGAACCTTTACCCCCACAGACTGTCATAACAATTTCTTTGAAAAGGCTGCTGTATAAACTGCACATGCAGACAGGTTCTGGTGCTCTCATGTACATGGAAACTGTCACAGAAAGCAGCGTGAACGGGCAAATGACAATGGCTGTTTGCCACAGTTTAAGGTTTTCTTCACTCTTCCTTTTCTTTCCTCTTGAAACACACCTTCTGCCATGTGTATGAGCAGCACAAGTGGGCAAGCACTATGTAAAGTTGCAGTTACGCACAGAATTTCATACTCTGTTTTTTTTTCCACCATTTGCTGACTTTTGCCTAGTGTTAGTGGACATATTGATACTACACTGACTTTTCCAATACTTCACAGGGAAGAACTATTAAATTATGCTGCATTTGGTGGGAAAAGCTTGCTCTTTACAAAAGCAACGTCGTAGAATTTGTTAAAACAAAAGTGCCAATAATATTTGGCTTTAATACCTGAGGGAGAAACACGATCCGCTGCAGCAGCAGGAGAGATGCATGCGCTAGGTGCTCTACTAATTACGGCTGCTTTGGTGGGCAGTATCATTGGCCAAACAGATGGTAAGGACCTATTAGCAAAAGTTTTTCAAACATCTGCTTACAATTTTAAGGCAATTGTAAATACAGCACAGAAGGTCAATTGGGCTCATTAAGGTCTATGTGCAAATCTACTGCTGCAGGTTTCTTTTTAGCTAATACTGGCCCTTTTTTTTAACACAGGAAATGGAGTTTAATAGCAACTTGTGTCAATTTTGATTGTGATTTCATACAACAACAAACAACAATCGCCTGCCCTATGCTTCCCCAAATAACCCATTTTCCTTCCTCTTTTTTCTCTCTACCTACAGCACACTGCCATGCTTCTCCGAGGTGCAGCACAAGGCGAAGGAAAGCTTGTAAATTAGCCAATTACAGCGAAATGATTGATTTTACTTTTAAAAACCAATTATGTACCCAGTGAGGAAAGCCTCATCCACTGGACCAAAGACAAACGAGTCCTGATTCCGAGGTGCAGTTGAGAGATGCAAATCAGCCTTAACAACTACAACTACAACCAAGAGCGCCTGGAAGGCTCGGGATGAGGAGACAGACGTCCAAGCGAGTCTCCAACATTTCGCTGACTGGAAATACTCTCAAATCCTTTCTGTCAGACTCCAACAACCCAGTGCAAACCCAGTGGGTTTCTACTGACCTGCTCAAGATATGATCCCCTGACCATAATTCCAGAAACAACCACAGGGGGCCAAACCATTGCTATTCCAGCCATTGGGCAGCGCTCCAAAAGGCAAGAACTTCTACTGGAGTTTCCAAGCTCGTTTCTTCAAGAAGACACCCACTTCAATGTGTTACCCCAACGTGCAACTAACCAGGTGGCTTTGTGCTCAATCCAATCTGTAACCCTCAGCCAAGCTGCAAAAAGGGCCCCACTACAAGTAGTGACTGGCTGCTGAAAAACTTCTTGAATCAGTTCAAGAACTTGCTTCTCATCTGGAAATGTAGTGGTTATAGATGTGAAAAGCTCCCTGTAACGCATAAACCCTAAAGATTTTAGTGACATAGAGGTTCACGAGTACTAACCCGACAGTCTGCATTCATATAATCAAGTTCATAAATTAACTGGTAAGTGATGATTTACTAAAAAGCAAATACTAGATTTTAAGCTAAAACCCTGTAATATTCTGGCAAAGAAATATTGTATGAGTAATTTTAAAGTACTATTCTGTTATTACCTGTTCCAATTCGCTACAGGCAAGTTAATAGTTGTACAGGAAAATTGGATGTGAAAGCTTCTGAATTTTGTGGCTTGCACAAAACGTGAAGAAGTTTCTTCTTTCTTCTTCTTCTTCTTCAAGTTCTTTGCAGCACATTTTACAGCAAATCCAGCCTAGGAAATTAGCACGAGACACCACCTTCTACCATCAGTGTACTAGAAGTACCCAGTCAAAACCATTAAAATAAATTAAGTATATTATAGATGAAAGTGTAAAATTTGTAAAAGTTCTTTATATTTGCAAACTTGGAGCCTTGTTCATACAGATCTGAAAAAGTAATATAAGGCCTTTTTGTCCAAACAACAGCTAAATCTGAAGGCAAACATCAGAGCTCTCAGAAAACATTCCCATCAATAAAGACTTGTCTTTACTCAGCTTGGCCCAATATTGCCTGCTTTAAAAACTTATCACCCTATCCATCTTCACTGTGACTTATTAGAAAGGATATTTTTAATGTCCTCAGATTTTTTTCCAAGCCATTTCTCCTTCATGTAGCATTTATAAGAGTCTATATGGACTGTGGATTTCTTTATTTCTTGTACAGGAAGTGGGTGGCTTAATTTTGTAGCACTGAGAAGTCCGGAGATTACCACTGATAATCTGTAAACTAATTTTTCTTTATTTCTGTATTTTTAAAGAAGTTTCAAGTTAAACGCATCTAAACAGAATGTCATTAATTATCTTTGAGACTGAGTAGGAAAAGTTAACGTTACTCATTATTTAAAAAAAAATCCACCACTTCGCAGAGAGGCAATTCCAGAGACTACAGATACAGAGCATCCCCAAAAGGGAAAATCCTAGTAACACAAATTACCCACCTCCCAATGTCTTCCCTCAAAAATTTAACCATTTCAAAACTGTTTGGATTCACAGTGCGAAGGTGATTTTAATGGCCCAGCCTGCTCTTAGAGATCTGCTCAGGGGATTTTTCTTGACGGGAGGAGTGAAGGAGGATTGAAAAGAGAGGTAAAGAAATAACATTTGCTAATAAAAACAGAATAAGGGACATCTATACATAAAGACCCAGACAGAACAGTACCAAAGTTATCGCTACCACTTACAGAAAGTTTCCTGTTTCAATATTGATCCAGCCTAGCCTTATGCAACTTAAAATGGGATGCCAAAGAAGGTAGACTGCTTGTATTTTACTAGGAGTTAAATGATAAAAAAAAATGTATCCCTTCAATATGCGACATATTTTAATTGGATTTTATTCAAGACCACTTAATTAAAAAAAATTATAAACTTCTAAAGTAAATCCCAGAAATCCCAAAGAAACTGCATGTGGGAATTGCATGGATTTAAACAGCAAAAGAAAACAACACAAAGATAATACTGATGATGAAAGGATTTGTTCTAGCTGAGGAGGACATAAAAGATGAAGTTCTACAAAGACCATTAAATATTCACCAGCTCATTGCAAATTACACTAAACACTTGGTAGAGAAATATTTGGCAGATGTCAGCAATATGTAGGCCAAATATGTTCCTTACATTGAAGGATAATGTAACTACTGAAAGGGTTTGTTTTGGAACGATTTCTATAGCACGAAAATAATCTTGCCTCGTCTCCTGGCAGGGCTGGATTTACCAAGGTAGAAACAAGACAGAACCATGACTACTTATGTGACAAATCCACATTTTTGCCATTTAGACACTTAATATCACTCCTGAAATAATATATTATATACAAATTTGAATATTAAAACATGTATTTTTAAAAAAGATTGCAATACTTCAATACTACGTAAAAGCTAAAATATTTATGTAACCTCTTGTTTTAGCAAGTCTAGTATATACACTACTGTAGCACACAACTAATTTCTAATGTTAAAATCTTCCATTTGGACTTTCCTCTTCCACTATTATCTTTTGCAGGTTTGAAAATACATTCCTAAGCGTGATTTACAAAGTTAAAACGTAACCTACACTCATTGAAATCCATGGGATTTTTTTCTCCCCTTACACTGCAAGTAGACCGAAGCTTTAGCACACAGGTTCACCCCCCAGTTACTAGATAACTTAAACATGTTATGTTAAAATTAATGTACTGTTAGGTTCCAGTCAAGGAAAGCTTTCCTTAAAGACAAGACAGAAAGGAAGGCATCTGGTTGTAATTAGGACAGATATCCTTGGCATAATCATAGAATCATAGAACGATCACAGAATGTTTAAGGTTGGAAGGGACCTCTAGAGGTCATCTAGTCCAACCCCCCTGCACACGCAGGGTCACCTAGAGCACGTGGCACAGGACTGCGTCCAAGCGGGTTTTGAAGATCTCCAGAGAAGGAGACTCCACAACCTCTCTTGGCAGCCTGTTCCAGCGCTCTGTCACCCTCACTGTCACCCAGCTGCCTCATCAACTTCCTCATCCTGGTCAGGTGGCCTGTAGCAGACACCCACCGCAGTGTCTCCCACATCAGCCTGCCCTTTAACCCTTCCCAAAAACTCTCAACTCGCTCATCATCCACCCCCAGGTTGAGCTCCATGCATTCCAGTTGCTCTCTCACATAAAGAGCAGCTTCACCCCCTTGCCTTCCCAGCCTGTCCTTCCTAAAGAGCACATAGCCTTCCATGGCAGCGCTCCAGTCGTGTGAGCTATCCCACCACATCTCTGTGATTCCAACAAGATCATGATGCTGGGACCGCACAATCTGACCTTGGCTGTATGGTACTGATTGCCCTGTCTGTGTGACACTCCCCTTCCCCTTCTTGCCTAGTTTAAAGCCCACATAACCTGGTTGGCCAGCCTTTTGGCAGAGAGATGTTTGCCCCTCTTGCTGAGGTGGTTCCCATCATTCCCTACTAGCTGGTGGTCATCAAACAGAGTCCCATGGTCACAGAAGCCAAAACCCTGTTGTGAAAACCAGTGGCACAGCCGGTTGTTAATCTGCGATATCCGCCTTCTCCTCCTTGAATCCATTCCCCTCATTGGTAGGATAGAGGAGATAATGGAACAGTCTGTAGTAAGTCTCATTGCCAGGTACAGCTTTTGGATTTCTTTTTGGGCATGTGAAGTTCCTAGAAGCAGGACTGCAGCTCCACAAGGCCCTACGACTGAGGTGGCCCAGGCACTAAGACTTTAGGATCCCAGCAAGCAGATAGCAGCCCTTGAGAGTCAATCCTAAACCTGCTTTCACTGGTGAACTCAGGTGTCAGTAAGAGGTAATGAGGGCCACAAGACACAATGCACAAGCTAGCCCCAAGCAGGAATCCAGGCTGGACCAGGAGTTATAATGTGCTACAGCACTGTGCTAGCTCAGAGAATCAGTACGGCCTTTGTATTGAGACCGATTTCACTGGATACTTCCTTTATGCCAGATGAAACATACACCCTTGTGGTGGTATTTTGACTAGGAAATCTAGCTAGGGTCTCTTTTTACTTGCTCTTATCTTGTTATAACTAAGATGTCTAGTTTGTTTTTCTTCCTCCTCTTCTCTGCTCCAGTGTCAACATCAATTCCAACAGCAGGCTTAACAACAGCTAAAATAAACATCTTAAATACAGCATTCACCACAAAGGGATAATACAGTTTTGCTCTGTTTCTATTTTTCTAAATGAAGTAACTGGATTTTTTTCTTCCCTTGCAGTTGTCACCTACGCAGCTACCATGTTACATGCAGCTTTTAGGAGACATCTAATAGAAATGTCATTAATGTCTCATTTTAGCACTACTATCATCATTTTAAAACGGCATGGCTCTAATCCAACTAAAAGGAATTCCTCTTGACAGCCCTGGTCCTCTGCTTATTAAATGGTAGCAAGAGTATGAGCTTCTGAAATCAAGCTTCTTAACCATGATCTACCCAGAAGTGACACAACTAAGGGAAATTTCCATCGTCTGATACAAGCCTACACACCAACTCACAAACCCGGGAGATGTGAGTCTCGCTAATAGTTTGGTGTTTGGGCAAACACTAAACTCTGCAAAAGCTGGTGGAGAGGGAAGAATATTTGGGCTTTCCTGCACAGAGGCACCACAGACCCTCTCCTTCTGCCCGCCAGGGCACACAGACCTTCATTCTCATCTAGCTTAGGTGTCTACTCTGCCCTAGGCTCAAGACTCCAGAGCAAACTCACCTGCCAACAGCGCTGCTAAGCTAAGTGCATTGAAAACTTCAGACTCAGCTGAGGCAGATGAAAATCAAGCTTTGGAGCTATACAGGTGATAGGCTCTGTAGCTTATGAGTCAGGCTCCCATGCAGAAATACAGGCACTTTCAGATACGCAATGACTTGCGGATATTACAGCCCGGGAATCTCCTCTGGGAAAAGATTGGCAAGGGGACACAACATCTCCCAAAGCAAAGATGAACTTCTGCTGAGAAACGAATGTAATTTAAGGTCGTGAAAGTGGTCCTCCTATGTGACGTTCCCCAGAAGACCGCCGGCGCTCCTCTCACAGTAAACAAGCAACAGCTATCCCCCATCGAACATTAAATGGTCTATCAGGAGTAACGGCGAGTGGAAAGGAAATCTTGCATCCCAAGCAAAACAAATCCATAAACCACCCACATGAACCAGCACTTACCCTACGCAGTGAAAATGAACTAGTGGTCTATAGTCATCCAGTCACCTAACCACAGTAAGGAAATATTGTTTCCTCCGAGGAATTCTCTCTCAAGTTCTCTGTTTAAGCACTTCATACTTCCATAATTCTGTCATAAGCACTTGGCAGAAGCTGTAACACAAACATAACGAATGGCAACCCTTACCAGATTACAAGCTATAGTCTCTGAAACTTGGGCCTCTGGAGACATCTATTTTATAGAACAGTTTCATATGTGTAGAGATGAATCCAAGTGGAGCTGGAAGCTTCACTTGCCAGAAACACAGTAGCTGTCTACTGTACTCCCAAATCTAGGCATCACTGCTATTTGAGGACATTTAAATTGATATTGTCAAAAAGGTCTAAACATTTTGGGCAATATTTCACAACCTCTAGTGAGTTCGCTGGAAGACCTCTTACCCTTCCCTTCAGTGGGGCTTCCAGGGTGTTGCCTTGTCAGACTTGACACACAAGGGATCTGGGGGATTACTTTTGACCAGACGTTTAAAGCAGATGAAATTGAATCTACTAACGGTCTATGGTGAAAAAGATACTTGGAGAATAGCAAAGCAACCAAAGGCACGTAGAGGAAGCTTCAGTTATTGTTTGCAAAGCCATGCAGAAGGGCTGCTGCAGCATTTTTTGGCCTCAGTGGTGCAGAATTAAGCTAGAATCTATGCTACAAAACCAAAAAAAAAGCCCCTTCAGTTTGGTAGGGAACGGCTGCAACTTGCACTCTTGGCTGAACTTCTATAGCTTTGTTCCTGTTTGCTTCTGTTGCGCACAATAAAATATTCCCTTTGCGTCAACAGCGTAGTTTCCATTTTGCTGTCAGAAACCATCTATTTTACCTTCTCTCTGTGCTGTCTTGGAATCCAGTGAGGTGTCAGTCTAAAAGGAATGAATCGTACTGTGCCCAACTAAGAAAAACTCAGCAACTGACACATTTTTAAGCATCCCCTGCAAAGCTCTCCCTTCACAAACACCCACTGGCTTTCCCAGAGACCAGAGCTGTCATTTAAGGCATTTCAGTTCAACATGTGCAGCATAACAAAATAAATGCAATTGCATTTAAATACTTCCTGGCCATTACATTGTAATGTGAAAAGGCCTCTCCTAAGTTTTCTGCCTTTTCCTCTCTGGGATATGATACTATGCAATAAACTGTTTTCTCATAAACTTTTATATTGTGCAACTTTTATTCAATGCATCTTATAATATACATACAGCTATAAAATCTCTCACAGAGAAGAGAGCAGTTCTGATATGACTCTGAATCTGAGAAGCAAATTTCAGTTCAGTTATTTTTTGGCTAGTTTTGAAATGAAAGCCAACAATTAAGAGCTTCTTAAGTGTTGAAATAACATGCTATTTCAGTAATTCCCTGAATGATGTCCTGTCAACACAGTAAGAAAGAGCTCCCACAAAAAAATTCCACTATCGTAAACCTTGTCAACCAAAGATGTATGGATTTATGAAAACTAAAGCTTGAGGGACAAGGAACAAATTGTACTTTATTTTCTTAATAATCCAGTCTTACTGGATTTGTCCCTGAGAACACACAAAGTATTAATATTATATTAAAAAGGTTCTTGAAAAGTATTCCAACCAGCATTCAGCAAAGGACTAAGCTTTCTCAAATGCAAAAGAAATCACAGTGTAAATTTTATTAATTCAAACTCATCATATGAAAGTATGAAAGCAATGCACCACATCATGCTGAAATTACTTCATAAGATTAAAAACCCATCACACGAAACGCTGGAAATTATAAAGGCTTGTTTCCATTTAGAAACCTGCACATACTTATCTGTCTGCTTCCCACTCATCTACTAGGTAGTACAAGAATTTACTTCATAATTTGGGAATATTTTCAGTTTAAACATTTCTCAAGTTTTTCAAGTTCTGAAATTTTCAATTACAGCAAGTTTTCTTACCTAGTTTACATATCAAAATCTGTAACAAAACATTACGTATGCTAAAAGCTCAAGATAGAAACGTACAGTATTTTACATACTTCAGCAAGACTTCTAAAAATCGTAAAAGCAGTGACTATTTCATACTCAAAATTAGTAAGATAACAATGCAGAGGAACTTTGGCCTGAATAAAATCAAGCCCACCCAGACTATCTGCTTTAACCCAGCCATTTAGATATTAAACCCTTTTTGATGGTTTGCTACATGTAAAATAAATATTTGAAATGATGATGCATTATTATTTTTGTACTGGTCATATAATGGTCTTCATAATACAACCATGTAAATGGTGTGACAAGAATTTCAACTCTATTTTTAGATGAAAACTGGACTAAATAGTTGGTCATCCAAATACTGAACTTATAATTCTCCCGAGTATCTTCTGCAGTTCTTTGACAGAGCAGGAACTTTATGATTTACCCACAAATCACAGGATTTCTTTCAACCTTCTTTTCCCTCCTTCTTCTAAATTCTTAAAACATTTCTTCCAAATTAAGGCTCGCAACCGCAAATACATTTTGTGTACTCAAGCGCACATGAGTACATTCTAAACCAGAACTCCAATATTTTCCATTAGACATATTTATAAAATAACACCATTGCTTCAAAATTTACGTAAATGTATTTAGAGAATCAGTGCTTTTGTTCTCTAATCAAAATTCAGAAGTGTATGGAGAAGGGAAAAAAAAAAGAATTATTGAGAAAATCCAAGCTTGATTGTTAAATTCCCACATGAGGGAAAGTCAAATTACAGTTGCAATTTTTCAGCTACAATCTGTATTTTGAATTTGTAAATTTAGAGCCTACTGATAAACAACAGCAGGTTTTTAGAAAGAAAAAGGTTAGAAAAGGGCTCAAATATGAGAGGTAAATTTAGGCCACATTTCAGCATCAAGATCTAGCCTATAAATATCCTTAAAACCACACGCTGTCTCAACAAATACGTGATTCAACATGCAAGTAAGAACACAAATGAGTCAATTTTGACAGAAAAGGAATGCCCCAAGAGAACTTTATACCAAGCCTTTTACGGCCAGTGCTACTTTCGTCTTTAATCTACCAGTACACTTCCACACAGAGCTAGAGTGGATGGACACTTGGATACTGTTATACCATCTTGAAGAGGAAGGCTTTAGATTATGATACTTGGATAGATTTAAAAAAAAAAAAAAAAAAAGTGTCAGTCACAGCCATCAAAAAAAAGCGCTGATCTCCAAGCAGGATAGGATAAGGACCTCTGCTCTGAGAGAGTCAGATCACTTGTGTCATTTACTTACACGAGCTGCATAAAGGCAGCAGTTGACTGGACTCTTGAATATTCGGGGCTATGGATATGGTGAAAAACAACCCAAAATATAGTAATATTCTTATTTCTTGCAAGTCGTGACAAATTTTTGAACTGGTGGAGCTGAATAAGCAGAAGGGAATTTCTTTCCCCATGTAGATCACATTGCCACTTATGATCTAGCCAGAAGATTCTGCCACAAGACTGAAACTGTTACATATCCATGACTATGGACTAGTCAAATCCGCAGTAGAAAAATCTGTAGTGCAAGCAAATAAGGTATCCTAAGATTTTCTGGATTCTGCCTGAAATGCAAAACCTTAATATAAGCATCTGCCATACAGCTGGTGCTTTTTTTTAAAATATGCATAGGTAAAATCAGAGTGGACATAAAGCTAGCTCAGATTTTCTGAAACCAAATCCAACTCAGATTACTGGCAAATAATGCAGAAACCGTACATAGCCGTAGTAACACGAATATCAGTGTTTCAAAACCACCCTCTAGAATGCATTCACACAGAAAAAAAAACTTCATGTAAATGTAACTAATGCTAGGAAGGCTAAATACTCTATGTAACATGGTCCAGTGCAGGAATCTATGCATAAATGGCATACATACCAATAATCACCTACTTAGGAAAAACCACATCTAAGGATCATATTCCTACGCTTCTTGTAATGATGTGGGTATGAACCACTGCATAGGATGGAGAGATGGTTCATGTATTTTGAAATTCGAAAACCAGAACGAAGCACCTCAGATTTACTAGAACACATTAAAATGAAAACACACAATAAGCAAATACTTTCGCCCTATAGCTCATTCCCTTGATGATATTAATATCACACAACAAAAACAAAAAAAGAGAAATACATGACAGATTGAAAACAAAACAATCAAAGATTGTGATTTATTTAAATTAAAAAGCAATTCCTAATCTCACCTTGGGAAATCAGAATTGTAAAGACATTCTCAAGACAAGTTTTAGAAATTATTTTCTTAAATACATTGGAAAAAAGACAGGAAAATAGAATGAGAGCATGCTCACAAAAGAGGCAGCCTGCAAAGCTGTCTGGCATCTCCTCTCTGAAGTCCCCTGGAGCATGGCCTGTCAAAAACCTACCTTCTCTTTAAGAAATTTAATATGCGTGGTGAAGTTTTCTAAGCAAACATACATTAGAGTACAGGACAGATACTTGCACAGAATGTTCATTCAAATTAACTCATAATACAAGGTAAAGTGAAAAAAACTATAGCACAGTTTGACTTTCATTTGCTATATTTTACCAGTTTCTGACACAGCATTTAGTAATCTGAATCTAGCAGAGACTATGTCTACTTACTTACCATCACTGGAAAAAATCTCTTCTGTTTTCAGAAAGTATTTGCTAAGTGGTAAATGCAGCCATGGACCAAGCCAAGTAATTAAGAGAACCTGACTCTGGATCCAGAAAGTGTTACCTCCACTTCTACACTTCCTGTTGCAATGCTATCAAAAGATTTTTTCCTTTCCTTCTTCCTTTTCCGTCTTTCCTTCTTTATTTTTTAATGAGGAACTGAATAAGGTGTGCATTTGAAGTATGGGAAGACCTCTACTGGGAGTTCTAATTAAAAAGCCCTGCTTCACTAGAAAGTCCCCTGATATACGAGCTGGAGAACAGTTAAATAAAGGGAAAATTTACATTCAGAAATCTTGAAAAATCTAGGGTTACCACACTTTATGAGCCATGTCTAATTTGTATGTGGCACATCTGGTATAATAGATATGATATACAAGCAGGCAAATACTTGAAGTAATAAGTGTTTCCCAGTGTTAAAATAAACACCTCAGCACTTCGGCCTTTAGCTCAGCAATTTCTCCTCAGTGGGACCGGAAGCAGGGAAAGGAAGGGCACTTATCTACTTATCTCCTGTACACTTTACTACTTGTGAATTATCACTCACTCACTGAGATTTCTGGTTGGAAACACAAAAAAAAACTCTAACCAGTAAAAAGTATTCCATTTCACTTGGTTCATATTCACAATATTTCACTGCTTAACTTGGCAAAACATCAAAATAGAAGGTTTTAGCTCTTGTTGACCTCTCCTGTTGGCACACCCGTTTATTCAGCTATAGAAATTACTTTTGTGTAAATAACTTAAAAAAAAAAAATCCTATTGTCATGAATACCCTATATTACAGCTTCTGCTGCTTGGAGAATATTGATCTCCTTCACGCTATATAGTTTCTGTCCAAACTGTTCCTCAATCACTTGTAAAATATAATGTGTAAATAACTTAAAAAAAAAGCTGGTCTGATGACAAACAGGTTATCAGGTAGAACCCTTATTAGTTCCAATTATTTGGTACTCCCCATCCTTTGTAGGTTCAGGCCATGTTGAAATGAAAATGAGAAGAGTCTGAAAGACTGACAACCCTTCCTCGTGGAGGCAACGAACACCAGCAGACCGAATCCCCTGTTAGAGCCAGCACGTCACACGACTTGGCTATGGAGCAGCCTGGACTTCATAAAAGGAAAATTACCTAAATTTACTTTTGCTTCCCTTTCTCTTCCCTCCATCTGCCTAAAATTTCACTGTATTTTATCAAAATCTTCACAGTTAATGAAGAAACAGCCCTTTACTGCCTGGTTTCTATAGAAATAGTAAAATTTTCGGGTCAGCCTTGAGGAATAGCATCCATTATCATTAAGCAGACAATCTGTTACATCTGTTCTTTTCAGACATTCCCAAAGACATTTATGCCTCTCTCTTCTTGCCTAGGCCTATTTCTGCACAAAACTCTTGGAAAATACTTGCATTGTGTTACTTCTGTTACCTACGGCTGAAAAGAGTTCAGTTTTATCAGTTCATCGCTTCCTTTTGGCTTTACCTTTTTCGAACTCCTACCGTTGTTAGCTAAAAAGAATCAGAGAGAGTAGTGCTGAATTTTAAGCCTGACACTGTTTAGCTCTGCTGTGAGAAGAGTCAGAAGTTTGAAGCCATTCTCTAGCATAAGTCATGTCCCCACTGTACTTAGGGGAAAAAAAAAGCAGATAAAAATAAGAGGTAATATAGAGAAAACTGCATGCATATACATTATGACACAGGTCAGAAATATGTGTAATTCACTCATTTCAAGATGGCATTAGAGAAAATGGGGATGGAAGAATTTAAGAAAGCTTCATTTTTAATGGCATTTAGCCAGTAAGATTTAAACATTCCAAATCATGTTGCAAACTTCAGGAATAAAAATAGACCAATGAAGAATCTTAAAGATGACAAAATACAGAAAGAACCAAATTCTACAAAAATTGCCCCCAAAACGCTTACCAGATCAAGATCCGAATGACTAACTGAAATAACAAACCGATTTCTCCTAGTTTAATTTTCTTCCAAATATTGTCAATAGTATCTTATGAAACTGCCAGAACTATCAAAATATTTTAATATGGAGTTATCTTAAAAAATATATCAGGTTGTAACTACTGGTACTAACTCATTTGTGGCAACAGTAAGTTTATACATTAGCCACCTCAAACATGAAATTAAAAAAATATATATATATACACACAAAAATTAAAATATACAAAGAAATTACTGTTAAGAGCAAATTACCAGATATGTGTATCTGCAACCAATTTCCAGTCATGGTTTCCAGCACGGTGGCTACACCACATGACTTTGCGAAAATCCTAGTTAATCAAACCAAATTCAATTCCTAGGGACAAGATCTGCACCGTCATGTTGGATATACTGCTAGGTGACATGCTGTGTCTGAAGCTAGTTTTCTGGACTGTGTTTTTGTGAACATTTGAGCTGGCTGCATCAAAGAAATCTTAGATTTTTGTTACGCCTTTAAAATGAGAAGCATCTTGAGAAAAGAATTTTGTTTCACTTCAAACCTCAAGGGCTGCTGGTACTGTGAGGTGTGAGGGTGCCTTCCTCCTGTTTTGCCT
>NW_010585468.1:24152-36394 GCF_000705375.1 Tinamus guttatus | reverse complement strand
CTCTGCAGCAAAGAAAACAGCCTAAGTGCAACAACTGCATGGTTAATACTGTCAGGATAAAAACAAAAAGAAAGCCAAATTACCAGGGTCACAGCATCCTACTGGCTTTCCAACACCTTTCAGTTAAATATTCTGCGGTGTCTGGCTAACATCACAAGAAGTATCCAAGTTGCTCAACTGTTTCTTTTCAAATCCCTTGGCAAAAGATGATTATTTCACTTCTCTTTTTTTTGGAAACAGATGGATAAATTGCGATGGAAAATTCTAAACATTCCACTGGCATTGATCCTTACTACCCTGATATGGTCTACTAACTTAGAATTACTCTCTATCACACGCATTCTGTATGACATAACTACCACACAAGAGTTTACATATGCATTAAAGCAGGTGGCCACCAGCATTTTCTTTTATTATCTCACAGCTGGTACCGTACTCCATGCAAGGTACATGCTTTACCTTTTGTAAATAAACGAAGAATCGAGTTAGAACGGCTTTATTTAATTTCCATTCTTGAAACTTTAAAGCTGTGAAATAATATTATTTCTTTTTCACGTATCTATGGATGATATTTTAGACTATTTTCTTATTTCAAGGAAGCCTAACAGATGGCTTATTGAGATCATACAAGCATTCTTCTGTTTTATTTCATAAACGTATGCTCTTGACAAAACTGCTTCAGAAGCCAGTAGCACAAACAGAGTTTATTGGAGGAAAAAGGTTAAGAAAACTAAGAAAACAGAAAGCAGGAAAAGTCTTCCTCTTAGGGCTGGGAAAGGATCCATATTCAACTATCAAATAAAATGGTTTTGGTACCAGACCAGAACTTCATCTGCTAATTATATCCAGTGGCAGAACTAAATGGTTCTAAAACATATTGCAAGCCTGTTTGGTATCACTTACACCTGCATTTACACCAGTATATTAAATAACTATTTGGTTCTAAGGGCATCAGCCCTGGTTTACTCCACTGAAGAATGAAATACTATTTTTAGCCACTAAAACACTATCTGTGTGTTACTTTTCAAGTGTTCAAGATAAATTACAGTTTCAGTACAGCAATCATACTGCACAGTACACATGCTTAAAAGGAATCTGTGTCTGTAGAAACTAGTCAGTGTGAACAAATTGGTTTCTCCTTTAGAGATATGAGAAAAAATAAAGCTCACATTTAAACAAAGCAGTTGATTGCATGAGTGAAATACTTTAGCTTAAGGATGATACAGTAGTATAAAAATATCTTGTTCTCTTTAACTGAGCCCATGGGCCATCAAAGTTTACCTAGAAGCTTTGGGGGGCTTTAGAAATGGGTGAATTTTCATCTTCTATTTTGAAATTTTAACTTCATATTCTAGGATTTGAATTAAAATGGCAATTTAATGGATGGATAACATCAGAGTCAGGCAGAATGAATTCTGAAGCTTGTCCACTATCATGTAATATCCAATTTATTAAACTATCTATCCAAAAAGACAGTAATACATTGTAAGCCACATTTTTAAAGCATGAAATACCAACAGGCCTGAGAGTCTGGTTAGGTATTCAACTATTTTTATGATGGAAGAAATGTTTAAGAGAGAGACCAAAAATAAACAAGCAGAGCAAGGCGTCATAATTTGCAGACTATAAGCAAAATTGTTTTTAGCATGAACATCCCTAAAAAAAGGGATCTCCCCTTTTCTCATACTCAATTTTCAAACAAAAACAGAGAACAGCCAAAACAGCATATGGTTAAGTGGAGTTAGCAGCCTCTATGACTTCAGAAGAAATCAAAACCCAACACTACATAAAGTATCCATCCACAGATAACTTGCCATTTGAACAAGGGAGCATGAGGCTTCTGAGCAGTAACTGATGCAAACATTCTTACAACATGTGGATTTTTTCCCCAGTTAATACTGCAATCTTCTTACACGCCAAACACATTTTTTTTTTACGCTACGCTTGACATGTTTACTAAAGACACTACGTAAACACCAATAGGATGTGCTTTCCTTGAATTATGGATGTGCTTTTATTTCTTCCTTCCTATATATCACCCTTCATCTCCACACATTTTTTACCCTTCCTACTTCTTCTTCAGTGTTGGCCTTCTTAGTCATCTGTGAATGGACAGAGGGCTGATCCATTCGGTTACACTTAAAAAGGAAAATTTGGGACAGTTTCTAGTTGTATTCCACACTGCTTTATGAAATACACAGGTTTTGGTTTTCTAAAGAGCTGTTTTTAAACTTACTTGTGCTTTTTTATGTAAGACAATATCATCAGTTTATAAGTATAAACTGATAAATCAGTAAATACAAATATACATCAGTTTACAAAAAAGATAACATCAAGTTTACAAAAAAAAAAAAAGGGGGCCTTTGGAAGTCCATCCACATTTAGCAGTTAAGCAACAAGAACAATGCTAATAAATTCCTTTGAAAGGAACATGAGGTACTGGGTTTTATAGCAATCCTGGGGATCACAAAACTGCAGTGGGGGAACCTCACTTTTTACACACCATTCTACAGACCATGACATTTTTGGCTAAATGATATGAGGTGTGATAAATGCAAGCCTTCGTTTGAATACAAACAGATTCTTAAGATATTTTAACTAGGAGTATGAGTGAAAATAAATTAGGCCAGAGGGATTTAGGTAAAGAATTCAGATTCTGTAGGATTTTCTTATTTTTACTGCTTCAGGTAGAAATTATACAAGCTTTGAAAGGTTTAGGCCTTGGAAACAATCAGTGAATTATTCTGGCACAAGCCAAATCCCAATCTCTTGACCGGTAGCATAAGAAGAGACAAAAATCAGTATGTTTATTCATAATAACATGGAACAGGTGCTGTGCCTGTGCCAGGCTGCTATGCCTACCTGTGTTATACCATTGTAATTCCAGTGCTTTTTCTTTTTTCTGTCTCTTTTTTTCCCCAATTATAAAGAATTGGAAAAATACAACATGGAAACAGAAACCATGATCTAATCTCAAGTTTCTAAGTTACAAGTCTGGTTATCTGACACCTCCCATAAACAGAGGGTTAAAAAAAAAAAAAAAAAAAAAAGTATCTCCAAAGAGTAAGTCAGAGCTTGTGTGCTTGCTCTTAATTTTTGTTCAGATCTTTACTGCAGTTTCACGTAATAAATGACGAAAGGTATTCCTCTCATCAGCTGCTTAAAGCAGACAAAAATTGCTCCGTAGGCATAATTCTGCTTCCAGGGCTGAAGTTGGTCCTACACATCCCTTAAAGCAAGTGTGACGGCCAGAGGAGTTGCCAAAGCAAAGCCTACTGGCCTTCTCTTCTTCCCTAAACACTCACAGATTCCATTATTTTGAAAAAGCAGGGAGCCTCTTTGGAAGCACACGTAAGTAATTCTGGGTGGTTTAAGCTTAAGTAACATTTCTTTTTACTAAGTAAGAGAAAAAGGTCAAAATTCAAAGGCAGAGTTAACAGTCACAAAGTTAGCAAAAGAGTAATACAAAGATTTTTTTTCAAGTTAATCCTGTTTTCTCCATAAAATATAATAATTTTAAGCTATGCATCCTAATAGGAAAAGTCTGTTTCAAAATGGGTGCGTGAAAAAGCACTGTGTTAAACAGAGCTGTAAAATCTGTTATTGAAACCCTTCCATTTCCATTCTCTAGCTTTTGTTTTCAACTGTGCAGTCTTACAGGGTTACCTCTCATATTTAACAAATGATGAGTTTTCCAAGGATACATGTGCATTCATACAACAATATGAATTGTTCGGGAACTTCCAGCAGCAGGGTAATATAATCTACTATAAGAGTTCAGGGTGGGTTAATTGCTCTGCAAAACGGGTATCTTTTTTTTATGACCCAATCCCCTTTGGGAACATCAAGCCTCCCTCTAAACTGACAGAAACCATGCAAGTAGGGGGCCCACTCTATTAACAGGAAGAAAATCTACTAATTTTACATAACAGGGGGGGAAAAAAGGAACATATTTTGCTTTCAATTCCATGAAAAATCAGATACACAAGGTGCGTGACAGAAAAATAGGGACCTAATTGTTAGGCGCCCTCAAGAACCGTTCACAACAGGTGGAAAGAAAGGCAAGGAAAATTGACGCGAGGGAGATGACAAATCCTAATACAGAAATTTTTCAGCAAGCATGTAATGAAAAATGGTATTGCAGAGACGAGTCTGGGAATGGCACAGAACCAAATCAGTGCCAAAAACTTCCGAATTCCTCACTTTCTACAGGCAAAGAAGGGAACAGACTCTTGGCTGCATTACAAAAATTCTTGCACAACCTTTTGTTATCAGGATGAAGGACAGCCTTCTCTAATACTGGGTGATGCAAAAGAGCACCACTCAGTGAGTGGAAGAATAAAGTATGAAATATTATACATATAAGACTAAATTAGCAAAAGTTACTGTTAAATTAATTTGATTTAAGGGAAACTAACATATTCTGTTATTTGAGATAATCTTTATCACCACAGGAAGGCACAAAATAGCTATTGAAAATAGAAAATTCTCAAGGAATACAAGCAGAGAAGCAGTTATTCCATCAGCACTAACATTTTTTTTTTCCTCCCCCAAAAGTGCTGCTTCAATTTCAACCCTGCAAGTAACAAAAACAGAAGTTTACATGTTAGCAACCCAAAACTGTCATGACCTAAAGATCGAAGAAATTTATCAAGAACAAATTAAATAGCAGTGATGTAGGTTAAAAGATTATAAGTTTTTAAAGTGCAAGTCTACTGCCACTACTATCCAATTTTAGGTTTTAAGTTAGACATTCACTTAGCAGAGCACTTCTATCCCTTAGTAGAGCTTAAATAAACAAGTAAAAGCAAGAAACTTTGCTTTGTTGCTTAAAAAGCAATAGGTACGATAACAAAAGCTTTCTACAGAAGGAAGGACAAGTTATCCAAAATGACAGAATAGCTTTTAGTTACGTATCTGCAGGAAAGATATTTCTGCATGCAACATTTAAATGTAGCTGATGAATTTATCACACACTTTTTTTAAACATCCAACAGCAAAGTGTATTTCCTGAGAGAAAGGCATCCTTCCTGACCACCAGTATTTTCCTGCTCTCTCACATGTATTTGGGGAGAGGGAAGGGAGAATTACTTTTACAAAAGTTAAAAATGACTTGGACTTGAAACCATAAAGCAGCAGAATGTGGCATTATTCATCATCACACAGTCACTGAGAACCCACCTTTAAGGACACGAGTGAAACAGTACCGAAATACTTTGGCACTGACAGGAATTCTGAAACAGATGTCACTGACGGTCTCTATGTTAAAATAAATTTACAGATCTATAATTAAAGGAAATTTGTTGTCGTTAAATCTAAAAGCCAAGCTGGGCTAGGATATAATTTTTTGTCGTTAAGCAGGAGTATGTGTTTTCTGAACTGTTCGCCTTGGCGACAAGATATTTATTTATACAAGACAATTAATGTACTCAGATACTCTGATCATGCCAAAAACATGGACTGTTCTTTGAAGCCTTTATAATCCAACAGCCCCAGCATCTTCCCCAAGGAGGAAAATGCAAGGTCAGTAACGTCACTTGTGCACCGTTTCCATTATAGAGGAAAATCGCTTCCTCCACCCGGCCAAGTAAGCCTAGATGACAACGTAGCTAACTAAAATAACTATAAACTAGTTTCATACCTTTGAAAAAAAGGGCCGATCAAGCTCAGCAGTTGTAAGACCACTTTGCTTGTAGTCACAGTCACAACAGAATGATGCAAGTACCTGACAGGTTAGGCTTTAAACCCACACAACTCATGATCAAATGCAATACAAGCATAGAGACTATATGATGCATTTTGCCATATTTACCTTCAGGTTACTTCTCTCCCTTCTCCTTACTCATGATCAAATGCAATACAAGCATATTTACCTTCAGGTAAAGCCATATTTACCTTCAGGTAACTTCTCTCCCTTCCCCTAACCTGATTTGAATTTGTTTTTAAAAAGTACACATTTTTAAATAGAGAAAAAGGGAGTTCTAATGTTCACTTTTCAAAATTAGGACTTTTTAAAATTAGTCCAATTTAAAGGATTTCAAACAATATGAACAAGGAAAAGCACAAGAAAACTAGAAGTGCAAAGGGTGCACTTTGTTTTCAAAGCCTTTAACCATTTGGAAATTATTTATTCTAAGCAGTCATTTTATTTAAATACCCTATTCAGCATTTATGAAAGCAATTTTCTCCTGCATTTCACTTCCACCGATGTCCACCATTCCTGCACCAAGCTCTCCCTAACAACAGCACCTCCCGCACACCTTGCTGCTTCTTCCTAAAGATCGGGATAAAGCTATCCTCAGTGACATGGCATATTCAGTATAATCACATCCCGCCTTCATCAGGTATAAATCAAACCTCCTGCCAAATAGAGTATTAAAACAGAAAATTGGTGGCAGTAAAGAACTCAAGCCAGTTAAATGAGTGCTAGAAATATTTATCATTCTCAAGGGCCGTGAGTCTCAGAAGTGCATCTCCGTAGTGCTGTACTGTCCTGCTGCACTTGCTGCATCCTGGTTTCCTCTCAACTACAAGGAGGTGGTGGGTGTGGAATGGCTTGGGGACAGGATAACCTGTGCCGGCCACAGTGGAATAAACTTCTTCTGAAATGTGGCTTGCAGAAAAAAATTCCTTTTAAGAAAAAAATAGAGAAACAAAAAAACTGGAGATTCTCATCTTTGCTATGGATTTTGGACTTTAATCAAAGAAGTAAAAACAGGACTATTTTTAAAAACACTCTCAAACGGTTCAAGGAAAGCTTTCAGTGGGAAATCACAAGACCAGCAGCCGCTCTTTAAACGAGGTGATGCTTAAGGAAACCTTTGTTCTGCCACTGGGATAATGCCCGTCGCTTTCAGACGGTACCGGTGACACCGCGCACCCGTTACCGCCGCGCGCACCGCTCCGCCGCGCGCCATCTGGCGCTAACCAACAACCGGGGGGCTTCCGAGGGAAACGGCAGGATTGCCCCTCCGAATCTTTAGGACAACACTGTCAAGTCCAATCTATTCACTTCGGCTCCAGAATCAATTTTTCAAACTTTATGACAGGCCTAATAGTTTCCACCTGTTTCTCCTGCTTGACTTTTGACTGGCACGGTACCAGCGCGGGTGGGAAGGCAGACAAAGCCCCCATTAGGCTCCGGCTGTTTCTCCCCGTGAGGTCACTCAGCCATTAAATTAGTTCCAGCCCCCGCTCCCCTCCTCGCGCCGGGGTTTTGGGGGGTCCCGCGTAAGGACTCCGTCGGGCAACGCTTGCTTACTGCAGTGTGTAACTGCATAG
Source organism: Tinamus guttatus (assembly GCF_000705375.1). Next base: position 29,113 of record NW_010585468.1, on the reverse strand, counting down.
GCGTATCCGTTTTTTCGTGGAATTTACAAATAGGTCCTTCTTCTGCACGTAAGGAAACCTTTCTTCTCTTGCTACTGCTTGTATGTTAAAACTGGGACATTTTTTCCTTCAGCGAAAATAATCCAACACGTATTTGCATCAGTTTCTAGCAATTTATGAGTTGCCATCCTCTGCAAGATCTTCAAGCACTTTGCTGAGTTGCATTCACATGCACACACACACGAAAATTATTTTATTAGTCACAACTATATTTTTACAATATCAGCTGTGATACTTACCACAAATACCCTGATTAATTAAAACAAAAGGCTTTCAGTAAGCTACATTTAATTGCTCAAGTTACAGTCTGGCTAGGACCATCTTCCCAGTAAGAAGCTGCTTAAGGACAGGACTTCTGCTTTACATCATAGCTAAAAAGTAACTATTCAAGATGCATCATGATGGGAAAAATCTTGAAGATGCAGATCAGGAAACACTTCATTACGTTTAGATGACCTATGCAAGAAAGCAGCCTGGGTGCTGAATGCTCCGCTGGAACATCACCTCAGAGGGAGAAAGGTCCCATGTTCACTGAAAAATCAAGACCTTTCTTTTTGCTCCCTTGTCCTTCTTGAGTATAAAATCACGTATGAATTGGCGGACCCGATTCTGTTCAGCTTGTCATATCTAAACGAAACCACAGAGGCCTGAGTAAACGATGTACTTCATCTTACTGGGCTGTGTTGATGGTGCTCATGAGAGTATCACCAAAACCTGAAGAGCCTTAACAGACTACACCAAAACACCACTTCTTCAGCTGCTACACAATAAGAAGTCTGATTTCAACCGCATGGGTGGGAAATGCTGTGAATACTAAAAATTGAGGAACAAATACTACAAATTATACCAATAACACAGCCATTTTCTCCGTGGACTCTTACTGAACATGTCTGCCTATGTCCAAAGGTCCTTGTAAAGTCAGAGGCTGGGGTCTAAATCTGAGTGAAGTGACAGAAATCAGAAACATTTTTCTGTATGCAAATATTGACACACACACACGTAAACACAGAATCTTTTTCTTTAATGATAATTGATTCTGTGTCTAAGCTGCAATATTTTAGCACCAATTATTATTTGCTAATTTTCATCTACAAAACTGTAAGTGCTTAATTTCATATAGCATTTAGTAAATGGAAGAGTGTCAATAGTCAGGCTACAAATTTATTTACTGTTACACTGTTCTAATGTACTCATACACACATTTAGTCTGTATCAGCTCCACTACTTGCAAGAAAACATACTCTATAATTTACATCACCCTTGCAATTTATGCCATATAGCTGAAAATTTAAGCTCTCATAGCCACATGAGCTAATCAATTATAACATCTAGGTTAAATTGATGATAAAAAAGAGAAAAGAAAATCTGGAAGGACCGACGTTATTTACAACAGTAAAATTCAACAGAAGATTTTTGCAAATGAGTGTACTCACTGATACACAAAAAGTGGATGTCAGGAATTATAGCAGCAAGTAGAAACCCATACACAAAAACCTGTCCTGAGGAACAACTTCCCAAAGAAAACAAGTTTTTCCATCAAACTATTCCGCTTTTTGAAACATAACAGTTTTGTACATAAATTCCATCCTAAAATTTAGGGACTGCGATTGTCATATTTAAACTAAACTTTGATGAACTACTTTCTCAAAGGTATCTCACAGCTTATTAACAAAAAAAAAAAAGAATGTTTTTGTGAAGTACTCAGTAAAGGGATAGGAATTGGTATGAGAGAAAACCACACTGTTAACACTAAGGCCGCAATAACACCTCGCAATAGATCTCTCTTTATGTCCTATAAAAAAAAGAGGATCTGCTTTTTGGAGTTTGGATGGTCTGTAGGCTTCAAATATAAACCTAAGGAGGAGGGAAAAAAAAAAGCTTCCTTTTGAGCATTGTATATTGTATACATATACGTGTATGCAGCACATACAAATATGTACTACAATTCTGAAATCCAAGTCAGAAAGCTTATTCAAGATGGCTTACGTCAGCATCTTACCCATCTAGAAGATTCATTGTTGTGGTGGTAACTTCAGTGAATAGAAGGATCTTTCCAAGTTTTTTTGTCTGCAGGTTCTGTTGATACGTCTTCAGGCTGAAATGTTCTGATGAGAAGCTTCCCATCTGAGTGATGACTGACATGAGAGATGGAGTTACCTCCATTTTTGATTCACAAGATGAAACAAATTTGAGAGACACTTTCCTGGATTCTACCAATCCTTCAGCATCTACATTCTGCTCGAGCCATTTCAGAAAAGCAAGGTGGATTTCCTGTGAGGAAGGGAAATAAAATTAAACATGAAGTAAAAATGCCTTGTATACACACATAATGTTGTATGTCCACACTTGGACCTTTCTCTCCTTTATTTTAGGCTATTTAGAAATAAACTGTATTGAATGTGAAATAAAGAGATGAATTACCAGGAACATTATCATTGGTGATGCACTGAAACAACTGTTACATATTGTTAGAATATTTTTTTGGCAGCATCTAAATCTATTTTGAGAGATGTAGTATGAATGCTTGCCATTTCTTCAGGTCACTAACTTAGCAGCTCAAGAGCTGGGACTTCTTTCTACCAGGTATGGGACTTAGATTTTGACAAGTCCTATTGACAAAACAGCCTTTTTTGCATGTGTATCGTCGTTTTGTTTTTCAAAGAAAATTTCAAACTGAATCAGACAGGAGATAATTTACAAAAATAAAAAAAGAAAGATAATGGTATCAAAAGATAAACTAATTAAACAACATATTGAATGCAAGAAGTAAAAGCTACTTAATCACTGATTGAAGTTATGGATAATTTACCAAACAAATTCGAAGGAGGAAACTCAAGTAATATTCTGGGGGACAAAAGTGCAGGAAGCACAAGAGGATGCTGAAATGTATGGACAAATGATTCCTTAAAAATATTACGAGATGAGCATAGCTACCTAAACAGCACTTGAGAATACAATTCTAGATCTGGCATTCTTCATTATATTCTCCTTTCCAGGATAACAGTTATCCTGAAAAAGCCAATGGAAGCTAGGTATTATATTCTACTGAAAACAAGTTACAAGGATTCTTACCCTGCAATTTTCTAAGAGGAAGGCTTTTGACTTTCATTTATTTTACACTGTTGCATATAAATGCATCCTCTAAGCCAGCATGTGCCCCTCCTTTCCACTACTGCAGTGACTTGGAGACTTAACTTTCAAGTTTTCCTAAGCTACAAACAAGCTACACTGCCCTTGAAGAAGATGCTCCTGAGCTCCATGCCAATCCCCAAACTGCAATCAACAGCTAACTTCCTATAAATAGCTATCTACCTAAAGAATTGCTCCAGTCTTTCAAATCCCACAGTTATATCCATATAGAAGGAGAAATGTTTTTCTTTTTGTAACACCTTTTTATGAATTTTCCATCTTCAAAAATGACATCTTCTAAAGTTTCAGATGGACATTACTTCTTGTGTGTTGCTCTTTATATACTGAATGTCAACAGACTTACTGGTTTGCAGACCTCTAGTACAAGTAGGAAAGCATAATATGAAGAAGGGAATATTTTTTTCCTAGTGCAATCTAGCACTAGCTTCTAAATCCCAAAAGGATCTAACAGTGCTGCAGTCAGTGGTTAAATTTTACTTACAGAAAAATTACTTCTCATTTCTTGGTTTTCTAAAGCTCCAACCGAACTCTTTCCATTTTGCTTCTTGGACAAAATATGCTCTAAACATTTTTTCCTTTTTTTCTTTTTGGCACACGCACAGTACATGATGAGGTGACATTAAAAGTTTTATGAGCACTTCTTTGGATGGATCATCATAAACCACTTGTATCTTCACTCAGAGTAGTATTATAGCCTTGACAGACTGCTGATAAATTCTTACGTACAATCCTGCTTGTTTTTACCCACATAGTAACTTATTCACAGTTGGTAGTGCTTAGAAAAGTCATGGCTTTAATTCTCATGAAGGACTATACAGAAACTGCTTAGGCAGAAAGCGCATTTCCTATTGCTTTCTGAAAATAGAAATCCACTTAGCATGAATGTCTGAACATGCAAAGTCCCAAACACAAAAACGTAATTTTAACTCACAGATGAGCAGATTTATAGGCTTATAGAAACAGACATTAATTTTAAAAGTTCTTTAAGTGTCTAAAGGTTCTTAAAGTATCTAGTAGTTCTTAGCAAACAATGACAGCGTTTGATACGATGCATCAGAACATCCTGTGCACCCTTGCTACTGCATATTTTAAGGACTAAAACAATATTAAGTGCAATATTATATTATTACAAATATGCCATACAATTTGCAACATTCACCCTTTTAATATATTCATTCATGAGTATATTCATTCAAGTGATTTTTTTTTCCATAGCTTTAGGCTTACTTCTCAATTTCATTTTCTCATTTCTAAAGCATATTGAACCATTTAAGATTTGTTAGGTGTATATAATTACAAATCCATTTTCCCCCTAATGTTTATTGAGTTGATCAGAAATATAAACATGGGTAGCATGCAACTTAAAGCAGCACTTGATTTTTAGAAATTTCTAAGAAAAAACTATAAACTTTTTTTTAAGGAAAATAATTTCCAAGTCCTGTCCAAATGCTCACTAGCAAAAGTAGCTGTTAGTGCAAGAACGTCCCTTACGGGATTAGAAGCACGGATGCTGAAGCGATGTGTTTTTGTCCCCGCAGCTACGCAGTCGCGCGGGATATCAGGGAGGCTTTTACACGACGAAACACGCTTACCCAAAAAGCCAGGGCTAACCTTTATTTCAACCCCGCTGGGAAGGCGCATGAAGAGGTCAGCAGCAGAACGGCGCGGTCTGCCGCTGTGCGCGACCCTCGCACGGCCCAGGGGCTGCAGGCCGAGCGAGCGCGGTGCTTCCCCGGCTGCGGCCGCCGCTCGGCAGCAACCTCTGGTGGGCG
>NW_010585468.1:0-24059 GCF_000705375.1 Tinamus guttatus | reverse complement strand
CGGAGCTCCCCAGCCCGGCTTGCCCGTCCGGCGGCTCCTCAGCCGAGTCCTCAAGCGTGCGGGAGCAGCGCGGAGCGAGCGCCATCGGGAACACCGGCCCTGCTACGGGCACTGGCAACGGTGCCTGCAGCTGCCTGCACACACAAGCAGACCAAAAACGTACAGGAGACTAAACATGTACATACAGGAGGAGGAAGATACTTGTAAAAATAACTATCACCAAAAATCATGGTTTTGGATACCATCCTCTCATGCAAAGGTGCTCCTCCGGGCTCTCTCATAAAAGAAGAATTGAACTGGAGATTTCAACTGGGTAATGTGGTAATGGCTCCTTTTTTCTAACAAACTGTCCCCAGACAGTCCAAGGTGCAAGGTGGAAGCTCTCAGCACAGAAGCAACCTCAGATTTCCAAGTGGTGACGGTCTAAATGACCCGGCACAGAGGGACAAACTCTTCCATGAGCGCAGTTTGAACTGTCAGAGTGAACGCATCGCTAAAGGACAAGCTGTTGTGAAGCAGCTGGGGAAATACAGGGGGCATGACATCAAAAAATTCACAGAGCCAAGGAGCTGAGCTACCAAATACCAGCGAATCTCAGTTGCTCCCCTGAGCGGCACGGAGGTTTATCAGGGGCTCCTGCATGGAGGGTTCGAGGTCTGTCCGTACAAGCTGTTGAACTGAGGTTGGAACAGTAATTGTAAGGTGAAACAGCAAAAGACACATTTTGTTAATAATTTAACATCCTTTTGTATGTTTATAAACATTTGGTCTGGTATGTGAAGCAACTGTTGCACAGCAAGCTCTCTAAAAATCTTTTTGTTTTTGTAATCATTGGTTTCATGTTTTCCTAGTGTTTATTTAGCAGTTGAAATTGAATAAAAAGGAGAAAACAGGCAGACATAAGAAACAAAAACCAGCTGCAAATGGTTTTCCCCTCCCTGTTGTAGTGTAAAATAACAAAAATTATAGTTCCTGATGGGGATGATTTTATTTGCATCTGGGCTCTATCAACCAATCAGACTTAGGCACAAAGCACAAACTTTCAGTTATAATGGTTAAAAATAACCTCAAATTCTACCATTTTATTTAGATATATTTTAAATGTTATCTTCACTTTTTGTCATTTATGCTTGTATGTTCACACACGCATATAGATATACATGTCTCTCAACAGGCATGTTTGGGAGCTGCTCCTTTCCACCAAACTATATGATGAGAGAGGTTAAATTCTGCATCAATGGGATTCTTTGTTGGGACAAAATTTAAGTCCCAGCATATACTCATTTGGTTTCTATTAAAAACATGAAGGCAAAATTACATAAAAAATAAAAAAAATAAAGCCATAAAATGAACAAACCTTATACATTCATTAGCACCCTACTTTCCTGGGCAAAAAAAACAAGACCAATTTAGCCATGGATGTTCTACCCAGTGATTAAATAATGTGGCTAATATAGCCATTTATTTTAACTCTTGTCTTTTGAGTAAGTGAAACCAAATGCTCATTTTGTGGACATACAGTTAGCATTTCTCCTTCCCTTTTCTTAAATGCAAATATTTCTAATGTACTTGTCTCTACTTTTGCTTCCCTGTGCATCCTAGACTCAGATGTTGATCTTGAAAAAAAAAGAAAAAACAAAAAAGATAAATAACATACCAACATTGCACAGATTTCAGAAATTGCTTCATCTTCTTTATACACTTCCTTTTTTTTTGTAAATAAATAGACTGTTGCACTAGAGCCAAAACTTTACAGTTGAGTAATTTGATAAACAACAAAATTACACTGGATGAAAACTTCCATTTGTAAACTTTGAAAAGATATTTTTACTGAGTTCATTTGTTAAATATCAGTCAGAGATATGCTGTTCTTATGGAACCTAATGAAAAATAATGACTTTCCTTATTTTCTCAAAATAACTATTTTTAAACCAAACCGCTACACTTCCAAGAAATAACATTAACAAAAAAGAGCTGCAATACAAAACGTACTAACCATAGCCGCATAACAGACAGTCCTTCAAAGTAAAAAGCAAGTATATGGTTTGGTATAATCCTCTATGTTCACATAAATTCATCCTTACACAAATTTATTCAGGAACAAAAACCATTTCAGTTACAATAGGAGCAAGCCCCCGGGCTAATACTTTTCTCTGTGTCTTAGGAATTGGCCAGCTATGGGCATAACTTAGGACTACCCTTGGATGCTGCTAGGATGACTACAAGCTTTTACAGGTGAACTCAAGCCTGGTTTAGACCACCTGACTAGCTGAGTTGGCGCCAGCCGCACAGCCACGTGGTGCAGAGCTCCCCAGAGCACAAAGGCCGCTCAAGGAGCGGTCAGTGACCCCGTGAGCTGCAGTGCTCACGGCCCCAGCTGAGGCTACCATGGCTTTGCTTCTTGCAGTGCCCAACCTAATTTAAATCCAGCACCAGTATCCCCAGAAGCCTATGGGGCAACAGCAGGAACGTGCCTTGCTTTCCCACGCAAGAACAGGAGCATGCAGAGCGGGTGCCTGGCCACCCGCACAGTGCGGCATGTGCTCTGCATCTGTGCAGGGCCGCAGTGGTGCTCTTGACTAACGGGTGCAGGGGAGAGGGTAAGGACACCTCTAAAGCCACACTTCCCAGCAGGGACATGTCAGCAGAGAAAAAGGCCTGGAGACTACATGGAGGGAAGAAAAAAAAAAAAAAAAAAAAAAGGCCCCAAAAAAAAAAAAAAAAAAAAAAAAAAAAAAAAGAGACAAGAAAGAGGGAAGATGCAAGGACAGGATCAATTTTCTAAATTTGGTAAGATCTGACTTAGGAAGAGATAGAGAGGTAGGACTAGCAGAATTTGATCTAAGTAATAATACTGGTTGCTGTTGAACTTTCTCTCCCATACGCTTATACTGGCTTCTAGGAATGATACGGGAACTCTCCAGCATCTAGTTTAACAGCCGTAAGTCAGTCTGCACAAACATCATACAAGAGAGTCTTGCAGAAAATATGTCTAGATTTTTGAGATATCAGCTGAGTTTGCAGCAAGACACATTACATATTTACATGATATACATTTATTAACTGCAAAAGAGTGCAGATGACACGGCAATAGAGTACCGGTCATTTAGAAGAGGATGTGAATTGCCTATTTCGAGCATAACTGTTTTTATAGACATCACATCTTCATACGGCTAACCTGCTGTTTTTCTGAACTGGGCATTTTCGCATATGAAACCCTGGGTTCAGATATGACCTTAAATGTGTATATTTTATGTGGATTTGTCTACAACAGTACTGATAGAAAAGAATAAATAATGAAAGCACAGTACAGCATTTGGAATCTGATTTCAACTTTAAAACACAAAAAACACACGCACGTATGAACACCCATACAAAGCACACCCTCCTTGCCTTACACAGCTTTGCTTAACAGCCATACAAGTTTAAAGGTGTTAAATTAGCCTCCGGAGAGCTCCCATAGCATCCCTTGAATCCAATAGAAACAAACTCGAGTCCAACGTGGTAGTAAGCGGTAGGCTGGCGCCAGCAAGAAACACCTACAGTGGCAACTGCAGCCCAGACCGCTCGCGTCTTAGGAGGCGAGCGGCAGGAAAACTCGGCTATTAGCACAAGAGGGCAAGCTCTTGGCAGCCCTTTCCTCCTAATGAGGCACACAAAATGCTTTTCCGATGCTGTCTGTGTTTTTACTTCCTGCAATAATGGCATATTTGGAGATCTGAAGAACACGACGGTTTCATAACACAACCGTAAATCCAGCTTGAAACCACAGTCGTACTTAGGCTATGCAGGGAAAAAAAAAAAAAGCTGAAGTAAATAATTAAGTAATAAAAAAGCACCCAAAATGTTACTGTACAGATAGATATAGCAGAGAGAATGTGAAGCTACGTTATCCTTTTCATACCCTTGCATATATATGTTACCTTTTATTTAGGTTTTGTAATATTTTATAAATATGTAGTATCACAGCCACTCTTCAGAAGTCATTGCTTTCATTTTCTAACTGGGAATACCCAGTACAACGTCTCTGTTTTTAGGAAAAGGCTGAGAGAGAAAAAGTAACTTCTCAACACATTGAATGAGGAAAGGAAAAAATGAACTGCTGGTGAGCATCACCCAGGTTAAACATTATCAATACAGAGGAACTGGCACAATAGACTCTGCTCCACAGAAACCCTTGAAGATGGAGGAAAGGCTACTTTTCCTTCCCAAGGTAAACACTACTAACAAAAAATGGCCACTGCAATTTACTAATTGTTCAACAGGGCATAGGAGGGCTGCAGATATGAGATCTGTTAGTGTTCTGGGGACTTTTTTCCTTCCCTTTTTTTTTTTTTTTTTTGGCCAAAGTCTATGTCTCTCTCTAGTCTGGCAATCACATTAGAAGATTTCACTAGACAGTGATAATCACTCTTTAAATAACAGTCAGATGTCATTAACATGCAGTAAGCGTAACCAAATTATACAATCAAAGTTTAGAGTCCTGACCAGTCACCCTTTTACATTTAAATAAAATTAGCTACATGGATTTTGGCAACAACGGAAACAAACACACAGAAAAGAACTGAACTGCAAAACACAAAGGCCATTCACAACCCAGCAACATGCACAATCTAATTAGAAATATATGAACTGTTCTCTGTTCTCTTGAATTAATTTTCAGAAACCATATGTAAAATGCAATTCTTCTAATATTAACTACTTATAATTCATTTCAAAGTTCAGTCTTTGTTCAAGGACATTAGTAAAACAGAGCAAGCTATAGAGCTTCTCTCTAATAAAAACCTTAACTCGCCGATTTTCTTCCAGTCTCAGATTACTTATATCATTTCACTTGGTTGCTTTATTGTTGCTTTTAAAAAGAAATATATATTTTAGGTGCAGTCACTAAACTAGGTTTCTGCGCTCATAGGAGGCAGAGGGCCAGTATTTTCTTGATTCTATGCTATGGCTCATAGCATAAAAATTTTCCTAAGGAGAGAAATTCCCATCTCTCCACAACCTACTCTTCTCACCCCCTAAAAACTTTTATGAAGATTTTTCCTACAGCACAGCTTAGGTGGATCCTCGTTCCGCATTCTCACGAACGTCAGTAGTTTGTTGGCCGACTTGCTCTGCATTCTCAGGATACTACGGAACTACAGTTACTTCGGTAACTTTTTAACACTTCCTAAACCCAGACATTTAGCAAAATGAGATGGTCCTCCATAAAGTTATCTTTTACTTTTAAAAGCAAATTTGGAAGAGCACTTGGAAAGACAGCAAGGACACGCAATCAGCTGGATTTCCAGAGGCCCGTCATGATTGCGGTAGTTACTTTAGTTTGTTATATATTTCCTCAAGAGAAGTAGAAAAAAAAATACTCTATTTTCAGGAATCATTCCAGGCACTGTTTCTTATTTATGTCTTCCAACCTCAATGTTTGCTTTTTCTTTTTTCTTTTTTTTTTTTTTCCCCTTCCCCTCCCCTTTTTAATACGTTACAGTAATTATTCAATGTGTCATCTCAGTAGTCTGAGGAACAGAAACAGTCATGGATGGGAAAAGCAAGACCATTTTGCCAAATGACCTGCAGAATACAGAGTCCAGAAAATGGAAGGAATTTTAATACAGTAATTTTAAGTTATTGTTTCATGGATTTGTTCAAAGCTTGCAAAAATTCTTATCTTTTATGTCAGCTACACTTCTTCAAAGTAGTAGTATCTTTGGACTTAGATCCAGTCTTAGTCTGCATATTCAGCAGCTGCTTATGAATGCTTGCCTATGTCTGAGTCCAAAACTAAATTTAGCTTTCAAAAAAAAAACTGAATTAAAAAAATCACTTTATTGCAGGTAAAAAATTTACCCCCGTGCAGCAGCCCATTTTAAAAGTAGTTTGCAGTGCCCAGACCAAAATACTAATTCAAAATGCATCAGATATTACCTTCCTGCTATGTTGAGGAATGCAAGGCACCAGGTTAAAAATAATATGGTAAGAAATCAACTAGCAAGGAGAAAGTGTTCTTCGTATCAAAAGTCTTCTACATAGGTACCATTCTGTTTTTAACACAGTGCTACGCATAGGCGTTAGATTGCTCAAAGGCACCTACTACCACCCATGCACGCAAAACAAACAGGCGCCACGAAGCAAGCTCCTTTTTTGCCTTTATTGCTAGACCACGCGGAAGTATCTAAAGCTTGCAGAGGGCTGGCACGATGTGCTGGAGGTGCATAGAGCGCGCGAGCAGATCCCGTGCGAGGGGCTTGCTCAGACCCGCAGCCGCCGTGCAGCGCGGCCGTGAGGCACCTTGCCAGGAGCAGAGGCTCCGCAGCCACCTGCCCCGCAGCCGCGCTCACCAACAGGCTGCTCCTCGTGGGAGAGGGGCTGGCTCCAGGGCCAAGCCCCAGCCCCAGCCGGGAGCGGGCTTTGAAAACCACCCGGACCGGCCACGCGGAGGAAACAGCGCGTTGTATGTGAAAGGGAGCCGGGCACCCTTCTGCAAGGGCAACGGTCTTTCCGCACAGAACCCCCTTCATTTATTTTATATTGTTGTGGTGATTTACTGATTTTGATACCTGTGGAAGTCTACGTACTAGTGAAAGCAAGTTATTCAGCATAATGAATGCAATTGTATTTTATGGTAAAAATGTTTTTTAATTTTAAAAAATAAAAATTAAATCCTTTGTCAAGGCTTTGCCAAGTTAGTTCCCAGTCTTAATGTGAACTTAATCACGTTTTAAATGAAAGGCACTTAAGTTATAATTGTATGCTATTTTTGGACTACATTTAAGTACATAAACCTAAAGAACATAGACCAAAAAAATCAAATTTTATACTAACATATAAATAGAAATTCATGTACTGGATGATAAATATTCATATACTTAAGAATAAATATGCACTTAAATAAAAATGCATGTGCATATTTATTCTTTAGTATATGAATATTTATAGTTCAGCACATGAACAGAGTGAGGAACAGAACACGTGCATCAAGGCAACATTTTAGAGTTAGCTTAATTTATTATTTGGCTTAATTTAATGTATTTAGATTAATTTACTAGCATTGGTAACCTTAAGCTTCATTTTAAAGCTCATTTTTAAGTGAAATTAAAAGTTATATGACAAAATTTCATTTTGTAGTTTGTAGCTCGTCATCTCAGGAATTGAACGGTACATAACTGCCTATGCAATGTGAACTAGTATCTTAACACCTTGATAACCTCTACATACTGCAGCTGACAGTAAAGCTGGCCGAGGGTGAAGGAGCAGTCAGAACAAGCCAGGCCAACCTCTCACATAACATCACTGCGTAACAGCTCACAAAAACGAGTGCTGCAATGAAAGGCATCATGAATCAGACAGAGCAGGCGGTGTTGATTTATCCTTCCAGAAGAAAAAGGCATAATAAATTGCATTTTGAGTATTTAATTCTTCTTGAAAACTACTTCATAAAAAAAAAAATAATGGTTTTGTTAAGAATGGTATACAGTAAATTGAGCCTATGTGCAACCATGCTAAAAACTACAGAGAAAGCAGACAGAAAGGAAAAGACATTCCAATTTTGCAGCAGAGGCAACATTATGCAAACTAAAGTTTTTTTCTTAAAAAACTTTAAAGACATGTTTACAAGAATAAAATCTAACTAAAAATGTTGTATACATTTATTTTAAATTGCTCTCTAAAGTATTCTGTATTGAGCAGAAAAGAATAAAGAAGAATTTTGTTCTCAGCTAATAGGACAATAAATTAAATGCAATATATTCACCTGGTAAGACTGAAACTGTTAAAAAACTACCACATAATGGTATTTTTATTTGATTTTTTTAATGAAGATAAAATTGTTTGTTGAAAACCTTGGAATCAGTAGTAGAACGAGTTAAGTAAATAAAGCCTAAGAAAATATTTTTACTTAGCACTGATAACAGCAGCTCTTAGTTTAAGGCTTTCCATCTGGTTTGTTTTGCTTTTCAACAGGTTTATATATATAAAATGTGACTGAATTTAGTGTTCATGAATATGAAACAGTAACATAGGAGCCAAAGATACTCTGCACAGCACTGCAAACGTAGATTAACCCTGAAGCACAAAATTTCTGCTGTACGTAGTTTTTGCCTCTTGTGAGCAGCAACTTCCAATTCTATCAAACTGCAGGTTTTTTTTTTTTTTTACTGAGCTAGGCAAAGGTCTATGAACTATTAGAGTGAGACCATAAGATGTTTTCACATCTACTAGAACTCAGAGATTACAAATATGTTCCTAAAATTGTACAGTTAATACTCAACACATACCGTATTTTATAACTCTCTGTAAAACCTATTTGGGATGAATTCAGGGTTTATAAATAAAAATAAATAAACTAAAAGAGGCTTTCTGAAATAATTCATTGGAAAATATATGTTATAATGGAAAGAACATGTTTGGTATTTTAGATAGAAAACATTATCAAGACAACAATTACTGACTTTCACTGCAACCTGGGTCTCCTTGTCAAAAGGAAAGAATAAAAATTAGCATGCAAGTATTATGTTATTTTAAAAATAGCAAATGTATGCTTTTAATTAAGCATATTTTGTCAGAAGAGTTATGCTTTATGCTTACACAAAAATCATGTGCTGAGAGCAACATGACATATGAAATGCAGGTATCAATTCAAGAGGAAAAGTTCAATAATATTCATCTTATTGCAAAAGGTTACATTTGTCTTACAAAAAAAACACGAGGCAAGAAACGGCGTTCTATTCCATGTGCTCTAGTGCTAAACCAGAGAAATGAATGACACGTGCTACTTGTACAGATATCCTATCTGCACATTATCAGGTTCCTGGTAACAGGAACCATCATCCTCTCCCTTTTTGCTGCCTTCTGCAGATGTAAAATTTACTTTCTTCTGCTCCTTGTTCAGAATATAAGAGCTAATTTTATTTATTTATATTTCCCCCATAGGAAAAATATCAAGATAGCGAGCACAGTATACACCGTGCCTTCTCTTCACAGCTCCTGATACACCTGTAGCTTCTGGAACTCCCTTCAGAGATGCCTCAGAAAGCAGCCATTTGAAAGCAATTCTGCAATTAACAGTGGAAAGTGGGGAAAAAATCCAAAGTTCAATCTGTCATTAAAGGCGGACTTACATGAGATCTAGTCCTCAAATGGATAAGGAAGTTCCTTGATCTAGACAAGCCTTTCATTAGCTGCTCCAGGGCTGAGTTCAAGGGCTGACTTCAGTCAGCTCAGTGCTGCGGGCAGTCACCAGCTTCTACTCCAAAAGGCTGAACTGGATCACAGAACTTACAGCACTGTAGCTGATGTAGCAGAAGGCCAAGCGCATGCTGAAGTAGTCTTTTAGGAATGACATTAGGTAACACAACATTCTTGAAGAGCCAAATAAGGACACATGGGAAAGACAGATGATGTGTAAGATATAGTCACCAGAAGCAAATACAAGGTGGCGGAGACATTTATTACAAAAGCACAGTCTTCATTTTGAGGATCTTTTGATCTTGCTATTTGTCTCTGAGGACAACCAACCTTCTCTGTGCTGAGAAATGTTTATTTCCATCACTGAGGGTGCACGGGGACGATTGACTGTCTCAAATAAGATTTTGCTGAGCAACATTCAGGAAAGCAACTGATAATATTTCATGCAGAATGTCCACAGGAAGGGAGTAGAAGCAGCACTTCAGTGCCCTGTTGTACTCCTGGCAAAAATAAAAGGTTCCCTTCAAGCACAAATCAAGGTCTGGCCAAGACAGCCTTGAAGAACTGAGGAAGAAAACTGCTACACCCTACTTAGTCTGTATTAAAAAAAAAAAAAAAAAAAATCAAGAACCTGGTCAAAATGAAGTAAAAGCTACCAATGACTGGAAAATAATACTGCATAAACCTATTCCAATGAAAAACTTTGAGCTGGTTAGGTATGAACTATCTTTGTTGAAGGCACTTGACCGAGACCCCTGAACTAGACAGTTAACTTTTAAAAACAAACCAAGTTGAGGGAAATCATTTCAGGTATTACTTTATCACTACAGAAACACAGAAAAAACAAATACAACTTTGAAACTTATTTCCTGAATAAGTAAACTATTTGGGTTTCTGTTCTCAGAACCTAATAACCAAAACAATAAGAGACTACGAATGAAGTGTTTATCATTTAATTTCAAGTCTAAAGTTTTGTCACTTCAAGTTTTTCAAACTAGGTTTATTATGTATGGCAGGAACATGACAAGGGCTGTGAAAGTTTAATTCTACAAATATTTCAAAATGTGCCCATAAGAAGAGAAAAATTATTTAAATATATGGAGAAATTATTTCATATGAAGCAATAAATTGATGTAAGGTTTACTGCAGTCCAAAAACATTTAATTTGCTAGTGCTGGACTGTTAACTGAAGAACATCATTAAAGAGAGTGGATCATCCAAAATTCTTGAAGAAAATCTGAAAATACTTGGGGGGGTGGGAGGGGAAATCACATATCAAGCGAATGGTCCCTTTAGACTTGTGCCTTGCCTCCAATAGCAGTCAGTGGCAGACCCCTAGGAGATGGTGCAGCATAAAGTCATTACCCCCTGCTCTAGCAAACTACATCATAAGGATTTCTGAGCCAAAGATGAGGCAGACACTTCACAGCTCCAATAGATTATTCTTCCAAGAAAGATGAATCGGCCTTTGAACCCAATGCAAAACACTTCTGACACCAAATATTCTCCTTTAAAGAAACTCCCGAAATATGCTCGGGACAGCATTGTACCATTATATGTTTTCAGGAATTCCTAACAAAATTTCAGGAATTCAAAAATGCATCTTGAACAGTTAGGATAATTTGCAGCTGATACTGCTTTTGTTAACTTTGGGAAATCATCTCTTTCTCTACAATAAATGAAAAAGAAGAATGAGCATCTGCTCATATTTTCTGTTTCAGTAGTGAATAAATACAAAATGTAGTCAAAAATAGAAAACTAATTAGGTAATCTCTACCTCTGCAGCTGCTGTTCCTGTCAGGTAGCTGTAGCCTATAAACTAACACTAATACTAATGCTTTCATTTTGGAAGGAAAAAAGTGCATCTTCCAGACCAGAAAAATGCATGGATAATTGCTTATTTCATTGAGAGTCATACAGTTAAAATAAGATGTATGCATTTTTTTATTTAAATCTCAAAGATTGTGCAACAAAATCTCACTGTTTTTTCTTATTAATCAAAAGAATTTGACAAATTCAATTCCGCAAGATATTTCTTAATCTCAACTACACGGGAACGCTGAGATATGTTCCCACAAACTACTTCTCTCTATTCTACATCCAAAAGAATCCTAAGATGTTTTTCAACTATTAAAACTTGGTTTTGCACATTAGGTGGAGAATCTCTAGCTCCAGTTCATTGCAGACAAATACATACAGGAGAAGGTGATTGGTTTTCAGTGACTAGATATTGCTCTTCCTTTCATTTTTTTTTCTTTTAATAATGAGAATAATCTAATATTTTCTGCCAAGGTTATGACCTAGAGCAACTGTCAAGAGGTCATTTACAAAGTAATCAAAGTAATTATGACAAATAATTTTATTAAAAGCGTAATACCTAAAAGCATTGTGACAAAACAGGAAAAAATGGAAAGCTAGGTATACCAATTGGTGATATACATTAGCATCTAACATCTGCCTTCATGTTTGGATCTCAGCAAGTAAAATTGCCTATCCTTAGATTCTTTCACTGAAAAGCAAACACCGTTTTTAACTTCTTCAGAAACTCTATGTCGAAGCCCAAGAAGCTCAACGAAAAGCTACATGTGGACTGTTTGTCCACAGAATATTTCTAGGAAATATTCTGCAATCATTACTCATTTCTAGAATCTCAAGTTGGAAAATTAGATTATTTTCTGTCTTCAAATCTTAGTTCTCAGCACATCCAAAAAATATACATTTATAATGGCCACTACATTTGAATCACAGTAAAGATTTGTTTCTGTTAAAACAGAGAGACAGACTGCAGAAATGTCCTGAATGATGATTCTGTTAAGGCTTAGATTTTAATTAAAAACTTGTTTTAATTATGCATTTACTCATTTTTATTAAAGATGTTTTGACACGTTTTATTAAATGGCACTTGAAATAACTGCTAAGCAAGTGCAACAACACAATGTTATCACCCATTTGAGAAATGATACAAGAAGCAAGGAAAACAAGCCTGCATAAAGCAAGCTGCAAAATCCAGTGCTGTCCCGTATCTCACATCCTAGTGATTTTATAGCTAATAATTTCTAGACAGGCACTGTAACACTCAGCAGCTGCAGGGAATGCTAGGAAATGCAGTAAGACAAGTTGTTTTCTACGTGGTCAAGGCTTTTGTTCCTTACCTCTGCCTCTTCAGCTGTTGCCCCCATTCCCTCTGTCCTCCTCCCATGCAGCTTTTTCTTCCCAATTTTTTTCTCTCTCAAAAAACTTCTCATCCTCATGAGTCCAGGAACATGCTCCAAGCTACACCAGAGGAGAACAACTCTCATCTCTCTATTCTTCCTCCAGATGGGAGTTCCTTTGCTCCAGGGCCTATCTTTATCTCTAGGCCTGCGTCACTTTTCTGCTATACCACAGAGTTAATTACGTTTAGGAATTAAGGAAGGAGTAAAGAAGGAAAACGTGACTTGATTTCTAAAGCCTGAGGTTGCCAATGCACCTAATAAATTAAGATTTCTTTATATCCCGATTTAGTGCCACACTTGAATGCAGACCTTCCTCATCACTGCAGCTTTTGGGGCATACAAGGAAATGTTGTTATGGACAAAAACAGTAACTGGCTGACATTCTTAACCTTAAAATCATAGAATCATTCTGGTTGGAAAAGACCTTTAAGAAAATTGATAATTGATAATTGTGTAAATCCAGAAAGCGCAGGTCTGCGCAAGCCAACTGTAGGAACACAGGCCGCCTGATGGGCTTAGCTACACAGGCACTTCCACAAAGGAGCTCATTACCAGCAGAAGATAAGATATACCAAAAAAAACAGAGCAAGATTTATTGAAGCAAGGCTTTCTCAAAAATTCAAAGGATTTGTGCAATTCCTTTGTCATGAACGGATCACTGCTATAATTCACCACTACAACTGTCAAATAATTGAGTGTAGTGATTTGCTAACCTGGAACACATGCCACTTGTTGTAAAGGCTGACTAAAACTCAGATTTAAAGCAGCTTTTACACAAAAGTTGAAGCTGAAACTATAGCAAGCATTCAAATATCTGATTTAATCTAACAGCTGTTCTTTAATCAGCATTTCACTAAATTACATTATGTCAGCTAGATAATCACGGGCCAATTTCCATTTCCAAAGCACCTGGAGCTTCAGGATTTCCTCAACGTGCCAGAAAACTCAGGTCATTTTTTTAAACATACTGTCAAAAGATAAATACAACAGACTTCATAAGTCAATCTCTTCATATCAACTACTGATACAAGCCATACTTGGACTTCTTCTGTAGTCTCTGTCTTCTCCCATATATACACCATATTCTAAAAATACTGGAAACGTCTTCCGACTCAATATACACCTAATGAACTCCATCATAATTTTCCTGAATAAATTCAGCTCGATATGAATAAATAAAAAAGCTTTGTGAATTATTTTCTTCCTTGTCATCATACTTTTTTGTCCCCCACACAGTATCAATGGCATTAAATTGTCAAAGAATTGTAAGAGTTGAAGAAATATTCAGAAGCCTTCAATGTCGCAAGTGTAGTCTTTATCGTAAAATTTACAGTTTGTCTCCTTTAGAGGGCAATATATAAAGATAGCCTTTTATTTCCCAATGTTTACTGCATTTTTGTTCAGTTTCTCCCTTTAATTTTAAAATATAATCTTATTGTGTTCGAGGTCCATCTATAATTTGCTTAAAAATAAAGAGATGAAATAAGCAGTAATTAAATTGTTAGATAACCAGCATAATGATTTCTCCTTGCGGGGGTGTATCATCAATTTCGGAGCAATGGTAACGCGATAGCATCTCACAGGCTCCCAGCTGATGCCAAGCCTGCTCTCATTTTCCCAGTCTCACTTACATAAATTAGCTACAGGCCTCACTGACAGTCAGGGCAGTATTTTAAGTTTGGAAATACTCCACTTTTGTCAGATCTTTACCAGTGAGGTCATAGCCAATGAATTGATGCCAAATTGCCATGAATCTTCAGAGCGCTCGTCCCAAGTAACGGAGTCTTGCTATCTAAAATCACCCATCTGCTCAAAGGCACTACCCTAAACCCAGGCTCCAGGTTTATCAGTCACATTTTTTTTGAGCGCCGAAACAAATGCAGCCCAGACAAGGCTCTTTAATGACAGTCTTCACACCAAGTTAGAATGTGGGACTGCACAGGACAGAGCCAACACAAACTTGGATTAGCACCACTGGGAATTTCAGCTTTTATTACTTAGGTTCTTACTGCAAACCTAAAAATAAACTGGAACCAAAAAAACCAAGCCTAGTCTGTTGAGTTGCAATACCCTGCGTTATGAGTGACCTATGCTCAAGAATACTTGTACTCAGCTCTGATGCTATCCCGTATTCAAGGAGCAAGAAATTAGCAGAGAACATGAACTTCAAGCTCATAAATCCTTTAAATAGCCACTGTATCAGTCATACCGAAACTAGTATTTTCCATTCTACCTGATACAGAAGGCTTATAGTCGACTGAAGAAAATGATCGTGAAGCATCACACACGCAGATTTAAGCAAGCCTTGGAACACGGCAGAAATGATTTCAATGAGTTGTACTTGTTAAGCTGCCAGCATGAGCTAATTTCGTATCAGAGCTAACTCTACAACAAGATGAAATGCTGCTCACTATAAAAGGCATTAATTTTTAGTTCTCACGGCAGCACAAAGAACCTTTTTACGGATATTGCTATAAAAATGATACTTTCTTTCATGAAGTCCTTTGCTTTCTCCAAACTGCCATTAAAAATATTTACTAAATCAATACATAGCTTGAAAGTTGTTTACAAATTGTAACATGTTGTCTACAAATGTGACCCACTCTTGCTCAGAATACACAGCACACATTTTACTACAATTTAAGAAAGGAAACACATTTTTAACTAGGAACAGTGCAAAATAAAAGGAATGTTTGTCATATTTTCTTTTTTTTTTCTCCAATATATAAGCCTTTGATGAATGTGAATAACAGAAAAGCGAAAGAGGAATGTTTGTCATATTTTCTTTTTTTCTCCAATATATAAGTCTTTGATGAATGTGAATAACAGAAAAGTGAAACATAGCTTTAGAAAGCAACCATCTGGTATTGCTCCACATTTGGAGACTGCTCCTCCCTTATCAAAATGTCTTAATTGAAAATGTTTCACTGTATTTGGACACTACACGCCCTTCATTCTTGTGGAACTTACGATGCAGTTTTAAAACTGAGGAAATACTATACATGCCAGTTGTCACAAATGTGCAAAGATATTTTAATGTAAATCTATATACAACAAACTGTATAAAACGCTTTCCTTCCCCTCCGTATTTTTGTTCAACTATATGTTCTCCAAATTCAGCTCAGATGAGACCTCTAGTGGTAAGACTTCTTTCTTTACCAAAAGAGCTGGATAAAAAGTCACAATTGCTCCCAGCTTTTCAGAGCAATAGGGATTTCTAGTGATTTTAATGTAATGCCAACACTATTATAGCTCAGCCATGCAGAGACTCGGATCAATACTGGAGTCTCACACTGCTAGTCAGTCTGTTCCTTGGAGAATTCACCAACTATACCTGCAATGTGCCAGCCTTTCTTCAATCTTTTTTTCATAAATTGTTAAACAGATGCAGAGAGAACACGGAGGGAAAAAAAGTATTAACAAACAAATAACCTAGAAATAATTTTGCAAGAGTCTGCAAGAATGAAGCTCAGTTGTCAGTAAGATCCCGAGTCTGAATTACAGAGTTAGCAACTAGGAAAACCAATCTCTACTCAACACTTAAATTGTATCTTAAAAGTTATTATTAAACCCATTTACAATTTTACAGACATTTTTGTACTCTAAGATTGGCTTAAAAGGTATCCTCTGAGCAGCAGAATCAGGAAAACCTAATTTCCTGTAACTGTGTATCATGCTTCAAGCGCAAAACTCCCCATCTTCATTTACTTCATGGCCTTTGTGCTCACTCAGCACCGTCCCTTCAGCATCTCCCATGCCTTCTCGCTCCTGTCTCAACAGGGCCACATAAAGGCTTCTCAGCAGCATAGGCAAAACTTTATTTTTAAAGATCAAATAAATTTGCAAGGTAAGATGCCAGTTTAGTGTCTATCTTGGATCCAAGGAAGCTGCTTCTGTCTGATAAAACCATGAAAAGAGTTTCTCTGCAGCTTCCAAGAGGTTTCTAGGCCAGGCCAGGGCTCCCGGTCAAGATTCAAGGCTTGGGAGGCCTCCTCCAGGGAAGGGGGTGGGCAGAGGAAGAGGAAGGAGTGAGGCCAGTGCAGCAATGCAATGATGCACACTGTGTGACGGCAGCACAGTGTGCCCCGTGCCAGGTACCCATCACCTCTTTCAGCCACAGGGAAGAATCTAGTGAGGTAGCAGATCTAGTTATTCTGTTCCTGTAAACCATTTTTTCCTGGAATTCGGAGTTTAAAAATTTACTGAGGAACTGATATACAACTCCCTAGGTCTCAGTTCCTAGGAAACCAGGCAAATAAAGGTACATAGTACAACAGACAGCTGAAGAGAAAGGAGAAAGATGCCTTAAAATACATGGCGCTTATTCTGCCTCCATCTCCTACGCTCCTCTTGCAGGTATGGCTTGCATTCCCCCGCTGTATCCTCAAACAACTGTTAAACCAACAGAAGAGCTTTGTAATTTTCTATTATATCACACTCACTGTCACCACGGTGGATCAGAAGGTAATGGAGCAACAGATGAAAGTCTCTACTGTCCCTCTAATAGTTCATTCCACTGCTGCTATCAGCAAACCTTCGCAAACTAAGTATGATGACACTGAAGGAAAGAGCAGAGTGCAAAGGAGCCAAAAGGATCCCCCCTTCCCTCCTCTTAAGACAACATACGCTCAGAGAAGATCAAAACCAGCCGCGCTCGCGTCCCGATCTGCACACGCCTTCAGCGAGCCCACTGGCCGAGGGGCAGGCTTTGGCTCCAGACCCTGCATAACTTGCAGGGGCGCCGAGCAATGAGAACTGCTTGGAGGAAGAAAAACAGAAACAAACTAAAGCCATCACTGCTCTTCCAGAGACAACTGCTTGAGAGAAGAGGCTCGCTTAAAAATCACCTGAAAGCTTTTCCTCTGTCCTCCAAAAACATCTGAAACAGATGCAGGGTCATTAAATAACAGCAGTTGTCTCATTCAGGATTCTGTTTCAGGTGATATGCACAGGTTTTAGTTATTAATTGTATACACTGATTTAACCTGTATGCAGGCTTACAGGTTAATTTAACCTGCGTATAGGACTAAGGCAATCGGGATATAAACATGTGGTTTACTTATTATTAAAAAGCCTGCTATCAATGACCAGTCTAAGAATAGAAAATAAGAAGCAGATGTAATGGAAACACAAAATACAAAACACATCAAAAATAGCAAACTCAACCGTCCTCCACATGCACCCCTCAGAAGTTTGCAAGCAAGCAGGTAACTTTGACTGAAGTTATTATACAAAAAGGTTAAACATATGGAGGTAAACTACAAATATTTTTGAATTGATAGTACTTTCTTTTCTCAAACCCTGGGTGAAATTTTGGAGGTGAATTCTTCAGAAAGCATCTGAAAAGACAAAAACAGGCTATCTCCAAGATCTCAAATGCTTTGCCAAGTGAACTGCATTGAGTAACCATCCGAGTAGAAATGCACCTTTTAGGAGCAAAAAGAATACAACACATGGTATAGATTAAATTAGTTTACTCCAAAAGAATAAGCTATTCCAACAAATAGACATTCTTTTTACCAGTACAGCTGCACCTACATTATTTCTTTTCTCTGAAAAAAAGTTTCTGAAATAACTTCACCAATAGTGTTCCCTCTTAGCTGAAAACACAAATGGGCAGAGCTTTCAAGTACAGGCAAAGATTTCTAACAACAAAGTACCAATTACTTGAAATACTTATAACACATTAAGTAATGCTCCCTGCCCTCTACCTCCCTTTCTCTCTCCCCACCCAAAAAAAAAAAGGGAGGGAGACAGTGAAATATTATCAATGATCAATAGGATCCTTTCAGAGCTTTCTCAGTGTCCTTTTCTTTTCTTCAAGGATTTTTCTCAGCCCTCAGATTATTCCTAAACTACTGGCAGAAAACAAAATTTCTTTTTTGGAAAAAATACTTGCAAACAGCTCCAGCTTTTTGTCCTACTAGCTAAAAGACAGGGATGATGCTTGTACTTTAAGAATGACAGGAGAAAATAAGTCTCCTATTTTGTATAATATACTTTTTTGGTTCATTTTAAAGTACAAAAAAAAAACGGATAAGGATAAAAAACAGTCTTTTAAAATTTAGCTTAACTATCCAAGACTTTAGCACTAGAAATCTTAAGTGCTCTGCAGTTTTGCAGTTAAAAAAAGAAAAAGCCAGAATCTCAAGTTCTACAATAGACATTAATTCATAGGGGAACATTTCAGAAACAATTGTCTCAAAATGTACCCTGAAATCTGTGTTCATTAGAGTGTTAGCTGGGAGTTCAGATTTCCCATCCTCAAAGAGAGATTTATTTAAGGATAAAGTAACTCCATATTTTCCTTGCTGACATAATAGACTTGGAATTTACAAACAGTCGATAGCATCACAGCGCCCAAACTGCAGCTCGAGACTCGCAGGGCTGCCCTGAGTGAGCGCTGGGGTGCCGCAGTGTTACCCGAACAGGCAACGCTGCATCTGCCTTGCCCTTTCCTTCTGGGTACACATCTCCGCATCTCAAACATTCTGCCTTAAAGGAAAGTCTGATTCTTAAGAAGCATTTTCAGTTGTACTTTTAAAAATATTCTTTCTTCCTCCGGGAAGGTTAAAACCTCCAGCTTCAAACTTGTGCCAGTATGTTTATATTGACTGCTTATTAACCTGGAAGAACAGACTGTTTAGAAGACAGTTACTAGCTGAGCCAAAGCAAGGAAGACTGAGATTGCATTTTATCATTTGGCTGCCATCCAATTTGGAGATACTGAAAAAGTGACTCAGTACTGTACTTCCTAGCAGAGGAAAAAACATAAAAAATGGCACACCACTATTCTGACAAATCTCTCTCATTCTTCAAGGAGCAAATTCTTGTTTTGCGTTTCTGTGAAAGCTACAAAATGTTATGCTGAAACTTACAGCAATAAAATACAATCCTAGCCTTTATGTCTGAAAAGTTATCCTGCGAGATGGCAATGTGAAAGAGTAAATATTTCTGAGTGTTTAAAGGCAAAGCTGCAGAAAAATCAGATCTGTATGCTTGAAGCTGCCACTGAACATATGGGTGCCAGACAACAGGCATACAGGGATCACCATTTGTTTCAACACTTTGATTTCACCCAGCAACACAGTGAGATGGAATTTTCTTTCTACTGCAATGTACACATCTACAATTTGCTAAACTACTTTATACCAGATCAAGGAAAGGTGGAATGAGGGAGTAAGGGGAAGAAGGTGCTGTGTTTCAGTATCGGTACTTGTCTCTCAAATGATATTTAAAACCAAGTTAAACCTGCACATGTACATGCAGATTTAACTGAACTTTTATCCAGCAAGCAACCCGCCTTTCGTCTATATTGCTCTTGGTTTAAACACTGTCTTCATTGTTTGGTAGCACTGTATCAATGTAATATGGATTTTCCACAATTAACTGAATTTTCAAGTGTCCACATGCACATCTGAAGCAAGCCGTACTTAGGAGTCTTAGTGCAAGAAGTTTTCTGATAAAGAGTGGCCTCAGTGGCTATTATTGTCCAGGCCCATTACTTTATACTCTAGTCTGAAGAAAGTAGAACAAGAACAAAATCTGTGCGCACACTGTCATAGCAATCAATCAGCACCAACAGCAGCCAGCTCTAGCTGAGCATTAGACTAGCGTAATGCCACACATTACAAGATCTAGACATCTAAACAGATGGACATTATCACCCAATATTCAATTATTAGAACTTTTATTTGAACTTCAAGCCAAAATATTGCCAAAATGTCAATTCCAGATTGGTAGAGCCTGTGTGCATATTAAGAAAACACTAGCTGAACATAAAAATAAGAAGAAAAAAAGAAAAAAACCCTGAGATATGGGAATCAATTGCAGATATGGGATCATCTATTTGAAAGATTGCAACACACAAAAATTGAATAAATTGTATTTTCCAATTGACATCTCTGACACTTCAGCTTTCTATTGGCAAGTAACCTAAAACTGTTTCCCCAACACTAATTAACAATGTGATCTAATTTCCACTGTTCAGAACCAGATATTCAATTGCTAAGAGTAAATGAGATTCACTGCTTATTTAGGACAGCCTCCAATTCATCCAGTCTCCAATTTGGATACAGAACAGCTGGAAATCTCAGCCTCTGTTTTGGAACAATATCAGCTGCATAAGTCTAGTCTGAATAAACCACATAATGTTAAGTAATGTAGTAAATATACTACTTTAAAAAAAAAAAAAAAAAAAAAAAAAGCTTGACCATCCCATTTCTATTGTGATTTTCCTGAGTGATAAAATTTAACTGCATAATTTTCAATGACCACTGTCAAGGTTTAAATATTTCTTCCCAAATCATCTACATTCCACCCTAAACTTTTTTTTTTTTTTTCATATGCCAAAAGCAGAAAGTACATCACAAAGTTTGTAACTTCTCATATGAAACAAACTGCCTTTCCAAGTTTTTTTCTCTTCCTCAAAGAAAAATATTCTCCTTTCAAATTTGATTATGCCTAAAATAATTATAGGTTTGCCAAGTTCTTCATACATCAAACCACAGCCCCAAGTTCTCAGTGCACATAAATTGTAGAAAATCAGAGAATACATAGGAGATTCCAGACATTTAAACAAAGTTCAATCCCCTCCTTCTCCCAAATCAGTATTTTAAAGGAGTTGAGGAGTTTGATACCCCAAATTCTGAAGTTACAGTGATTTTCAGAAAGCTAATGCAAGTTCTGCGCTTGTTCAATCTCTGTAATAACATTGTGACTTTACAGCTATCATATACGATCTAGAAACTAAAACTTGAAAATATTAATTCCCTCACCTCAAAATTCAAAAGCCACCCAAAAGATGCAAAATTTACATCAAAAAACATCTACCTTTCAAGACACAGAGAATGTACAGGAAGAACTGAAAGTCTTAGTCCACAATCAAATTTATACCAACTAGCATAATAGTTTTGATGGGCCAATTAGGAGAAATGCATACTGTTCAGGAATTACAAGCAGAAGAAAAACCAAGAGAAGCTATCTGTTTATACAATAAAGTTGAATAAGGTCTATACAGTTTTAATGTTGAATACATTCTACATAATTAGGCTGAATAAGCTGGAACAGAGGCTCTCCATGTTGCTTGGAAAGAGAAACCAAGCAACGCAGAAGAGGGCACAAATCTACTGGAAACTGAACTGCACAGATCATAAAGATGAAACTAAGCGAAGTAGAACTTTTGAGTCCGCACAGAGTGTCAGTAAAAACATGTCCAAAAGTTGCTAGAATTCTCTTAGCGGAGTAGAAAATGTAGAGCAAAACCAATCACTATTTCCCACAGTATAAGAGAAAGGAAGTTGCAGTTTCTAGAAGGAAACAGACGAATTTGGGGAGATTACGGCCAGCCTGCTTTTTAAATGTGCTGGTACAGATGCAACCTCCAGCTTGGAAAGTCTATGATCTGCCCAGAAATCTCAAGACGAGCATTTCATTCCTCCATTTTTCCCTAAATATCTAGCTTTGAGATAATTTGATAGTCAACTGACCCAGTGTGGTATTTCTCATTCTAGAGAAGCTTAAGAGAAAAAAAAAATCATTTGGCAGTGGAAGGCACATTAGTTAGGCTCTTTCTCAGAGAAGGAATATAGTACCCAACACAGTCCAAAGACCTACTCTGAACTAGTTTTTGGATACATCTCCATTTTCCATCTCCATTTCCACTGCTACTGATTCCATTTGATTTTAAAGTCACTTAATTATTTCTCAAATTACTTGCCATCAAATACTTTTCTAGAGAACAAAAATACACAGTGAACAAAAATACACAGTGAAATGTGAGGAAAAAAACTTAAGATACATATACCAAAAAAAAGGTAACTTGTTGGGAGGCTTAACATCTTCCTCACTTTTAAATGTATGTCTCTCCTTTATAACTATCATTTTTACTCACAAGTCACAGCTTCCTTTCACACACTATTCTGAAAGCACTTCATGGCTAAAGCATAAATTATACTGCATGAAGGACTGCATAAACCAACACAGAAAAACTATGGTTTTAAAGTCTAATTGTTTTCTCACAGTTTTAAAATTATTTTTTGATATAATTTTTAACTATACAATATGTATTTGACAGATAGGTTTAATGGCCTGCAACCTGTAACATGCCACTAGATGGCAAGTTTGGATAGAAATTACCTTTTTTTTTTTTTTTAAATTCATGGTACGAGAGTATGGTATAGTTTGGAAACTGCAAGAGCATAGGAAAGATAATTAGACATAAACTCCAACTACATCCTTAATACCAGTCAAAGAGTCTAAATGAGGTTTAGTTTTGTTGGCTCATATGCCACACAAATAGACAAATTATTAGTTTATTCCTCACAAACAGGAGAAAACAAACAAACAAACCCCACTTATTTCAAATGTTGTCACAGATAGCAGCCTTGGATCTAGCAACCCTGAGAACATAAGAAGGTGTGGGAGGCAAGCAGCAGACTTAGAAAAAACAGATTTAGGCTTTTTCAAGGAATTGTTGCTAAGATTCCTCAGAAAGCAACCATGAAAGGGAAGGGTGTCCAGGAGATCAAACTGATTTTTAAAGAAAAGTTATGAGAGGTCAGCTACGAATAAATAATGACAAAATATATAAAAGCATTGTCTGCATACCTAGAGATAAAACTTCAGACAGGCATTCACCTTCCTATGTTAAGATTAGCAAAGGTCATTGGACGTAAGAAGAGATTGATTCCAGATTTGCTAGTTTCAGAAGCAATTCAGAAAAAACATGGGTGCAATGACAGATGGGGAAGACAAATGGGTGACAGACAATGCAGAAAAAGCTGAAGCATTTAATGCCTTTTTTTAATATTGGTCGTCACAGGCAAAGTGTGTTCCCAGGCATCTGTGTGTATTGGCACAATCTGGGAAAGAAATGGGAGAGAAACATGGGGGGATCATCAGATTAGGGACTACTCAAGAGAAGCTGAACACATTCACATCTACGGGTCAAGTGGGATTCAACCAAGTGTTCTGAAAAAGAACTGGCTTAGGCAATTACAAGGTCACTGTATATGATCCATGAAAAGCCATAGGGTCTGGAGGAGGTCCATAACAGCTGGAAAAAAAAAACTGAATTAATTCCCAATTTCCAAAAGAGGAGAGTGGGAGAGTGGAGAGCGAAAAAAAAAAAAAAAAAAAAAAAAAGGACATACAAGTATGGAACTAGGGAACTAAAAGCCAGGCAGCACCATCTTAGTCCCTGGAAGTATCCTGGAACCCATCCTCTTACAAACCATATTTAAAAACATACATCAACTGATTGGTTGCTGGACATCCTGCAGAGAGTACTCCAAGTTGCAATATATAGTTCAAGTAATTCAGTCTTCATCAGCTTGAACTGTAACAGAGCTCACCTTCAGCAAACTTGAAAATGATCCTAAGTTAGGGGAATGGCCAACATTAGGAGTGGCAGATCTATCCAGAAGGACCTTCACAAACTTAAGTTAGGAGCAAAACAGAAACCTCATCATGTTCAGTAGGTTTCAAGCAGCCAGCCTTATTCAGTGAACTCTTATAGCAAATAACACAAATTGCACTCTGAGCTACATTAGAAAGAGTGCATCCAGCAGATCAAGGGAACCAGCTGATGAAATAGCATCTGAAATACTGCACCAAAGTTTGGCCTCAATTTCAAGAGGAATATGAAGAAATGACATTGAATCT
>NW_010585464.1:4399-14417 GCF_000705375.1 Tinamus guttatus | reverse complement strand
ATTGGCTTTCTTCCAGTCTTCCAGCACTCCCCCCGTTCTCCAGGATCTTTCGAAAATGATGGAGAGCGGCTTAGCAATAACATCCGCTACCTCCCGTGGTGCATCCCATCAGGACCCATGGATTTGTCAGTGTCAAGTTTCCCTAAGAGCTCTCTGACCCAATCTTCCTCTACCCAGGGCAAGTCTTCCTCTCTCGCAGCACCTTCTCTGGTTTCTAGGGTCTGGGTTTCCAGAGGGTTGCCCTTGGTAAACACTGAAGCAAAGAAGGCATTCAGTAACTCTGCTTTTTCAGTGTCTTTCGTAACCAGGGCACCCACGCTGTTCAGCAGCGGGACCACGTTTTGCTTAACCTTCCTTTTACCATTGATATATTTGAAAAAGCTCTTATTACTTTTAACATCTCTTGCCAGATTTAATTCCAATTGTGCCTTAGCTTTCCTCGTCACATCCCTGCGTTCACTGACAACATTCCTCATTGGATCTTGAACTCCACCAACTCACGGTCATTGCAGCCAAGGCTACTCCCACCTTCACATCTCCTACAAGTCCCTCTCTATTTGATAGCATGAGGTCTAGTAGCCCACCTCTCCTTGTCGGCTCCTCCAAAATCTGTGTTAAAAAGTTATCGTCGACACTCTGCAGGAACCTCCAGGACTGCTTGTGCCTGGCTGAGTTGTTTTTCCAGTTGATGTAAGGGTAGTTGAAGCCCCCCATGAGAACCAGGGCCTGAGATTGAGATCTACTCTCAGCTGTTTGTAGAAGGCCTCATCAACTTCCTCATCCTGGTCAGGTGGCCTGTAGCAAATGCCAACCACAGTGTCTCCCACATTAGCCTGCCCTTTAACCCTTACCCACAAGCTCTCAACTCGCTCATCATCCACTCCCAGGTTGAACTCCATGCATTCCAGTTGCTCTCTCACATAAAGAGCAACTCCACCACCTCGCCTTCCCAGCCTGTCCTTCCTAAAGAGCACATAGCCTTCCATGACAGCGCTCCAGTCGTGTGAGCTATCCCACCATGTCGCTGTGATTCCAATGAGATCATGACACTGGGACCGCACACAGATCTCCAGTTCATCCTGCTTATTCCCCATGCTTCACACATTGGTGTACAGGCATTCCAGGGAAGTAACCGAGCCTGCAGGCCCTTTTTATATGCACAAGAAACCATATTTCAGCAAGAACAAAGTCAAATTTGTCTAGCCTATTAATTCATTTGGGGGCTAGTTTGAATTCTCAGGACTTGATGGCACATTGCATTTGCTCCATATGGTTCTCACTGGCACCAGTTTCTGCTGTCAGGGCTCAGCATTTCTGCAGATCCAATCGCTACTTCTAAACATGGTCATTCCTGAAACAAGAACCTACTGTGCCTATAAGTGAAAATTTTCTTTTGAAACCCTGGGCAGGCTTTTGCTTACTGCAGTCTCTCACACTCAGTTTCAGCTTACTGCTGGGAGCAGCAGTTTCAGGGGAAATTTCCAATGAATGGTCTCTCCTTCAAGGTGTACCTGTGTAGGAGGTTGTGCGGGTGTTCAAGTAGGAAACTCTCATTCCCCTTTGCCTTTATTTAATAACCCTTTCATCTTCTTTCTTTTCTACCCTGCAACTTGTTGCAGTAGGTATAGAGCCCATCTGGGTGTTTCCCACAACCATTAACTTTTCCCATCTGCTTCTTCACAGGCTTGGGCTTGGATTGTCCAACTAGAGCCAAGACCTGTAATTGAGGATGGTTTAGAAGGGAATTATGAAGCTAATGTAAATGAAACCTAGAAAAAAAGAAAAAGAAAAACGTTGGCTGAATACAAGGAAAATGTTATCACTGTCAGGAAGTTATTAAAAATTGGATTAGACATACAAGTGAAATGGTAGAAGATCTTCATTTGAGACCCTTGAAACTCAAGTGGACGAAACATGGGCTTCCCGGAGGTGATTTGAGCATGTCCTGCCAGACCTTTTCCAGTTAAGATTTCCAGAACTGAAACTTGCAATGCTTCCAACTGCCTGTATGTGCTCTGCCTAGCTATGGTGGTCAGGAAAGGGACATTCACAGCTTCTAAGCAGGGGCCTTTCCTACTTATTTGCAATAGCAGCAATGACTGTACAAAACATTTTACTTTTTCTTTGCTATATATAGCAATTATTCTGTCATTCATCAAATGTATACAAATTCCTTTTCATATGTAAATACACCATTTGCTTCACAGCTCTAGCCAAACAATTGTGCAGTGCTTTCACAGGAAGATAATATATTTAATCACGGAGTGACTTGTTTCCATTGTATTGAACAGGTGTTGTTTAATGGCACAGCCATTGTAACATATTCATTTATTAATGTGAGTGTAATGAACATTTTGTAGAGACATGAATGTACTGGTCTCGTGGTTGGGATTAGTGGTTCCTTATGATGTGGTATGTGGAGGATAGTAGCTTAGATTCAGATCTGTAGAAAAGCAGGAGTTCATTACAGCAAGTCTAACTGATATGGCTAGTTTTGGCCTTTGCATACTTTTGAAAAGGCAAGAATACATGAAAGATTTCATTGAAAATGTGCAAGTTATTCAGTGTGGTTAATTCTACATTGGCTTCATTCCCACCTTCTTTCAAGACTGTGTATGTGACCATGCAAAGCCAATCTGCAATAGATTCAAGTTGCTCTAAGGCATACACAGGCCTTCTAGCTTGGTGTCCTATTTCATGGAACTACCTGCCTTCAGAGATGACAGAGGAAGTCAGTAGGTGATCAGCTAAAACTACGTAGCAATGCTTCCTTGGCTAGTGTAGTTACAGATGCTTTGTTGCTTTATTTATTCAGTTTTACACACACTGGCACACATTTTTAAGAGTTATGGCTCTGAGTGTTCCCTACTTGGAATTGTAGCTCAGCCAGCTAGCAAGGGTGCTAAAATTGTACAGGAAAATCAGGTGAATAAGTGGAATAAGTTAAGCACCTGATTTTTCTTAATGCATGAAATCGCCTGTTTAGCATTAGCCCTCGGGGGACACAACTCACACAGGCATATACATGCTTGTGGTGCCCACTTGGCTGATAGAGCTCAAATGCCTACTTCAGTTTGTTTGGACACAAACACCTCATCTTTTTCTCCAAGTGCTTTATGTTAACCTTGACACCCTATGAGATCTTGACACCCTACGGGATCAAACTCTGTGGGTCACTGCGCAGTGCATTAGAGGTATTGTTCTCTTCCCTTTTGGAAGCAATGCCTTTGAATTCCATTGCATGTACTTATGTGACTGTGTTATAGAAAAGATTAATAGATGCAACTAAACCATCACCTCTGTACTGTACCATTTGTTACCTAACATATTTTCTCTTTTGTCATGTTTGACAAATGAACAACCTCAATCTTATTGATTGCTATTTGTATAAAATGCACTTCCATCCATAATGCTAACTGGCTCTTGCATAGCACTTTCTATCAGTCAACCTTAAACACTTCCTTGGTAAAGCAAGTGACATTATCCCATTAACGATGTTCATTGCTTCTTTCTGGACAGTTCCTACTATCTTACTTTTAGTGGAAGGCCCAGGACAGAACAAGGTAGCTAGGAAATAAAATATCATATAATACTATGAAAACATTTTCTGTATTCTTTTCTTGATCTTTCTTTAAGTTGTTACAAGAGATTGATCAAATGCCCTCATGAATAGCTGCCCATCTTTTCTTCTTTCTCAGACTCAGAAATATTTTGTCCCCATTTTCTTCTCACTAACACCAGCTTTGCAACCATCTATCTCCAATTTCAACTGATTTACTTCATACTTACAACTGAGTAAATGAGAGGAGAAACCGATCCATTACCTCCTTGCTTTTCAACTTTTTCCCAAGGGACTTGAGATCAAGGAGAAGAGTGTTTAATACAAGATGGAGTAAGATTACTGTGGCTTTCAAGATCAGATATGATTTTGACAGAGGGCAACTGTGCTTTACTGTGCTTTAACCTTTTAACTCAGGCAGTCGTATTAGCCTTGTGGTTCCTTCTCTTTTCCCAACACACCTGATTTCTTCCATGAAAGCTGATTTTCTGGAGCTGCCTCTCAGACTTAATATAGGAATCATCATTCAAAGCCACACCAGTTTGCATCACACTGTAAGGATGGCATCTTGCATAGATGCTCATATTAGAATAAAAGCTCCCACCTTCATCAAGGCCTGGCTAGGCACCATACAGGCACATCCTGAAACATGGTCTTCCCAAAGTGGCTTGTCTGTCCAAACAAACATAATTGACAACTGCCTTGTCTTGGGCAGTGGGCAATTTGCCTGCTGTTACAAAACAAGACAGCGAGAAAGCTAGGAGCAAAAGTACCTCTTGGCTTCCTGGCATAATACTGGGTCTGACAAGTCAGGTCAGGCTGTGTCATTTAGCTATCTTTTTTTCCTGAATTTCTTATTAACCTGAATAAATTTTAGATCCAGGCTGTACAGTAGCCATCAGCCAAGCCTCCTGTAAAATAATCACAGCAGTAGATGCTTGCTAGCAGTTTGGCTACTGTTCTTCCCTGGGAAGATGTAGACAACTGTTCTCTGGCTCAAATGATTCATTACAAACATTGTTTTATCACCTCTTTGTCAATATCTCAGCTTTGTCACCTGCAAAGCAAAACCTTAGGACAGATTTTTTAAGCATGCTTGTCATGTAAAGCAGATTAAAAATCACCCTCTCTAGGGTGAAACAGAGAGCACAGCTAAGTTTACCTACAGGATCAGTTTGCAATTAGGACTTCAAAAGCAGAGACACCAGGGACCGCTAAATCCATACACACCCTGAGCAGACTTTGCTCAGACATCTTTGCTACACAGGCACGAAGGATAAAATACATATGCTTCATAGCTGAATTGGAAGTGGAGAAGTTCTCCAGTCTGCCCCATGCTCAAGACAGCATAAAACATACAGGTCTGATAGGGTCCTCCAAGCTAACTGTCCCATGACATACAAATACAAGGTAGAGTTGAGGGGGCTTTTTACTACATGTCAGAGAGACATAGGAGACCCCACAGTCAATATTCATATTTTACAGATTGCCCTTCTACCCACCCCAGGAAATTACACCAGTAACCACAGCAAAAGCTTTTCTAATTGGGTAGAAAAAGATGCTGGTATTGGCACATGAGTAAAGAACACTTATTACGTGTGGAAATGAAAAGAGGATATCCATAAATGAACAGAGATCCCAGTTTGATAGAAAAAGGCAACCATGTTCTACTCTGGTCTGTGCCTACCAGTGACATTAGCCAACCTCTCCTGAATTACCAGCAACGTAGCTAAGAGCAAATTGCAACCAGTAACTATGGTGCATCTTATCTTACTATAAACAGGACTGCTAACATGCTGATACCCAGTCACAGTCACGTGAAAGGGAAGCTAGGGAAGGAAGATGCATGACAGGAGTTTTTTTCAGAAATATTGTTCCCTAAACAATAGATTTTGCTCTGTGTAAAAGTCTTCTAATGGGAAGATCAACATCTTTCAGCTCTTACTACAATAACACTATTCTTCATTAATAGAACAAACCTATTAACATTGCACTGTATCATGTAAGTGATATTAAAGGCAACATACCATTTTAAGGCAAAATGTCTCCAGTTTCATCTCTTGTTCATCCTGAAAGAAATAATGTTATTTAAAAATACCACAGACAACTTATATTTTCTCTTTCAAAGATTTATGAAGACTAAAGAGAGCTCAAGTATTTCTGTAGCAAAACTAGAGCCTATACAACAGAGGGAGATGCAGTGATCTCGGACAGTATAATTCTGTCTGAAAATTTAACGCTGCCTGAAGTTATGGGATGTATGTGAATACAATGCAGCTGTTGTATGGTCACAGGCACAGTGCAAGGGAGAGTTAAGTTGTAGGAGTGCTAAAATGATGTCACTAAACACAGATATCATTAATTCATTTTTAAAGTTTTAAGATGGAAACATGATCCTACTAGTCAACAGTTACTGGACCAGCTGGGAGGGTCCACTGGCAATATAATTCCGGACAGAGACATGCAACACATTGCATATGAACCTTAAAATAAGCAGAAAGACAGGCAGGACTGCAGGACTCTAGAATTTTTTTAAAGAAGCAATTCATAACCACCCTCTCTACCAGTGCTCCACAACACTCCCTGATAAATATTATGGTCTGGTTATCTTGAATTCTCATTATGTAATAAACTAAGAAAAAATATCTTGTCTGGAAAAATCATAGATCCTAGACAGCAAGAGCACTCTCAGCTTATAGATATTAGCTGTTACTTTTTCTTCTATCAACTTCCTAAAACTTCCTTGCTTTAAAAAAATATAAAGTAAAAATAAATAAATAAATAAATAAATAAATAAAACGGATTTGCTCTATTTTATTACTTTGTGTCCCTGTTGATTTCTGCCTGGTTGCATACAGGTGAGAAGGTGACAGAATGAAATAAATGACAAAACAAGAGTTTCCCTGGTTTTACAGCAATGTTTAGCAAGGAAACTTAGTGCAGGAGGTGCACTGCACTGACACACAAAACGAGGCTCGGTAGATGACAGGACTCCAGAAACAGGACTGTGGAGCAGAACCATTTGTTTGAAACACCTTTCAGTAAGATGTCCTTACAACCCTTTTTTTTTAACTGATACTAATCATGGGGCTTTGTTTACCCATCCTTAGTCAATCACTCAGACTTCCAGCTAATGAGCGATTAGCTTTCTCAAATAATGCAACACTCCCATAAGAGCTTTCATATTATGAATGATTTTTTTTTCCATACATCACACTGCCATGTGGCTCCAAATTATCAGATGACCTGCATTAATCCAGAACTTGTGAAAAGTCATTAGGCAACACAGCAACAGAGCTACAGGAACAGAGGTTAGTCATTACTGCATCCCTGACTGAAGTGATGGCACTAAAATTACATTAGGGAAGGATTTCAAAAGACTATGCCTACTGCATGTAAATAAAGGACCGAGATGAATTGTTAACTGAAAGTCAGAGAAGTAGCAAGTTATGAAAATAAGATTAGAAGAAGAATTACAGGGGAAAGAGAGACAGCTGATTAGAGAGAAACTATTCATAAGACCAGCTGCTGTAATTTGGAAAGACTCCATAAGCATCCAATTTGATATTACCATATTTATGCTAAATTCAGCTCTGTGAAAGACAATTACTGAAGATGCCAAATACCTCTACTAGGGACCTCACAAGGGGACATTGGCCATGCCTGACATTTGGGACAATGTGCCTGGAGGCTGCCTTGTTCCCTCTACCTGCCCTCTCTGCTCCTCCAGTAGTACATGGCAGTGGAACATTTAGAAAGAAATGTGAGCAGCCCCAAATGCCAAAGAGCCTTTGTTTCACTCTGGCTTGCTTAACTTAAATGTTTCAATGTTATTTTTGCTCCATGTTTTGGCAGCTATGTGATAAAAATCAAAAACGCTCTGTGTGCATGCACAAGCACATTACATTAGCATCACACGAGCAGCAGTCATAGCTCTGTCCTAGAAATAAGTGTGCTATGAGGCTTAGGTTTTCTAAAAGCATTCATCCCCACTTGATGCTCATTTGGGGAAAGACAAATCACTTTGTCTTATTGGAAGATGCAGGGGAAATTTGCTTTAGTAAGCTTGTCCCCTCCCCCACTTTCTCTTTGCTGCTGCCTTCCTATATACAAAATAACCATGATAGCAGCAGCAATTCATACGCCTTTTCTTCCCCCTCCTTTGCCCCAGTACCCAGACTAGTTTATGCTGGAAGACAACAGCATTGTCGGAGCATCATCCTCCCAGAAGGCCTCTAAGTGATGGACAAGTCAAGAAATGAGAGCAATAAGAAATAGCAAGGATTATGAGCTGCCAAATCCCAAGCAGGTCAATGTGTCAGTGTAGCAAAGGAAACATCAGCTATCTTTAAACAAGCCACTCTGATGTCAGAACAACCTTGGTAGTGCAGCTTGGTGTCCCATGCAGGCCACTACAGCACTCCATGGCCTCACGGAAAATAACAAAGGAATTCCAGGGCTTGGGGAAGCTGTTTCACTTGTCATAGTAGGACAGAAAAAAAACCTATGAGCATGTCAAAAAAGTGCTGGGCTTGAACGGGAATCATCCTCTTCTAGCAGCAGTGACCTGACAATGAGGTGCCCAAGAGCCACCCGCAGCTCCTTGCGGAAGGACTATCTGGTGCAGCCAGGACAAAGGGTAGGTGACAATTTCTGCAGAAAGCTATCCAAACATGTCTTTGCTGTACCTGGTTGCTGCAAAGTCATTCCGTGCCTTCGAGTAAGCCAGAAGAAAGGGTTTCTTCCCTTTGAAGGCAGAACAATGTTTACTTAGCAGAGCAAACCTCAGAAACACCAGTGCCCGCCCTGTGCTTTGAAGCTCACGCACATCGTCTCATGGCAGTCATGCCCTTTCCTTCTTTTGCTCTTTTGCATATAAACAAGAAGTTATTCCATGAAAATCAAAATGCAACTGGGTTATGTACAGAGGGCAAGTATCTCTCCCACCAGCTTTCCTTCCCCAGTGACCACTGCCTAAACCCATCCCCCTTCCCCACTGCATACCCAGGACATATGCAATATGCACAGGATGGCGTGTGCTGACTGTGTATGTCCCACACAGTTAACGCTGTGGTCTCCCTGCCTTCCCTGCCGCACTACCTTTGTAGCTCTCCCTCTAGGCAGAAAGCCATTCTCATAAATCTAGTCAAAACATGATTATCCATAATCACCCTTCCAGTTCAGCTGAAAACTGGGCACGCTCAGAAGTTACTTGTGAGCTATAAGCCCCATTTTCCTATAAAGCCAAGCTACAGAGAAAGAGGAGACTCAAAATGATCTTCTGCAAAGACTATAGTTCATTCATGTTATACAAATTATTAGACAGTGGCACTATGCCTTTTACAGAGCAACACAAAATATTACATGTCAAAAAGGAGGGCTAGTCCCTCATCAGAGCTGGTACAGGGGTCCTGAACCAGATTATGGGTTTGAGAAGCAAATGCAAATTCTTAATAATAACATTGTAGAGCTTCATTTACCTATTTAAACCTACAAAAAAATTGATTAAACCACCACATCGTTTGGATTTATCCTCAACTGCTAATAAAGCTAAGCTGCACTATTTTAACTATTTTAGCTCATTAACTAAAAGACTAATTAATCACACACATGTGCTTTTATGCTATGGTAATACTGATGACCCTTCTGATCTACAGTGGACGTACCGTACTCCTCCTCACGACCACTCTTGCCCATACAATTCAATCTACTTCCCACAGTCAAATTCCACTGTGAGGTTCTTTTGCCCTGGTATATGTACTTTACATTTTGATAGCGTACACACTTCAATTGATGCAAGTATAAGCTTTCTGTTAAATTTAAGTGGCTTGTTCCATTTGCGATTGCAATCAAAGTACTTAACCTCACTAGAAACCTTAGTTTTGTATGGCACTGAGGAGCTACCTCAACGATACTGAAGCCTTGGCATTTCTGACAACCTTCATCCAGCCATTTTAAGTCAACAAATATGTCTTTTCCCTGACCCTTTTGAGTTTTTGTTCAAAAGTTTGAAGGCTGCTTACTGACGAGTTATTTGTTTCCATTAGAACATGCCTCATTCCAGCCATCTGTGACCATTTTGTACTTAGGGCTTTATAACCAGCACGTCTCAACATTCCTAAAATCCCAGAGATGATCTGAAAATAGAATAAGAAATGAGCATTTAAATTAAAAGCAACAGCCCTTGCATGAAGCTGCCACGTTTTTTTGGCAGTCTTTTTTGCCCACCCCAACTCTCACCCCTCCCCTTTCTTCGCAAGGTTGTAAGCCACATGTTCCATAATATTTTGCAATGTCACCTCGGGTTACGTTCACTCTATTTATAGGAGCCTGTTTTAGAGTGAAACAGGTGTCAGACTGAATGAGGCTGTTGTCAGCATACATGTCCTTTTGCGGAGGGGATGGGAGATTTGCTACTTTCTGTATGCGCGGGATATACAGTTTAACAGCTAATCTCTC
>NW_010585462.1:25876-40849 GCF_000705375.1 Tinamus guttatus | reverse complement strand
TAACATCTTTTCCTACAGTAGGAAATCATTTTTCCCTTTGGCTGAGGAAAGGTGATTTTCTTTTTGAGTGCTAGGGCAATTATTCTTCTTGTTGGAATTTTCAGCTAGGCTTAGGAATCCAATATAGCTTCAGTAACTTTAGCTGTCAAAATGAATGTTGCATTTATTGAAATGTATTTAGTAGTGTGTTATAACGTTGTACTCTCTTAGCTCTCTCAGAGGCTGATTAAAGAGCAGTAGGTGATTTACCCTCATTTTCTTACCAAGGTTGCAACGAACCTTGAAAAGAAATCCTCATCCTTATATAAAAGCTGTAGAATTCTGGAGCAGAAGGACAGTGAGGTGGATCTGGACAGCAGAGCTCAGAGTGTTGTGATTATTCTAGCTGGGGGCTTGTAGTTAGCAGAGTCCCCCAGGGGTCAATACTGGATCCAGTATTGTTTAATTTTTTCATTAATGCCCTGGGTGAAGGAACCAAAGCAGCATCTTATCACAGACCTTTTCTACTAACCAGTGTAGCAGAAGCAGCTATTTCAAGGTTGCGTGTCCTTCAGGTCAAGTCAGTGCATGAATTAATTGCATGAATTGGAGATCTCGTAACAGCGAAAAGGTAAACTGCAGTGGCACAAACTCCCGTGTCCTGGGTTGAAGGCAATTCACATAGCCCTAATAGGCCCCATAAACAAAAACCGATTAGATGGCACATCAGAAGCTCTCACGAATCACCAGATAAGGCTGATAAAGCTTATTGCTGTGCCGCTGTAATAGAAGTGCTTTTATCATTTGGACCCTGGCAAGTGGCAAGAGTTTATCTGTGCCCTGCTCAGCACGTTGTTCCTGTGAGGCTGCTGCTTTCCTACTCGCTCTCAAATCACTCCAGGCCTGACTCTCACGAGCCCTTTACCACAAACCAGCAGCTGCTGATGGTGCTGCTCTGCGGCAGTCGGAGCAAAACAGTTGGCCCTGCAGCCACACCGTCACTGGGGCATCACCAATGTCTAAGAGAAGAGCCTGCCTTATGCACTGGCCACGTTGACCGCCGCGCATTCTAGTCCAGGTCTTCGACAGTCACAGGTCCCATGGAGGCATCCATCAGTTGCGCTTTTACAGGATCTGCTGCTCCTCCCCTGATACTGGATACATCATTTTTATCATGCCTAATTATTCATTAATCTTGTCACGCTAGGCACCATTCTAGGAAAACTTCTTTCACATGTGGCTTTGGCCAAGGGTTTCACAGAGATTAGTGCACTCTCCCCCCTTCCAGTAAGTACACTTCTGCCTGGTCTTGAAGCTCCCTTGCTTGAGAGCTTCTTTTCCTACCCTTTTCTCTCCCCATACACACACTCTATCATCAAGGCCTTCAGGAAGGCGGGGAGGCTTTCCTGATACCAGAAATCAAACACCACAAGCTGAATAGCAGTGTGGATTTGACACTGCTCCGGCCCACGCAAAAGCTTCAGCCTGCCCAAAGCTATCATAGAATCATATAATGGTTAAGACTGGAAGGGACCTACAGAGCTCCCTTCCACACGCAGGGTCACCTAGAGCACATGGCACAGGACTGCGTCCAAGCGGGTTTTGAAGATCTCCAGAGAAGGAGACTCCACAACCTCTCTGGACAGCCTGTTCCAGTGCTCTGTCACCCTCACTGTTAAGAATTTTTTCCTTAAGTTCCTGTGGAACTTTGGGTGTTTCAGTTTCCGGCCGTTTCCTCTAGTTCTGTCAGTGGCCACCAGTGAAAAGAGGCCAGCACCATCCTCATCACTGCCTCCCTTGAGGTACTTATAGACACTGATCAGGTCCCCTCTCAGCCTTCTCTTCTCCAGGCTGAACAGGGCCAGATCTCTCAGTCTTTTCTCACAGGGCAGATGTTCCAGGCCTCTAATCATCCTTGTAGCCCTATGCTAGACTGTCTCCAGCAGCTCCACATCCCTCTTGTACTGTGGGGCCCAGAACTGGACACAATACTCCAGATGTGCCTCATGGTCAACTTGTCGTCCACCATGACACCCAGGTCCCTCTCTGCAGAACTGCTCTCCAGAGGTCAGTCCCCAGCCTGTACTGGTGTCTGGGGTTATTTCTCCCCAGAAATGGAGTCCCATCCAGAGCCACACTTGCCTCTTTGGTGGACCACTCTTGACTGATCATCCAATAGAAACAGATAGGAGGTATCTGGTGCATCCAAAACTCAATCTTCAGAATCATGGTACAGCACATACAAAAATAGCTTAGAAAGTCAGTCTTCCCCATCTTCTGGTAACCATAGGGCAGCAGAAGCATGGAGGTCCTATTGGCTGATACCACAGGCAAGCATTAGTAGCTTCTTTTTAAAAGTAGCTTTTTTTAAGGACTTTTTAAAAGTAGTTTGGCCCAGAACCACCACCTACCCAAGCTATGAACTCTTTTAGCCTCTCTTGAGCAAGGACTGCAAGTTCTGCTGCATCATCAACTAGGTAGAAAGGTGTTTGGTTAATATGTAATCCAAACTCTAGTGACCCCCACTGTTTTGAATGCTTGATCCTCACATTTTCCAACACACTATATGACCTTCAGGAACCCTTCTTAGCAAAGGCTTCAGAAAGAAAGTTGTGGAATTGGGTCTTTCATGTCAACAGCACAACAGCAGTTTTCCTGAGGGTTACACTTCTTAAAATAAATTCTCTGGAGAAGCTTAGTGTCAGTGAAAGTTGGGCACTCCTGACTTGAAGCTGACACAGTACAACCAAGTTCACAACAACTCACTTCAAATCACCCTGACCCAGAAAAATCCCTTTACACACAGCTCCTGCCTCTAATCTAAGAGCCTGCTAATTATGCTGCACCACAGAAGATAGAGTGAAATAGTTG
Organism: Tinamus guttatus; assembly: GCF_000705375.1. The sequence goes on along the minus strand of NW_010585462.1, from coordinate 37,999 downwards.
GTTCTGGAACTCCCTTGATAGCCTTCTTATCAAGGCTTTTAGCCTAGTTTAAAATGTGATCTCTGAACTGCAATAAGCTGTCTTATCAAATATTCTGTAGAGGTAAAGGTTAAAGAATGTGAAGCTATAAATGGGGAACTACTTGTTGCTTTCGTATACTGCTTGGAAAAGCTAGGAAGGAGCAGTTTGTTTTTTCCCTTCTTCCGTTCCTTTCTTGTCAACAGCTTCATGAGAGTTATGTGGAGGTACCAGATAAGTGCTGGCTTTGTTCTTCTTCTGTCTTTCTGGAGTCTGGCTGAAGCTGGGAAGCTCTTGGTTGTGCCTCAGGATGGAAGTCACTGGCTGAGCATGCGTGTGGTCGCGGAGAAACTCTGGGAAAGGGGACATGATATCGTTGCAGTAATTCCAGAAGCCTCTTTGCTCATGAAAAGCTCAGAAAATTTCACCATCAAAACATACTCTGTTCCTTACTCGCAGGAATCTTTGGATAGACATTACAATTCCATTGGTAAAGACTCCTTTCTTAACCTTCCCCTTCTAGGAAAACTTACAATTTTATTCAAAAATATGTCGAAAGTGACGACCATGTTCTCTTCTACCTGTCGGCATCTTTTTCATGATGAAGAGCTAATGAAATACCTCCGGGATAGCAACTTTGATGCCATTTTGATGGATCCTGTGTTGCCCTGTGGACCAATCGTTGCTGAATTTCTCTCTCTCCCTTCAGTGTACTTCATGCGTGGTCTTCCCTGTGGCTTAGACTACAGCGCTGCCCAGTGTCCCAATCCTCCTTCGTACGTGCCGAAATTTTTCTCACACAGTTCAGACCATATGACATTTAGAGAGCGTGTGAATAACTTCCTGATTGGTTTTCTGGAGATTATACCTTGCTATCTGCTCTATTACAAATATGAGAACTTGGCACGTGAGCTTCTTCAGAGAGACGTAACACTGTTGGAACTGTTTAGCAAAGCATCCATTTGGCTCATGAGATATGACTTTATTTTTGAGTATCCACGCCCAATAATGCCAAATATGTTCTATATTGGAGGCATCAACTGTATGCAGAAGAAACAATTATCAAAGGTTAGTCATTTTTTAGGCTGAGAATTATTAGAGATTAAGAACTTTGCTTTTTTTAAAAAAAAATAATAATAATTCCTGGAGTAGTGTGTATGCTTGAGACAACATGCCATGACTTCAAAGTGGGAATCTCAGGCTCTAGCTGATTTTAAAAAAAGAAGAAGAAGAAAAAAAAAAGGCAAATTTGTTGCATTGGAAGGAGCTGAAAGGTTTCTGCCAAGGAGAGATTAGGTGACGTCAAGTTGCTGCCCATGCCTAGGTACAGCCTGACTATGCATGAAAATATTGGATACTAATGCCATATGTGCCATAACTGTATAAATGAACCAAAAAATGAAGCTGTTAGATTTAACATCCCAAATGGCTGTGAAACATAGGATAATTTTTGGGGACTTAATTGGACAACTAAGTCTATGCATATACATAGAGTGCCTTCAAGACTGAGGATGCAAATGAATACCCCAGAACTTAGCAAGGTACATAATCAAACACAGTAAAAGGGAGTTGTTTTGCCTCTCAGTCCGTGCAAGTAGCGTTGAAAGATAATTTACATGATCGGAAAAAGAAGCCTTTGGGATTTTATTTACGCCCACTGTTTGACTTAGATCTCTTCAGTGGTCTCTTTCAATAGTGCAGGTGTAAGACACAAACACCACTTTCCAGCAAAAAGCCTTGGTGGTCTGCTTTCCAGGCCACAGTGGGATTGCAACAGCAGAAATTATTGTTAAGATAGCATTAACTGCCGAACTTTGGGCTTTCTCTCTGATAGCTGGTGTAATATAGAAACAAAGCTGAAGATAAACTGTAACAACTCACAGATTATCTAGCTTCTTCACTTATCACTACTGATTCTGTCAATTGTTACCTCTTACTTAAGATAATGGCACAAAATAATCCAAAGTTCAGATTTCTGCCTGCTTTCTATCCAACAAACTGATTCAAGTCAGTAAGTTCATGATTAACTAGATATTAATACGCTCATTTTCTCCTAGTAAGATGCAACCTTCCATTCATGGTTCTGTTCAGCAATTGAACACCCTAGCATTAATTTGGACATGCAACTTTATTCTGCATTGCCCAGCTGCTTAGACCATCACTGTGCATGCAAAGGAGTAGTTCAACTTTTATTTAAACAGAAGTTAAATATTACCCTTATATCCTCTCACCAACATTCACTAAAAATTAAACATTTCCCTTTGTTAAGATCAGAGTGCAAAGTAACACACTAATTCTTTGTCCCCGCAGTAGTTTTGCAGTCACTTAAAAACTTTGCTGGCATTCTGCTGCATGAGGAAAATGGTTGCTTTGATCACAGGATTTAAATCTGTTATTGCCCGGGCTGTGTTTTTCCTGCTTTTGTGGACCTTTTCTGAAGGGGGAAAGCTCTTGGTTGTTCCTATCGATGGCAGTCACTGGCTCAGCATGCGCCCGGTCGTGGAGCGGCTCACGCAGAGAGGACATGAACTGGTGGTTCTTGCGCCAGAGATAAGTTTGCGAATAACTTCTTCGGCCCTTTACACCACAAAAACATACTCCGTGTCCTACAGCAGGGACTATGTGGAGGCAGAATTTAAAAAGATGGGCTATAAGGTTTTCACACCTCAAGCCTTCTTGGAAAAATTGCCCAGAATGACAAATATTACAGCAATGTTTTATGATTCTTGCAAACGCCTTCTGGCTGACAAACAGCTGATCAAGTACCTTGAAGAAAGCAAATTCGATGCCGTCTTTATGGATCCTTTTTTCCCGTGTGGCCAGATAGTGGCCGAATATCTCTCCGTACCTTCTGTGTACCTCCTGCGGGGACTTCCATGCAGCTTAGACTTCCATGCTACGCTCTGTCCAAATCCTCCTTCTTACGTTCCCCAGTTCTTCACCCGCTACACAGATCTCATGACGTTTCCCCAGCGCGTGCACAACTTGGTATTTAGCTTGAGCAGCTCTCTGGTTTGCTTTCTTCTTTACTCACCATACGATCGTTTGATCAAAGAGTTCCTCCAACGAGAGGTAACATTGCTTGAGCTTTTAAGCCATGCAGCCATTTGGCTCATGAAATTTGATTTTGTGTTCGAGTACCCCAGGCCTGTAATGCCCAACATGGTTTTTATTGGAGGCATAAGCTGCACTCAGGAAAGAGCATTGTCACAGGTTAGTATTTTTTTTTCCTCTCTTAATTGAGATAAGACTGCACTGTTGGCTTCTGCCATTAGATGGAGCCCAAATCAGTAACAAGTTATAGGTGAAAGAGCCGAGTGGAAATAATTAAGAAAGCATTTTGCATCCCTTGTGCAATAAGGAGAATGTTACTTCATGGGAGAGCCTCAGATTTTCACACAACACCCACAGAAAGGTGTCTGTTTTATGCTTTCAGTAATCTCATTTTGTATATCTGTTTACAAGACTTGTTAGGACTGTTCAGCCTGAGAAAGAGAAGGGCAAGGTGCTCAAGATAGACCCAATAAATGCAGATACTAACATGTAAAGCTATCAACTCTCAGGATACCTTCCTCCCCCCCCCTTCATTTTGTCTTGCCACTTCATGTTCAGAAAAGACAAATGTCATCTCTAAATCCAGATCATCTGACACGCAACAGATTTCAAAAATCAAACATGGTGTATTTACTGAGGGGCTGGTTTCTAGGCAAAATAGAAGGATGAATCTGGTCTTTAAGTGGTCTTTTTCAGTTCAACTTTAATTTCTCTTTTTCTTTTGCACAGGAAATGAAGACTTCGAACAAGCAGGACTTGCTACATAACTGTTTCTACATAATTGTTTCTAAGAAACCTTTTCCTCATGTCCATACCAAATGTTGCCTCGGCCCCCAAATCTGCAGACATTCACCATCTCAAAATGACTCATCCACTTCTCCTAATTGCTTCTCTAGGACTTATTTACATATAGATAAATAGTTATCCTGAACAGAATGTTAGTTATGCTGCCTGTCCATGGTGTTTCTTTTTTGTTGTTGTTTCTGTTTGTCGTTTATTTTTGCCCCCTTTCCAGATAGCTTGGTGGATGCACAACAGAAATTCTGACTTATGACACAGGAAGGATTTTAACTGAGGATGCTCTTTGTGTTTGCAGGAATTCGAAGCCATCGTGAACGCCTCTGGAGAGCATGGCATTGTGGTCTTCTCTCTGGGCTCCATGGTCTCCGAGATCCCAGTGCAGAGAGCCATAGAAATCACAAAAGCCTTGGGGACAGTCCCTCAGACGGTACAGTTCTACTACACCCCTTTAGCACAGCAATTCAACATTGAATTCAAATACAGTATTTCTGGCTTCTAGCATGTCCAGTCTTCCTTCTTTTCTCCTACTCCCTCTGGCAAAACAAAATGTCATCCCTGCTACAGTTGTTAGTGAAACAGGCTTTATGCATCACTGACATTTCAGTTGTTTTTTACAAGACTTGCAGAAGAACAGAAAGAGGTTGGTTGCTGAGAATTAACTTTATGTTTTTTGTCTCCTGCAAGGTCCTCTGGCGATACACAGGAGAGGTGCCCCCCAACCTGCCAAAGAACGTAAAACTAGTCAAATGGCTGCCACAGAATGATCTTCTAGGTAGGTGTGAGATGCCTTGGGTGATCTGTACATAAATCAGCATGTTTCTGTGATAAGATGGTTGTACGGCAACATTATTTGCACTGACTCCTTGCATCACAGGGGCTCCCCGAACTTCCATAGTCATTGCTGTTGAACCAGAGCTGGTCTCTCAAACTCATCTGGTTCCAATTCCAAAATTGCTAAATTACAGAAGAAAACTGGAAAAGTGTTCCCACAACTTGATTACGTTCACTGTCAAAGTCGGTCTTCATTTCTATCTAGCCTCAACGCCCAACCATGTGTTGCTGTTGTGTTGTTCTCTACTGGACTAAAGAGGGAATTTAAGTTCCCTGAGTGAGCATTTCCTGGTAGATCCTTGTGTTTATAAAGTGGTGGTGGGTGCAATATTGCCAGGAGTGCACATACTGGTTAGAAAAGAGAGAGAAAGCGATGGGGTTTGCCTGTGGGAGAGCTGCAATACCAGTGAATGGAAAGACATGATAAAACAACAACAAGCAAGAACAGTGGTAACAACCTCTTTGACTTTGCTTGAGCTGTGGTTTTGGCCTAAAACATGAGAAACTTTAGAGGATTATCCAAGGGTTTCCAAAACCATGATGCAACTCTACAATTTATGGATCATTCAGTCCTCCCCTAACAACCTGTTCTCATCAGCCCTAAGCCTGTCCAGAATTGATGACCCACCACACGCCAAAGCTCTGAATTCATACATACACCAGAGCTGTTTTTCTGCAACTTTCTCCTCGAGGATACGAAACCATGTTTAGCCATTTGGTTTGTTAAGTCAAATCTTTTTCTCCCTCCACAGCTCACCCCAAGACTCGTGCCTTCATTACCCATGGAGGCTCACACGGCATTTACGAGGGCATATGCAATGCAGTGCCAATGGTACTGATGCCTTTATTTGGAGACCAGATGGACAACGCCAAAAGAATTGAGTCACGGGGAGCAGGAGTGACATTGAATATACTTGAAATGACTTCGAAGGACATCTCCGATGCCCTGCATGCAGTCATTAATGATAAAAAGTCAGTAATAGAAGCACAACCTTTTCTTTCTAGTGTGGATTATGCTGTCAGCACTTTAACTTCCAGTTAAACAGAACACTAATAATCTCCCTTCTCATATCAAAGATGTTACAGCACAGAGGCCAGTATTTGCCCTGGGTTAGCCTCATCCAGTCATTATAACAGCACTGTCCTCACTGCCTGCTATTATTAACTTAACTAACTTTACTTCAGTGCCCCAGCCACATCATCCTCCTGAGACTCCTTCTAACCGCTTCCCCATCCCAGCTGCCTCTCTTCCGAATACCCTGAAGGTCTGCACTGTGGGCCAGCCTCAGGACCAGGACTGCCTGCCCTGCTATCTCAGTCCTCCTAGCTGGATAATGTACTGAGAGGCATGACCAGAGCAGCTTTCTGCACAGCAGCAGGAGGGACGGACAAGTAGCAAGGCCCCAGGATAGTCCAGAGGCTGCTATTGCTTCTCAAGGCATTGCCTTTCAGTTGGATACTAAACATAGCCATTATCAGGAATTAATTCTACAGACTTTTCTCTATCATTTCTTTTCCTCTAGTGCTTATAAGGAGCAGTATTTTTCATAATATGGTTCTTGGCTCAGTAAGGCTAGACAAATTCAGGACAAAGCAGAAGAATCTCCTTTATCCCAGAGATTTTGCTGACAGCTCAGACTAAGCTTCACTCCTTCTTTCTATGCCTTTTCTACTTTGTTTACTGTTGAAAACAGCACTTTTGCAGGCCCCTAGCCTTGCCATTACCTCTCTCTCCACTGGAATCACTTGACTTCTTTTCTGGGCAGGTACAAAGAGAACATCAAGCGTCTCTCAGACCTTCACCTCGACAGACCCATGCACCCTCTGGATCTGGCCGTGTACTGGGTGGAGTTTGTGATGAGGCACAAAGGGGCGCCGCATTTGAGACCTGCAGCTCACGAGCTCAACTGGATCCAGTATCATTCCCTGGATGTCATTGCCTTCCTCCTGGGCGTGGTGCTTCTCTCCCTGTTCATTTCTTTCAAGTGCTGCGTCTACTGCTTCCGGAGGTGCTTCCCTAAGAAAGGAAAGACCAGCAGACCAACCAAATCCAAAACCCACTAGCAGGTGAAACTAGTGATAGGAGTAAGGCCTCTGCTCCAATATGCAAGGACCACAGAACACCCCAAATCTCACTAACCTAATTGCTGTGTTTCAATCAAGAAATTATAGCGTTTCCATTAAACTAGTGCCATGGGGCAGGTTATTTCTCTTTTTATAATCTTTTAACAACTGATTCTTAATTAAAGGTAAAGTAATTTGTGTAGTGATGCTTCAGTCACTTGGGAAGGTATCAGTGTGAAGACCAGGACTCCTAACTTCCACTTCTTGGTGTCCTGAGGACTCGAAATGTCATATTTCTTTTTTTATACCTCCTACATGCAGGAGAGAGAAACAGGGATTTTGTAAGACGTTGCTCCAGTGGCTGTTTTAGAAACATTTGCTCTAGCACAAGAGCATTGAGTTTACCAAGCACTTTCCAAACTTTACAGAGCAGCTGTTATAAAAGAGGCAAGTGTTATAAACTGACAGTATGTGTCACATAAGACAAGCTAGACACATACCTTAAAGTGATTTTGTGCATGTTTACAATACCCTGAACTCAGTCTTAAGTTTTCAGTGCAGAAGTTGTTGTAAAGATCCTGCTGTTTTCACTCAGGTTCCCCACCAGGCAGAGGCCTGTACCTGGAGCCAATCTGTTAGGTGATGGTGATCTTCATAAGAAATGTTTTGAAAATCCTACTGATTTACTCTTTGTACACAATGTTCTGTTAAAGAACCCAAGCACCAGCCCCATAAATAAATAACCCAAAACTAACAATAATGACTTTTGTGTTTTCTTACTTGGGAGGTGTGGGGCTGGATATATGGCTGTGATGAAGACAGAGCTGGGGAAGGAGAAGACTCAATGCAGCAATGCATGACATCCTCAGCGAAAGCCATCTTAATGCAGAAAAGCTATTTCTCAACACTAAGGAACACAGAAAAATGCTTCAAACCAAAAGCAGGAACACAGGAAAGAACAGGGTTCTCCAAATGAAAATAAATTTGGGGGTATTGTAAGGAACACAATTGTCAGCTCACTATTTCAACCCCCTTAGCCTATAGATGAGCAAATAAAACAAACCAAAAAAAAAAGAAACAAACCATGAACTCCATGTGTCTTCTGAGAATACCAACCAAATAAACCTCTTAGCCTGCAAATAATTGACATTAAATGGATTGAAAGGTAAGCACAAAGGTGACAACGACTCTCTTTGGAGTATAGCACTCTCAGTTCAGCCTCTCACTTGCCAGGTCTCACCCACCTGCTAGAGGACACCAATCCCTCTATCTTCCCCTCATATCATCATTTTAGCACTTAGCCAGCATCCTCAGACTGTCCTTGAGGATGTTACTTGTAGAAAAGTACATCCAGGTCAGATCCGTGCTTCAGAAAAGACCATAAGTGGCGGCTAACATTCAGGACTCAAAATGGTTTAGAGCAATGGCATGTATCACAGCAGCCCTACTTCCAAACAGCATTCCTTTTAAGTATCTTGTGCTTTTACTTTCTATCTGCATTTGAAAGTGTAGGTAACTTAGAGAAAGCCATAAAGCTGAAGAACACTCTCCTCCTCTCACATGCACCAGCCATGCTCAGTGTGAGAGCTCTCACTCCGTGAGGGAGGTCCTGGCAATTTTAAGGTCTCTGCAGAAGCAAGGAGAGGGCAAAGGCAGTAGATGGAGCCCATCTCATCTTTCCCCACAGCAGTGCTGGGTCCTCTTGGGCATTTGTGCCACGAGCCATTTGCTAAGGACCACAAGCAATGTGTATATCCTGCTTCAATCCTGTTCCAGATCAATCTAGTGACTCTCTGAGCAGATAAGTGAAATCATCGTAATTCCAGATCTGGAAAAAGCTGGCTTGTAGATGTTTGTGGTCTCTTTATAAAAACACCAAAGTGGAGAAAAAGCAAGGATGATGCCAATGCCCATGGTTTACATTACACGATTACATTTCAGAAAGCTCTCTAATGAAGCAAAACACCACCAGAAATGAGCTATCCTCTGCTTTTCCCCTGCCTCTAAGGGAGAGGAGCAAAAAGAAAAAAAAAAAAAAAAGGGGGGGGGGGAAATCTGAAATTTTAAAAATACAAAGTCTAACAAAAAAACATTCAGTTTTAGATAAGATTTGCTATTTTTAATACTCTCAACAACTTGCTAAAAGCACCATGCACATGCCCAAGCTGAAGCAACACTCCAGCTCTGCTGCTGGAATTAGTCAGGAGAGTTTTTTGCCATCCTTCCTTACCAGGCAAGCACAGGCAGGCAATTTCCCCAATTAGACTGAGGCAGTAGTGGGAGTGATAAGTCAACCCTTCTCCAGATCCAAAGCAACCCTCCATTTCTGCTGCAACGGCAAGGAGCTTTGCTCACCGCACCAGAGCCTTCCCGGTGCTTCTGCTTTGCTCATGCTGCTGTTCCCAGCGTCTCTGGAAGTTAGTGCAACTTGCTGTTTATCCACCCAGCAAATACGGACACCAGTAAGCCCTTCATACCAAGGTCCCACCTGAGTAATAGCGAGGAAAGAAAAAGAAAATACACTCCAGCACTGCAAACCCTAGTGCAGCTCAGGGCTGCCGGCTGAGCTGCCCCCGCAACCTCTCTGAGCCCCTGCTTTTCAACCCAGAGGTGTTCGCACGCACCTTAGCTGCACCCTCAGCAGGCAAAAATGCCTTTGCTACCCATGCTTCCTGGTAGATGACAGCCTTTGCTTCCTGCTGTGTCACTAATAATAGCGAGGAAAGAAAAAGAAAATACACTCCAGCCCTGCAAACCCTAGTGCAGCTCAGGGCTGCCAGCTGAGCTGCCCCCGCAACCTCTCTGAGCCCCTGCTTTTCAACCCAGAGGTGTTCGCACGCACCTTAGCTGCATCCTCAGCAGGCAAAAATCCCTTTGCTACCCATACTTCCTAGTAGATGACAGCTTTTGCTTCCCACTGTGCCACCAGCACTGCTTTATTTTGCATTTTATATGCCTGTTTCTAAACACAGGGGCTTGCAACAATCACGCCAAAATGAACGAGTAAGAAACACGCAGACCTGGCAAGAACTAAAAAGCTGGGACACGGCCTCAGAGGGAGGACATACCATCCGCCTTTCTCTCGCCTCTTCCCCTCAACCAGACCGCAGGAAATGGCAGGAATTGCTGACATTTTTCTGCAGCAGCCACACTGGTGACGGGGCCAGTTCTCCTTCCTGCTCGCCTCTGGGATCCGGTCCCCAAGGGAAGGAGCAAGGCATCTCCCAGCACTGCTGAGGGTGGCTCTCAGGCTCTTTCCTGGCTCTGTCCAGGCCCTGGTGGCCCACATGGAACAGAGCTCAGGGAATTCACCATGTGTACATTCCCGATTCCCACGACCAGATCGAAGCCTCAGCTCAGAAGCAGCCCCCAGCCCAGCTCCTGTCACTAGAACAAAAGTCGCTCCACAGCCGCCCAGCCTGCAACCCACCATGCTCCATTTGCTGCCAAAAATGGAGATTTGGGAACTTCAGGCACTTGAGGAGGGAGAACCCACAGCTGAAAACCCATTTCTACTTCAAAACGTTAATTGCTTTTGCTGCAAGGTGGATTCCTCGGGCCAGAGACCTGTGAACAAGCTTCCAGCACAAACGGCTTCATCCTGGTGTTCCTCTCAGATGCTTACTAATATTTATTAATTATTAATGCTTTGCTATATTTAACTTGTTTTCTAAAACCTACAGTTTTGGGTGACTTCCTTGGAAAAAAAAAAAAGAAACAAACAAACAAAACCAAAAAGAAACATCCACTTCTGCTAGAAACCAGGGCTGAGAGTCTGCAACTCCACGTCCGGGAGCTTTGCATGAGCTCCCAGACCCTCCGCCAATCTTGCCTTACATGGCAGGACTCCTCATCTGCCCTGCTCCAGCTCCACTTTAGACTGTGCTTGCTGCCAGATTCCGGGATACAGCACCTTGGGATACAGCTTTGGACACCAAACCTCCCAGCCAGCCCAGGGGATCAGAGTCCCACTGCTGTGATGGGCAACATGGTGGTGCTCGTCCCAGCCACAATGCTGGAGAGCTCTCAAATCAGACAATTTCAGCTGGAGTGGCCATGCAAATCTCCAATTAATTATCACCCACAGACATGTTTTTAGGAGTTATTTATAGGCAAGTGATTGCACAAAGTGAACCAGTCACAAAATTAAGATCATCATCTTCCTCTGAGGGGGAGGAATTCACCCTACCAAATCCAACTCCAAGGAAGTTTAGGCCTGATCTTCATGCCTCAGTTTACCCATCTTAGAATTGCAAGGGTAGCAAAGATGTGCTTGGCAATAAACAGATTGAAGAGAGCCATACATAAATGGGGAGCTGCCACTGCCTGCCTGGCACCATTCAGCTGTGCTAGCGTGGGCTGCACGCACCCAAACAGGCTTACAGAGGAAAGAGAAGATCAAATCTCCATCTAGAGATTTTTTTTTTCCAATCATTGTTTGAGCCAGTTTAGGACACGGGTATTTCTGAGAGAGGAGATGCCGACTCAGGGCTCATCTTTCACACATTGGATGCCTGCTACCAGGCCTAAGGCAGCTGCACAGGGATCAAACACAGCTTACATCAAGCAGACAGAGAAAAGGTTGCCGTTGCATTATTTTCTTTTGATAGGTATTAGCAAGTGCTCCCCGTACCAATTCCCTTTCTATTAAGGAAAGGAGGAAAGTCTCATATGTAGAATCTGATCATTCAGGCTGATAAAAACAAGTCATCAGCCTAGCCCATTCAAACACCATCAAATCCTAACCCCCTCCAGCTAGATATTGGCTGGCTTATCTATCACCTTAACCCTCCTCAAAAACTAGCTGAAGCAAACAGAGCTGGCAGATTTCTTCCCTTAAAGGCAGCAAACCTAGGTAATTTGAGGACACACAGACTGTGGAGTGCAGGTTTTTCCCACCTGCCTTCTCCAGCCCATCAACACACCTCATCTCCTCGCAAAGTTGAGCAGACCATCATTTTCCTGCTGTGGCACATGGGATTTCATCCTGATGGAGGCAAGACTGGTGCCAGACGGCCCTGGCAGCCACCGAGCAGAAAGGGCCTCTTCCCAGCCATACAACACAAGCCTGGAATTGCTGCAGAGAAGAAAAAGGCCAGAAAGGTCCTCCTAGCAACCCCTCAGCAAAGCCACTTGAATTACCAGACACCGAGAGCCACCACAACTAAAAACAAGGGCCTGGTGACAGGCACAGATTAAAACAAGCTACATCTGTTACTAAGCAACCTTCTTCGGCTCATTTATTTCTCCCAGCGAGGGACCAGATCGCACCCCAGTGACTTGGTTTGCACCAGACAAGACTTCACAAAGCCATTGCTGGAAGCTTTAATTAACGTTAAGCAGGGGGTAATCAAA
>NW_010585462.1:0-25863 GCF_000705375.1 Tinamus guttatus | reverse complement strand
TATCCTCCGGAGGCTGCTGAGGAGATGGCAGGGCTGTTCTTTGAGTTTTGGCCGCCAGCATTCAGTCTCTGCTCCCTAGAGGGATCAGTCTCCAGCAATCTCATTATGAGAGGAGGGATGCTGTAGATAACCTGGGACAGGATGCATTAGGTGAGGGGAAAACCAACAACTAACAATGCTCCTGAGATCAAGCACCTCCGTTAAATGCCAAATTAACACATTCCCCTCCTCAGCCAGAGGCTTCTTCCTTTTCACACAGGACATGACTGTCCCCCAATCACCATGGCCTTATCATAGAACTGACAACCCTACAAATGAAGCTTGCCCCTATTTTGGCCAATCTCACTTGCAAACAGCCTTTGGGCAAACATTCTTTTTATACTCTGCCTTTTTTTTTTTTTTTAATTATTATTGCTATCCAGAAGAGTTCCAGTGTGTCACTCGTTGCTTTGAGCTCCTTGATCTTGTGGCTGAATTTCACAGATGGATTGAATCTGGCTGAGCTGTGAAAGAAACAAGCCCTAAGGAAATCTTTATGTTAAGCCTGTTAACAAATAGAGGACTTTCATGACAGGAGATATGAACCGGTCACACCACCAATGCACAGCAGGAAGTAGAGTTTCAAAGGACAATGACTGTCTTGGTTAATTTACAGTCATCTGAAACCATGTTTTAGGGAGGATCAGGCCTGATCAAGTTGATCCTGGTTGTAAAGGTTATGAGGGCCCAGGAGACAGGGAAACACCAAACCCAAAACAGGACTCCAGAGCCAGATACACCCTGGGAAGTTGGCAAAGCCAAAGGCCAGACGGTCTCCTTGTGGAACTGCAGATGACCCTAATAGAAACACAAGAAAGAGGGTTGTTGCTTTAGTGGGTTAACTGGCTTTTTTTTTGGCACAGTTTTGCCTAACACCAGCATTTGTAACTCCACGAGACAGAAGGTGGTTCTGTCACAGCAGGAGAGCAGATGCACAGGACAGCACTGGGAACAACCATTTTCTGGAGGCAAAAGAAACCAACCACCAACAAGAATATGTAGAAGGTGTCCTCTAACCAGTTTCTGTCCTCTAAGCACTCGTGACAGCTCATCATATTGCAAGACGTAGGTGTCTTGACTGCAGATAATTCACAACAAGCACTGAACCAAGAAAAAGGAAGGAAGGAAAGCAATTCATTTTCAGCAGGGATGTCTAGGGATCGAAACACATGTCCAGAGACCTCCAGAGTCTTTAATAAACAGCACTGGGCATCTAGACACTGAGGGCTGAGGAAGACAAAGGAGAAATCACAGATACAGCAGCTTTTCTGTAGAGACACTGATAACCTAAAGGGGACCAATTTCTTTCCCTTTTCACACATCATCTTCAGTTATTAACTGACACAAGCTAGGCTATTAAAACTGTGATCATTTGGTTTTGATGGCTTAAATAGAGGAGAAGAGGGTGCAAATGCATTTCCAAGGTGACCTGTCCTAAAGCAGGCCTGTCCTTCAATTGACTCCAGAGAAAAAAAAAGAATCAACTCATTCACTTTGAAGGAGTAGAGTCGTTATCAGAGACACAGCTAATGGTGAACTACTCAAATTAGACAGCAGCAGGCCTGTCCTTCAATTGACTCCAGGGGAAAAAAACGAATCAACTCATTTATTTAAAGGAGTAGAGTTGTTATCAGAGACACAGCTAATGATGAACTACTCAAATTAGACAGGTAGTACCCTTTCTGCCTAGGCTACCTAAGAGCAATCCGCAGATGAAGGCTGAAATACACAATCAGAGCAATTTCAAGGAACATGGAAAAATACAGGCTGCAGAATGCAGTCCTTCACAGTGAGAAACCAAACAACAGAGTAAAGCACTGAATTGAGGATTAACCGGCAGTGCCACTGAGTGACCTACCTCTCCAGTCCAGGTGGTGGTTGGCAGTCCCTATATGCTCATCCTTGGGTGAATCTGCACCTCCTTTGCGGCTGAGCACAAGCCAGGGCTGCCTTAATTTCTACAGCTCCCTTCCTCCAGGGCAGCAAAGACATCTTCCCCTCCAAATATCCTCATGCCTGCACACTTGGAAAGAGAACAATAATCCCCTTAAAGAAGAACCAGGTCTAGGAGGGCCCAGCACAAACAGCCTGGGGGAAATGAGCCTAGGGCCTGGGAACAGGCTGGTAATTGGGAGAACCTGGAGATTAATTGTCTGCAGGTGGAAAATATTTACAGGGCACCTGTGGAGGGGAAACACCCACATGAGAGCATCTGGAAGGGGCACAGGGCTCACTGGGCTGGGGAATGCATTTTCATGCATACCTATATGGTGAAGCCCCAGTATCCATTACAAGTCCCAGATTACTGGCACTACCTCTTTTCACTAAGGAAAGGAAACAAGTGAGGAAGGGCAGCTGGGTCCAGAGACCTTGTTATCAGCATAGCATTGCTAGCCATTAAAAGTGAGAGAAAAGAAAGGAAAGCAATGGGATAGGCAGCTAGCAGCAGCTCCCAAGGAAGCAGGCCAGTGTACCATTACTGGAATAACAGATCCCTTGATGTAATCTAATCTGGGATCATTATTCCACTGCTTTTTGTCTTGGTTCATGTACCAGTCAAAGCATCTGCGCAAAGCAAGTAACAAGCAGTTCTGGGAAAGCAGCTGGAAAAAAACATCAGACAGTTGAGAATAAAATGCAACCGGTAAAATCATAGATAGCTGCAAAGTCCCCTGACTAAAGCAAACACTCAGTTGTGCAGGATGCACAATTTTAAAGCTCAGACACTCTCAAAATACCCAAGGCTGAGCCTTAGGGCTAGAGCAGTACTTGCGCTTGAGAGTTGCCAACGATCCTCTCTCCTAAGGATTACCTCTCTAGCGAGCGTTTCAGTTTACCTGGGCACATTCCTAAGAGCGTCCACCACGAGTAGTTCCTCTGCACAGCAGCAGAGCCCACGGATGCAGCCACGAACCTGGGACTGCACGAGTCCACCTATGAACTACTGGGCCACCTGCCCTCAGAAGACAAGAAAAGGCATCCATGGACCAAAGCACACGAACGGGGCAGATGCAGCACCGTAATGTGCGGGGTACACAGCAGGCCTTCCTTCGCCCATCCAGATGCGCAGGAAGCAAGGCCTAAGCACATGCCTCTGCGGGATCCATCTTCCTTGTCATCCGCAAGGAGCAGCGGCCCTGGCTCAGCAAAGCGGCTGCGATCTCTGTGCCAAACCGCAAGTCGTGCTTGCCAAAGATTAAATCAAACCATCATGACTATCCTTCACCCTTGGCAAAAGGAAGCCACCATCAGAGCCAGATAGCTAGATACGTCTGTTCTGAGTCCTGAAATCTGAATTCAGCTCACCCCGATGGCACTGAGACCACCAGCCTGAGGTAGGAGCCCAAGTCCATGCGGGTATCAACCATCAACCTGTTGGAACTGTTAAAAACAACCTGGCAGCAGAGATGTGGGAATATGAACATTATGCAATTGGAAATTCTTTGCCTTGATGTCTTCAATACAACTCTCTAACATGGCAAAGTCTGTTTTTACACATCTACTCACCTTGTGCAACTGTCTTAATAGCCTTCAGCTGAGTATAAAATAAACGTTTTCTCCATTCAGAAAACAGATATTGGAAAATATTGCACCACAACAAATGTGGCAAAGGGGCAACCAAATCTTTTCTCATTTTTAAAAATTTCTTGTCTGTCTTAGTGCCTGGACACAAACAACAGCTTGGGACCTAGAATAAATACATATCTAGAAGCAGTAAATCTATATTTGGCTTTTCTCTCCTAAGACCACCAAGTTGCAGTGTGATTGTTTTCAGTGAATTACCTCTGGAAAGGTCAAGACATAAACACAACCTGAATTGAGATTACATTGAGATTACGAAGTAGGGCTTAAGACCCAAAGAACCCATGGCTCTAGGTGCAGAAAGCTGCTCCAAGAAATATGTTCATGTGTTGAAAACCTATTAAATTAAGCTCATGCATCAAAACCAAAGTTGCCCTGTGACCATAAAACAACAGTAGATTAAGTCCACTCAGTAGCACTGGAATAATAACAGCTTTAATCATAATATTTTTTTCCAAAAAGTTTGTTCTTAAAAAAAGAGAAAAAAAAGAATTAAATTTTAAGTACAATAACCAGTTACTGCAGAAACTGTAGTAATGCAAAGCCCAGATCGAAGTTTTGGAGGACTTGACATCTAACGGGCAAAAGACGTTTAAAAAATGTACCCCCAGTCCCAGCACAGTAGGAGAGACTGGATTTCTGACCATGGATGGGGACAAATTAATGCAGTGGTTATTCCATCGATCCCGAAACGTGATGGCTGTGCTCATGTGGTTCTCAGGAAGGGTGAGGGCGGATGCCTACAGCAGAAGATCTGAGTATGGCATATTTTAGGCTGCTGCTGAAATGTTAAACCAAGTATACAGAGTATCTGAGGTAGATAGAAAACACAACAGGGGAAAAAACAAAATGTTGGAATTATTCGGGGATGTCCCTAACGTGTCAGCACTGCAGGAGGCCAAAACTTCTGCCCTGGAGGCTCAGGAGACAAGCAAGGGCCTTGCTCCTATCTCTTTCCTCCTTTGCCTCCTGGAACAACCTGGCTCAAGCCCTGCAAGAGCCTCTACCAAGGCTCAGCTGCTCTGCAGAACTCTGGACCAGCACAGCTCTGCTCACAGGACCGAGGCCTCATTCCGCACATATCTCTTGACCAGCAAAAAACAATATTTGGGTAAAGCAGATAGGAAAAAACTGCGTGGCATGCCCATGAGTTGGCCCAGGAGCGGATCTGCCCGTCAGCTCAACCTCTCTCCTCACTGCAGCAGAGATTTTTGCTTGGTGCATGGAAACAATGCTCTGGTGGTGGCCTGTTCTTGTAAATAAAAAGCAGATACAAGGTGGGCTCAGGTGGGTCTGACAGACTCTATTTCTGTGCTATGGTAGGTTGCATAGGAAACTCCTTAAAGCCCCTGAGGAGAAACTAAGGTGCTATTTACTTTTCTTGTTGGGTCCACTGGAAGCAAATGTTTCCAGGGATCTGCTTTTGGGAAGAGGACATGAGAGCAGACAGGAATGGATAGTCCTTGTAAGAGGAGACTGCTCTGCTAACATGATCCACCGGTGCACCAAGAGTCCATCAAACGCCCACATCCTGCGTAGATCGGGCAGATCACATCACGCTGCCCCTATCTTAGATCACAGGGAGAAAAAAAGATGGACAACATGAACCAGCCAAATTGTCCCAAGCTCAGCTGTGGCCAGGGAGCTAATGTCACCTGCAACTTCCCAAGGTTTGCAGTGGAGAAATATTACCATCGCCTGCAACTGAATGATAAATCCCCATCCTGCTTGGCAGCAAGGCTGCAGTAACCTGTTTCTTGTGTGCTGCTGTCAGCGTGAAGTTCTGGGATTTAAATGATGCATCTTTTCCATGGTGGGTTTTTTGTTTCATTTTGGATCGACATGAAATGAAAGCGTCATTAACAACTAACCTTTCTGTGTAGCAGCGTTTTACTATAAAGGAACGTTGCACTTAAAATAAAATCATCTTTCTGTGCAAAAATATTTTCCTCCCATGTAAAATATTTCAAAGCTGGGGAGCAGGAGGAAGGAGGAGGTTGTTCAAAAGAGTCAGCTATAAAAAGAAGGGGGAAAAGTATGGGCACGTAGTGCCACATAGCACTATTTAGCTCCATGGCACCATTTTTATAGCAAAGAATATTTACAAGTTAAATTGGAATTCAGGAACCTTTAACAGCTCAATTCAAAGCTCGCTGAAATCAATGGCAATGAGCATTAAGTCGTGTAACAAATCTCCAGTGAGTAACAAGTCTTCAGTGAGCTTTGGATTGGATTTCAAGTTAGGTGAGACGTTTTCTCTCTCTCTCTCTCTTTTTTTTTTTTCTTTTCTTTTTTTTTTTTTTTTAAAGGGGGGATGTAGATTGCAACAATTCCTCTGCTTTCTGGCCAGTTTCCCAGGCCATAAACTCCAGGGAAGAAGCATCCAAGCACATTTCCCTGCAACGGCTGGGCTAACCATTCCCAGCATCTTACCAGCCGCTTCCACAGGGCAGCAAGGAGTGGGTCTCTGTCCAACTACAACTCTCTCCAGCTTCTTCCAGAAAAAAACAGCTGGGATGCCCAGGAGACCAGCTGGCATGAACCATCCCCTCAGCCAGGTGTGGGGGGCACTGCCAGTTCTCCTGGTTAAGAGTGGTACCTGTGCATTTGAAAATAGGCAATGAGCATCTCTCCATCCACAAAAGAGAAAATGCATACTTGCAAGTACATAGTAAAAAGCAACCAAAAGCAACAGGTCATGGGGCTTGTGAACCAGGAGAAAAAAAAAAAAAAAAAAAAGGCTTATTTCAGTCTAAGAGGCTTGCTGGGTTGAAGACATCCCAAGTCAATCCGGTGTTTTACGAAGTGTCACGCTGGGTGGCCAGCCAAAGCCTGGCAGCAGAGGTGGGGAGAGGGCGTTCACTGTGCTTTGTCTTAAATACGTATTTACATGATTCATGTTCATCTCAAAGATGATAATTTAAAAGCAGTTCCTACAACATAAAAAAAAAAACTTCCCCCTAAAGTGGTTACAACCTTCACTGCTCATTAAAAAATTAGATTTTTAATTGCCTAAAAAAATGTGTTCGCTTTTTTGCGATCTTTCCCTCCCACTCCCCTCTCCATCCTTTGACAGCTTTAGACTTTTTAATAGAAATAGTTTAACTGGCATCAATTCTCCACAGCATAGAACAAAAACATCTGCTCTGGATGCCCTCCCACTAAGAGGAGAGATGTCTCCTGCTGATTTCCAGTCCTGGTGAAAACTTGCAAACTTTGGCCTCCTAAAACCCAGGGAGAGCAATCTCCACTTATTTTTAAAAATCAGCTACTAAAAAAAGGGAAAAAACCCACAGAAAATAAAGACACCAGTAACAAATGAGACGCGGAAGAACGTCTTGCTCCAGGAAACCCGACTTAGATAGCAAAATCTTCGTGGTCTTGTGGGCTGAAGGCTGCTGCCCGAAGCATGTCCAAGGAGTTGACGAGGATCAGCGTGCCTGTGAGATGCTTCCAGCGCTTGGTGATGGGGTTCTTCATTTTGTCCAGCCCTGTGTGCAGCTCCTGAATCACGTCGCGGTAGCTGTCCCCGATCTGGCTGCTCCAGGTGAGGAGGAAGTCATACGCTGGCTTCCACATGGCCTGCGTCACACGGGAGAGAGGGAAGGAGAAGAACAGAGATGATCCAAGAGCTGTGGCTCTCAACAGTTTGCCGCAGTGGCCTTCCCCGGTGCTTGAGGCAGAACAGCCAGCAAGCGAGTAACGCTATCCCCAACATGCAGTGATACCTGAGCAAATTTATTTCAGATATAAACACCCCAGAATGTCCTCATCATATTTAAATCCCATTTATTCCCTAAGGGCACATCAGAAGAAGACACTGTAGACATCTGGAGCACTGGCCACAAGCGAAAACAGTCTCAGGAAACCCATGAAACCCTCCAACGTGGAGGGCTCTCACCTCGCTGTCCACTACCCCCGTTTTGTCCCGGTGCGGGGCCTCGTAGGCATCCATCTGCTGCTTGGAGACCTTGACTAGCTTCTCAGCAAGCTCCCTCCAGCGCTGGGCCACCTCCACGGCCGTGGTCAGCAGCACAAAGTCCTGAATGAGCCTCACGACAAGCCCCTGGCAGTCCAATTTCAGCAAGGCCTATGTGACATCCAGGAAAAAACAAGCAGAGAGTCAGGGGGGGTGACCAAAAAAAAAAAAAAAAAAAGGCAGGTTACTCAGGGATTACTCAAGGGAGTCTCTCAGGATGTTACTCCCAAATCCTCTCACCTCCTTTCTGGCAACAGCTGGTGAAATTAGGCCAACAGGCTCAACAGAATAGTAATCCCAATAATTGAATGAAGTCCCCTACCCTGGTTTGATGTGGTTTGTAGCCTGGGCTGGCTGGCAAAACCTTATTTTCTAGGCAATCACTCAAGATATTCACTCAGCACCTAAGCAGTTTAAAGCATCTCAGAGCTGAGAAAAACAGATGCTTTTAATCAAGATAATTAATTGAACGTGTGAAGGCAGCTTGCATCCCTAGGTCCAGAGAACCATCCCTTCAGTACAGACAGCAAGAGGGCCCAAGAGTTTCCCTCAAGCAGTTATGGACTAAACAGAACATTCTGGGACAAGCCCTGGCGAGCAGACCTGGGAGAAGACAAACTGGAGTAAGACCCAGGTGAATGCTCAGTTTAGAGCATTATAGGATGCGACCACAGCATTGAGAAGCTCTTGTTCCTTTCATTGCCACTGACCCTTTCCTAGTCAGCTCAGAATCATGTCCTGAAATCATTTATTAAGTGCAAATGACTGCAAGGAGCAGAAAAGAGGAGAAAATGCTTAGCCAGGGAGACCCACAGTTTCCCACAGAGCAGTGACTTTAGCTAGGAAAAAAGGGACATTGTGGGTTTGGAAATGAGAAATGGGCTGCAAGAGCAGAAACTTGCAATACAGGCCAGGAAATGAAGGGTTTAAAGCAAAGTATCAGGCCACAAGACCTGACCAGCAGAATCAGTATCTAGCTCTCCAAGACTGGCCTGAGTTAAATGCAGGGAGCATATCCTGTCCACAGACCAAATCACCTCCTGAACCTCAAGTTACCATTTCTGACTGTTTTAAATTACCAAAAAAAAAAAAAGTTATTAAAACATCAAAACAAGATAGGCAAACCAGAGACTCTTCCTTGGGGGACAGTTCACCACCCAGAAACATTTAATCATTCTTCACCTCCCTCTATGCTTCTATGCCCTGGGCCAGCTTGCAGCAGTCACTCTGCACATGAATTGCAGGATATAAAAAAGAGCTCTTCAACCCATTTTCTATTTGCTCCCTCTCTGCTTTGCTGAGTACCCTCTTGTTTTTATATTGCTAAGTGCTGGAGCCATGCAGAGAGCAGAATTAGCGCTGTGGGTCCAGGATGTCAGAGCACCAAGGCTGTTAGGCAGCATTTTAACGGGGGGACCCTACCCAAGCACTAGGCGAACCCAGTTGATCTCACTGCAAAGCAGAGCAGGGGTTAAATCCTCCCATACGCCAACTCTCAGGGACAGGAACAAAGAGGCAGAAGAAAAGGGTAACATCTGAAACCACTCCAGCAATTTGCAAAGCAAATGCACGCCGATTCCCTTATCTGTTTCTAGCTTACACAGAGTAAAGCAGGGCTCGAATCTAATTACGGCTGCGGACTGGCGTTCGCTTTTCAAGCAAAGTGCTTATACAGCCTTCCTGTAGTAGCGAGAGGAGTAATAAACCCTCTTGTTAAGCAAGGAAATAAACATTTGAAGAGTGCTTTTTTTTTTTTTTTTTTCTCTTATGGGCATTAAAAATGCATGTAGATCTCACATCTGCATCGTACTCATCACCGCCTCTGCAAAGGACTCCATGTCCAGCTCTCCAGCAACATTAACTTATTGAGCAGCCAACAGATTTGCTGCCTTATCACCTGGACCAGGAGGACTCAGAGGGTACCATACCCTCTTCCTGCTCTTCTGGCTGCCTGTGCCGGAGTTCACCCCAGCTGCACTTGCTTGTGCAATCAACTGGCCCTCATCCATGTTGGACACCACTTGCTTCTCCAGGGGTTCTCCTCTGAAAATGGTGGGGGTCTTTCCTTTGCTTGGAAAGAGGCCAAAAGGAGTGATGGTGGGAAGGAAAAGGAGGGAGAAGAAACCCATCTTCCTGGAAAACCACCATCTCCAAGCAACTTGGGCCATGGCACATGAACTTGACGTTCATGCCCAGGCTGAGATAGGGAATGAGACACCTCTCAGTGGACCCGATGTGACAAAGTCCTCTTGTTCTGTGAGGTCTCAGTGAGGAACACAAGGGCCAGGAGCTTGTTATGACACTTGGTGTTGGATGATCCCTGAACCGCAGATCTGGCAGGTAAGGGTGAAATATTTTTCATTTGCACACAAACAAATGGCCACAAAAGGTCATAGTGTGGCCACGTCTTTTAGGGACAGCAAGAAACAGCTTCATTCCTCAAAGGCAACTGTGACAGACAAGCTGGCCAGTTCACAACCCCTTCCATTTCACCGCAGAAATGCACAAATTACCAGCAGGCTTGGGGCTCTTCTGAAAGTCCAGCCAGGATCAGTGGGGTTCACAAGAGACTTTAATCCTCCAGCAGGCGCTTTTGGGATTACGCTCCAATTTTGTTTCCCATCCTCCTCCCTCACTCTACGCCAAGCTCCCAAGGGGAATTGCATGTGCGCACCCAGCTCCTACGGTCGCTCCCTTCCCATTACCCCTGGTCTCTAACGATGGTCATCACCAAAGCCTACCCCGTGTATCAGCCATAGAGGCCTCTGAGCTTGCTCCACCAGCCGGGCACACACTGGAGTAGAGGCAACGCTCTGCTGCTTGGGTTGCACTTCAAAGCGGCGCAGGAGGACCCATCCCTGCTACGCACCCAGGGAGGCAGCATTTGCATTTCGCCTCTGGAATGCAGAATCCCACTTCCAACGCTCTCGTCGGGGAAAACAGCATCTGAGCGAGCGCAGCACCGACAGCCCCGAGGGGAGCTTGGGCACGACGCCAAGGAAGGAGCCGATGAACACGGCTGCTCCACACAGCTTGGGTTGATGATGCACCCTGCCATTTCTGCACCCCCCTTCACCTCCCTCTCCCTTTTGCTTGCCTGTGTTCACTTACGCAAAAAGAGGAAGAGAAAAACAAAGGGAATAGGCAGCTACAGAGAGCAGTTGCGGCACAACACTTGCTTAAGGCTCGCTTTTGCAAGGGTTTTGCAGCTGTCCTGTTCAAACTCATGGCCACCCACAGCCCTACTCCCAGCCACAGGTGCACCCATGCAGTCTCCTTCCTCTTGACACCCACTTCTCTCAGAATTTGGTGAAGCCCTTTGAAAACTGGCTGCCTCCTTTTGCCCTGTCTTTGGCAAATCCTTCCTCTTTACCCAGGCAGGGTAAAACCACCCAGAATCCATTCCCGCCCCACAAGTGAATCGCAAGGAGGAAGTCATTAGGGAAATGGCTTTTAACTAGTTAATGATTCCTTAAACACCATTTAACTTGGGAAAGACCCTGGAGAACCCGAGCCTTATTGCACGTTAATCAACGCCTGGAACTTTTGCAAGGTGGCATTCGGCTGGGTGGAGAGGCGGAGGAGCAGATACGGTTACACTTAGGAGTAATATTTAGTGCTCTATTAACTACTGCAGGACTGTGCGAGAAGGCAGTTCTTACACAAGTTAAAAGCCAAGAAAGCGAGGCTGGGTGTTCAGGGACGGTGCGTGCAGAGGGGAGCACCCCTTTAGCAGAACACCCAGCCCCACGCAGCAGCTCCCAGCCAGCAGTCCCAAGAGCAGAGACCGCAGCAATAAGGCACAACAGCCCAGCCCCGCTACTGAGGAGCACGGGAACATCGACCATCTCCCTACAAATGCCCCCAAAATAAAAACTGTCTGCAGGGCAGGCCCCCATGCAGGGACGCATTGCATAGGTGGTTGCTGTGGGTTTCTTTGGTGTAACCTTGCTTTGATTGCCAGGCAGGGTTTTCCCATGCCAGCTGTGTTTGAGGGAATATTTTCCTTTTGTTCCCAGCACACCACCTGGGCCTGGCCCATGGAGGAACCAGGAGCAGAACACATTTCTGCAGCTCTCTCTTATTTGATGAGAGGTAGGGAAGAAAAAAAAAAAAACACAAAAGTTAAGTTACTCATGTGAAAAGGAGCTGCTGTAAGCCACCTGTCTGCGCAAGGACAAACCACGTCCTACACAAAAATTTCCACCAACTCCAGTGTAGCACTTGCATAAATTCCTTATGGGAGCAACAAGTGCTATCTACACATGCAGGTGGGCATTTGCTCCCCTGAGTGCAGGGCAGAGGCAGCAGGTGGCTTCCACCTCTGACCCAAAGGCACTACCCCATCCAGCAGATTGCTTCCGGATGCAGGAGCAAGAGGGCACCAGCATAAGCAACTTGGGGCTGGCCTGCTTCACAAACGCTAGTGCAAAGCCCAAGCCTGGGCACTGCAGGATATTAAGGGGACCCAGAGCTATTTGGGCCCATCAGCAGTTGTTTGGGGCCCACAGACACTATGGACAAGAAAACATCTTTATCCTTCCATTGCTTCTGAGCAGGGTCTTTTTGGAAAGGAAGAGAAAAACGCAACAAAAACGATGTATCTAAAGAGAGAAAGAGAAATGCTGCATCTCATCACCCTTAACTCCAGCTCCAAAGGACCAGGTAATGTAGTTGCTCTGTAGCAAGTCAGGTCTTGCTTCTCAAATGAAACCTGGCGTGTTTCCCTGTAGCGACTTGAGTGCATTTGATTATGCTGCGGTAGGTGAGTAACATTTTCAAAAGCACCCAAAGGCCTTTTCCTACAAGCCTGAAACCGATTTTTTTTTTGCACTCTGAGAGCTTGTAGACTCTAATGGTGTTTCCTCCTGATAGCTGGGATGCAGGAACCAGCCACAAGGGAGAAACATATTGCCTTAAAACTCTTCCATGGAGATGTAAGCAAACACTTCTTCCCATCTCTTAACACCCAAGGAGAGACAGTTACTGGCAGCCTGGTTAGAAGGAAGTTTGTTTGAGATGCTTTTGGAGAAAGTGCCTCTTCCCCGCCATGGGAACACAGCTTAGAAACAAGGTTCACCTATGAGCACAGCTTCCAGCACCTCCACCAACCTGAGTGGACAGCATAGTGCACAGCACTGTCAGAGGGCAGAGCGTACGGGGGTCCTGCTGAGCACACCACCCAGCAAGGGACTTCCCTCCTGAGGCATCAGCACAGCTCAAAGCATCTTGCAAATTTGGAACTCAAATTATTACAGGCTCTTTTGGTAAGGTAATCTGCATGTAGTTTGCTTTTGATGGGCAGAGAGGAGGGGAGGGGTATAGCTCTCTCTCTGATGTGATGACTAACTTCTGAAGAATGTTCTCCGCAGTTACCTTCACACACTGCTGCTAGTGCTAGGTTTCAAAGAAAGAAAGAAAGAAAAAAACGATTATTTATTAACTAGCCATCACAACAGAGCACGCCATTCACCTGGAGGCCTTCCACGCTTGGCTACTGGTGTATGCCTCTGCCCACCTCATCTTGTGTGATCAACACTGAAGCCTGATAAGCCTGCTTACTATTCCCCTGCTTTGAAATGAGGCATCCAAATTTAATGTGAAATGGCCAGATCAGAGTTTGATCCAACCGATTCGTCTCACCAGCAGATGCTGGACAGCAAGTCTGCTTGTTACAAATAAAATTAAACACACAAAAAAAATATTGCTGCTCGGTTGTCATACTCCGAAGCACCTGTTTATTTTCTTTTTTCTTTCTAAGATCATGCTCAGTCTAATTTCTCTGGAGCCAAGGAGGATTAAACAGCAGCGAGGGGTTTAGAGGAAGCGTTCTCTTACACCATGAACAGGGCTCATTCTTTATCAGCGGACTCAGACTCACAATTTCCATTTGAATAATGAAAATAAAACCTATTATGGGATTCTGCACTAGCTGCATCCCTTTGGGAGCAATATGTTTTTTTCAGGCAACTAATGGCTCTCCCCTTGAGTCGACTGGTGTATAAGAATCCAGAGAGCCTCATGCCTCTGTTCATCTAAACATTTAGGTCTGGCTCAACTTTTCCATGACCTACGGACTACCTTTGATCCTTGGAGTAAAGACATCACAGTGCTTACAACAGGTTTTCAAAGCAGTAGGGCAAACAGCTCAAAGGCCTTGAAGCCTTTAGCAACAGGAACATGCATTTCACCACATCACTCACCTAGGCTGTTGACTCAAGGTGCAAACCGACCTTTAGACACAAGGTGTTTCCAATGGCAGAAATCAGCCATGACTGAAGCTTTCTCCTGACTTACAAGTTAAAGAGGAGATTGCTCCAGCCAAAAGAGCTGTGGCTAAAACAGCATGGGACACAGTTGTGTGCAAGGTGCACCAAGCTCACACTGCATAGGGATTGGAGGTGCAAACCATCACCCCAAGCCTCACCTGGAGGTGCAACAAGTAAGTGCAGATGGCAGCAGCACAGAGCCATCCCAGCATGCTGCTAGGGGCAAATGTGAGCTACTGGGTCAGGTCTTATTCTAAGGTCTCCTGAATCCTCCTCCTACCTGCTGCCCATGCTCTGCTACAGGACCATTTGGAGCTGGGAGGACAATGTGGTTGTACCAGTTGATTCTTTTTAAGCAGATCACATCTCAGGAAGGTTTTCGCTTACAAGCTGCCCTCTCTCTAACACAGCAACCAGCCATAGAGGACTTTAAATGGCTCCCTGAGATGCTCTAGCATTTTGGTTACTACCTTTTTTGTTCAGCCTTTATGGACAACCTTCAGAACTGACAGATGGGAACACGCTGCTCCAGCCATAGTGCTGAGCCCAGTTTTCTGTCAGCCTGCTGCTGCTTCCAGTGATGGCAAACAAAACAAAACAAAAAAAATACCGTGGTATTTTTCCTTTTTGGATGGTCCTCAAGACTGCGACACAACTGCACATGATGACAAGAACTCCTAAAAAGCATCAGCATTGGTGGCATGGCCTGCCATCAATTGGTGCCACAGTGTCTGCACGGTACCAAGAACCAAAGTTGCCCTGTTTAGGCACAAATTGCTACTCGCACAGCAAGGTTACTTGTGATCTACTGTAATCTCTGGTCAGATAAATGATTGCAACCACAGCAGATCCTTGGCTTCTTGACAAAGTGTCTGATGGGTAGCTTAGCACCATCAGTTTTGGGCTGCTAAAATGGCTAATCACACCAATCAACGTCTGCAAAGAACGGGAGAGTGTCCGAAAAGGTGCAAGCCTCATCTGTTAAAGCTCACTGTGACACCACCCGTGCTGCTCTTTGCCATCTCCATTGGTCTAGCACACAGGGAGTTCCCTTCAAAAAGGGACAAGAACACAGCTGCGTTTGGAAGAAAGCTGGTCCGAGCCAGCCAGAGGAGCACAGAGGAACTGCAATATCCTCTAGTAATTACAGCTTCCCAAACTCTCTGTGCTCCCTTGGGCAGTTCAACTCTGCATTTTAATATCCTTCCCCTAAATGAACATGAACAAAGACAGCTCCAGTGATCACCCTAATTGCAATGTAACAGCCATGAGTCACACCTTTCACAAACTATCTTCCCATTTTCCACACTGACACCAAAAGTTGAACAGGGCTTTTTGTAAAGAGTTATTAGCTCTACTGCAATATTAGGCTGAGTAAATACATTCACGAGTAACCCCTTGAACATGCTAGACAGGATTTCCACGAGTAATGAATGGCTCCACACTCTTTATAATGTCTTACACCCAACTATTCAGTCCTCAAAATTCATCGTTCTTATTAAACGGAAGCAGTGATATGCAATATTTCATTTAGCCCCAGTCCTTTTGACTCAGGTTACTCATTCATAATTTCATTTTGCATGCTGCATGTTCTTGCACTACTGCCTGTGCACATCACTGCCGAGGGAAGCTTTTGCTATTCCATAATTAAATTGGCATTTTAAAGCACATGATTTGCTGTAACCCAGTTATCTGCTTCTACAGGAGCCTGTTAGAAGTCAAGAGCTGCAAATCTCTCTGAGACAGTAAGGCTTGCTATTTTTTTTGACTTATATTCTATGAAATGTTAGAACTTGTCCTTGTGAAGATGATTCATTTTAAGAATCCTCCTAATGGCATCCTATGCATACTCACAGACAGCACTTCACCCCAAAAGCCTTTTAGGACATAAAGTGCACAAAAATTTTAGACAATTTGCAAAAACGATTCACAGTTGAACACAAAGAACACAAAGCATCCCAACTCAGAAGTGTCATTAGTTTAGATGTCACTCAAGGAGTAAAAGACATTATACTATTATTAATTTTTTAAAAAACAGTAATTTTGGGTTGCTTCATCTTTACAAACTATCCTTCACAGTAGCATCCATCCTTCACAGTATCCATAAACCTCCTCTCCAGCACGCATTACTCTACTCAGCAATCCAAAATCATGTGAATCAAGAGGTGGCTTTCCTACCCTAACAATAGCTTTTAGGGTTCCTGCCCTTTCCCAGTTTTCTGTGCTATCTTCAGAATTGCCATGACAGCCAAGAGCTCCATCACACATATTGCTATTACATCAGGGATGAAAGGACTAGCAGCTTTCAGGTGACTGCTGGAAGCATGCCATTTATATACCACTAAGGTATATAAATGCCCACTTGAATGCTCTGAAAATACTGGACCAAAGTTCCACTGATATTGAGGGGCTTCAGACCATCTACCTTCTGAATCAGTCCTGTCTGTTCCCCCAATATGATGTTTATGTATAGTATTTTGTGCAACGATGCCTTCATTTACAGACAACTTATCATTAAACTTGCCAACACATAATAGCAGGGCAAAACTTTACACCTCGCTGTGCTGAGCAGCCTGCAGAAGACCTTAAAAAAATAAAAAAAAAGAAAAGAAAAATCACACATCATTTGTGCATATTGAGTTAGGAAATTTCCCATTCATACTGATTGCTCTGAATACATCACAGAGAATTGAAATGTCCCAGCAGACCTTGTACTCACCGTCATCAGCTCTTTCTGGAAAGATTTCCTATCCTTGTTCTCAGAGTTGTTGCAATCTTCCTTCAGCTTCTCCAACACAGAGGCCACTCGCTCTGGCTCACTGTCCAGCTCTGCTCGGCAGAAAAACGTGAGCGGCAAGTTCAAGTACCCTAGTGCATCAGCAAACGACCGCCAGCTGCTGAGGTTCTCCATGAGCAGAGTCCTCACTGAGGCATAAATATAGGTTAGAAATTTGCAGGGTCTCAGGATTTGCTCAAGCAATAGGCTGGTAGTGAGGTCAGGCCCACTGAAGTAGCTGGGCTTGACCTTCCCAACCACAAGCACATTTTTGGTGTGCACAAGGCCTATTTTCCCCTGGTAGTAGCCAATATACCACTCTTTTGTCCACAGCTGCCCTTTCAACCTGATTTTCTCCTCACTGAGAAGGGCTATGACATCTCCTTTCTTGTATTCCAGCAAATAGTGGTTCTTGGTTTGTCGCACCACGGTTTTCAGTAGTTTGCCATACTTCAAGTTCAACACTGGCCGGTCCTGAAAAACTGGATACTTGGCAGTGGCAGCCAGAGGTGAAAGAATGATCTTTCCAACCTCATTCTTCTTGAGAAATCGCCTCTGCCCTGTTGGCTTGATGGCACTTTTAGGAGGTGGCTGTGGCGTCTGGACACAGAACTGGGTCAAAATCGCATCCTTGTCATCCTTGACCTGTATCCTCAGAGTGAAGTCTGAGAGCTCATTGGGGTCATGAGATGCAATGGGAAAGATAAGGCGGCTGACCTTGCCCAGCTTCATCTGGAAACCTCGTACAATTTTGGCTTGCTCACTAGCTTTTACCTCATAGTTGGTCATGTTGGAGAACATGCAGATTTTGAGGTCCTGAGGCCGTGACAAAGTGAACTGATGTTTACCCCAAAGTTGCAGGGCCACAGGAGCAGGATTGTGAGCCTGTCGTGTGACTTCATTCACCAATAGAGTCTTGGGTGCGCATTCATGGCCGAACACAGCCACAACAGTTTTAAAAGAAGGATGGATGTGTTTTGGGCCATAGACACCAACCGTGATCTTCTTGCTGATGTAATCCCAAACAGTGTGAGGGTAGAGGATGTTCTGCCCTTGGGCTACAGCTGCGATGTACATGCAAGGCTCCAGATTCTCCAGCTGGACTTGTATTGTGTCCCCATATGAGTAGCTCAGCTGCATTGGCGTGTACGGCCCCTCCTTCATATCGCTCCGTAGGCACTGCAGTCCCACCAAACTCTTGCTCATTATGTCATTCTTGACCTCTGTCGACACCTTCATCTCCAAAATGATGAAGGTTTTCACCTCCATATTGCTCAGTTTGATCTGTAGGACTGGGCTGATGGTGCTGCACTTGTCACTGTTCAGCTCCAGTGGTGGATCCAGCATCGCTTTCATGGAGATCTGCTGTGTTTCTCCAGGGCACACATGACCCTCTGGCACATGGATGCTAATGTTGGTATCTGGAAGCTGAACAGCACCACCAGAGCTATCCAGTTTGCAGACAATGTTGGTCTCCACAGGTTGTGTCTGGCCCCAGCCAGGACTTTGACCAAGCAAATCCAAATCATGGCAAGACCGGGCCAGCTTCCTGTGATTCAGCCACGCGGTCCTAAAATCTTCCCTGCTCTGGAACTGCTCTGGGGTGGGAGACTTCAAACCACTGAAGAAGCCTGATGTTGGAGTGTCCGACTTAGCTTGAAGAACGGACAGCTCGGACAAACTGTAGGAGCGTTTGCTCCTAAAGAAGGGATTGTCCCGTTTCACAGTCTGTTCCATCTCCAACCTGTTTGTGCATGGAAACTCCTCAAAAATGTTACCCATGCTGCTATTAGCGGCTGAACTGGAAACTGCTGAATTAGGAGCTCCTGTGTCAAAGAGCAGCAAGTCAACAGTAGCTTTGGAGTTGGACTCATTGTCAGAGCTGGTCATTGTTTGCAAATTCCCATTCAGAAATGGGTTTGTCTGAACTCCATTCAAGAAAGGGTTATTACTGTAGGTTTTGGCAGAATTTCTTTTCCCATCAGTCCATTCTCCAAGCAGATCCAACTCCTTGACCCCCTCATCAGGGCTCTCCAGTAGATTGTCTATCATGCCGCTGTCTGTTAAGGAGGAGTTGCGGTAGTTTACAGGCTGCACATAGGAGGAAGGGATGTAACCCATTTCTGTAGTGTTGTGGGCATACCACCACTCGCCTCCTGACGTGTCTAAGACATAGAGGCGGTCCCCCTTAGAAAACTTCAAGGTAGTGAAATTAGTTGGACAATAATCTTTGATTGCTATTACTTCCTTCGCATTTCCAAAGGACGTGGGATTGTCGATCAACAAGGCACTAGGGGAAGGCACTGCAATGTGAAGAAAAACAGCAGTGTAAGGAATCAAGCAACAAGTGAGTCACAAGTTATTTATACACATTTATTTCAAGTAAGCAACCCATGCTACTTGAACCTGTAAAGCCAAGTTAGTTTTTAGTTAGTATATCTTTAGGCTTGAGAAACTATTTTGAGAAACAAAACAAATTTCAAACAAAAATTTGAAAATTTTGAGAAACAAAATATCTCCCTCCACTGTTTTTGAGGTGTCTGTGTGGTGCAAGAGAATGTCTTCTCCAAAGAGTTCATAATCTGACACACGGGGGTTCAAAGCAGCTGAGCAGGAGCCTACACAGGAGAGGAAACAATTTATTGCAGTCCCATAATAGCAATGCAGGTGCAGGAAAGGCAAACCTCCTTCCAGCAGATTGCAATAACTGATGTTAGACTGTACAAAACCAAAATGACCCAGGTGATCCTTCACAGACTTTTTCCTACACGTTTGGTCAGTGGTATCTCAATGTCTTTAGCTGCCATGTCTTTTTATCACTGATGTCTTTGATTTTTTTGTGAATAGTTAACTCGGCAGCTGAAGGTGAACACCTGTTTTTCAAGTACGTCGCCCAGTAATTCAAGGCAGCAGCAGCAGCCTAAAAGTGGTTTCGTCCTGCCCTAATCGCTCTTTTATATGAAACATCTTGCGTTTCATGGTTGGAAACAACTAATGGCACCCACTAAGGTGGTAGCATGGCAGCATGTCCAATTTCCCTTTCAGCGTGATGCTTTCAGCAGAAGTCTGTCTGAAAGTCATTCTGCTGGTACTACCAGATCCCAATTACAAACAAAACGGCTCAAGAAAGACTACAGATGTTCAAGCCATCACTGTATTTATTGCTTTCCGTTTCCTGTTAAGGACTTATTTCTTTAAAAAGCACCAGAAGCAAGCTGCAGATAACGTTATGGTGGCATTTGGACATTTGTTATCTTACTACAGAAGCCTAAGACAACAAAACCTACAGGGGACAGGGAAAAGAGCTACATTTTCACAAATACGGGGCAGCAAGAGAACTAGGACGACGACTGTTTTGATATCCTTGTTAGCTCTCTGGAGGGAAAAAAAATACTATAAAAATTCACATAGGAAGTCCCTAAATCCTGGAGGCAAACGGATGGCAGAGCAGAGATTTTTTGATCATATAAAATCACATGAAAAAGGAGGGCACTTGGAAGGTTAGTATGCCTGACAGCCTTACAAAACCAAGAAAACACGACAGAAAGAGTAGACCTTTAACAGTCACAGAGCAGTTCACAATGCCACTATGGAATTAAAAAGTAACTTAAACATAAGCAAAAAAACAAATCTTCAAAAACAATGACTTGAGGGCTCTGATATTGAAAAAAGAAGAGATTGTACACAGATGACTTCACTCACTTCCCGATCCCCTCCCTCTCCCAGCAGGCAATGAAAGTCATGAGGACATTTACTCACTGCAAAAATCACATTTAAAAAAAATCCCACTGAAACCTCTTTGTCACTGGTAGTAAGTCGCTATAAAAGTATTTACATATCTCAAGCCCTTTGCTGGAGAGAACCCACAGCTCAGGGTTACCAGCAAACCTTTCTCTGATACCTGGTTTCTCAGGGAGGACAGGGAGATCAGGAAAAGCCTGTGGTTAGGACACTGTTTAGGACAAAGATCTTGCTGCTGAAGGTCTGTCAAACCAGAGAGAGATGATTTAACAGCTGACCTCCTATGCAGGGGGAAGGGAAGGCATGCTGCACTTGGGGTTTATTTTCCATTTGCAATAAACAGAGACCCTCACTCAGCCTTATGAATTAAAGTATTCTCCTTTGTCTTGTTTTATCTCCCAGCAATAACAGCCACGTGCTTCCGGAACGGAGAGAGAGAAAAACCATAAAATCTGCTGCCTTTCAGTTTCACTGAATATCCCGTTGTTCTGATCTTGGTGAAGAAAACAAAAAAGCGGCAGTAAACAGGAAGGCGTATTATTCATTGCTTCATCTCTCTCCATCAGGTTGCCTTTTACTCATCTCCCTTGTAAGCAATCCTCATGTTTTCCCTCTCTGTTTCTGCATCCAGATGTCACATGCACGTCCAGATTGATATAGCAGGCAGCTATTCAAGATGGCTCGAGCTGGACCAGGACAATGGTGCGTCCAGCTTCCAAGCATCCTTTCCCACACATATCTCTGCATCCCACACCCCACACCAAGGTAAAGCCCATGCCAGGGATGAGCAAAGAGGTGCGCGTGGTGGCCAAGCATCCACCAAGCCAAGAGATGGAGAAGGACTCCCTCACCTTTGACGTCGCTCAAGCTGTTTTCTGAGAACCCTTCGCCGAGGTCGATGAGCGTCCCCTCCGACCTGCAGCGCGGCAGGCCACTGGAGTTGGCCGCCCGGATCCTCTGAGCCGCCATCTCGAAGCCGCCTCGTTGCTCAGGGAGCGCTAGGCGCTCATGGCCTCTCCGTGGCGGTGAGCTGCTAGGCTGGCACAGCCAGCTACAGGGATCC
Source organism: Tinamus guttatus (assembly GCF_000705375.1). The sequence continues at coordinate 4,414 of NW_010585462.1, read as the reverse complement.
CAGCGTCACCACAGCACCCCTAGAGCCTGGGTAACCAGCCTGCGAAGGAAAGCAAAAGACAAGAGGTTAGGGAAAGCCCTAGTTTACAGTACAACACCCATGTCATGCACTTGGAAATGTTGACCGGCTCAAGCTTGACAGGAGGGAGATCTTCAAACACAGCACTGCAAAATATCCCAAAGGATGCAAAGGAAATGTGTTTCACAGCTTCAGCCTCACACCAACCTGTGGGCAATTTGCTTATCCTTTTGCTCACGTCTCCAGCTGTATGCTTCCCTCCTTCCTTTTATTTGTTTATCAAAAAAGCACCGCTGGAGGAAGGCATCTTTTCCTATGTGTATGCTAGCCCTACAGCGCTGGTTCAGAAAAACTGTCTTGCATCCTCCTTAAAACGTCAAGAAAGATTATCCGTGCTACTCCTAACAAGCATATGTACAATCATGCATACAAATTATCAAAGGCTTTGGATATCACAGACAGCCCAGTCTTGCTCTTCGTTTGCATCCTTGTACAAAAACAGGCCTCTTTCCCCTAAGAGTTACTTCGGGGTAGGTTGTTCCCTGGCTCATAAACTGGTCCTTCTTCCTTTTTAGTTACAATTTTGAACTTTAGGGTATTTTTACACTCCTGCAATGCATATTTATAAAATGATAAAGTGCTCCCAGCTGGGAGCAGTGGGACTGCGGGATCCCACAGGGTAACGATTGCCAAGTCAACTTGGAGGAGGTTCACGTGACTGGATTTTGCATGGAAAACCGGGTCACTGCTGCCTCCTGCCACAGTATTAACATCATCTTGAAAGAAGAAAAGGTTCTTCCCACTTGCTCCTTCCAGGGATCCCAAGACAGACGAGGGATTCACTCTTGACACCTGCTTCCTCTGCCTCTATTTAAGTCTCCTCTGCCCCGCAGACAAAACCACAAACAGCTGAGGCCAACATCTTACAGAAACTGTTTGCAAGGTGTCCATGGAGTGACTGATCTCAGAGGCAACAAATTCATAGGAAATCACAATGAACAAGAGACGCCAGTGGGTCCAGCAGAGTGAGGAGCAGAACCTTCATGGACATGTCTGTCACGGGCTCCCCTCCCACCCTGGGCGTCACCAACGAGACCAGCTGGAGATGCAACCAGCCTTGGACCTCACCAACTGATGCAAACCTCTGTCTCTGCAGTAAAGCAGATTTTCCTCTTTTTCTTGTAACTTCATACTGCCTTGGTCTTCTCTGCTCGCTTGCCCTTTTCCGTTTTGATTACTTACATCGAACCCAAAACACACAAGATTTTGAGGTGCTTGCAATGAATTCAAAAAATACCTGGACCTGCTCTTCTAATAACTCACAACACTGCTGAAGGGGACCTGAGCTTCCACCCCAGTAAAGTGATCACGAGATCCAAGTAATAGGATGATGACAGTAAACACAAACCAATGTGTTGTGGTGGTGGGTGCCGGCTTGGGAAGTTCCTCCGAAAATCACTTGTTCCAGTGGGACACCAGAGAGCTCGGGGCAGGAAACAGGGGCCGCAGCACGATCACGTGCTAAGTGGCCCGCTCAGACCACGCTCCAAACGCAACCCATGGCCCTTTCAAAGCCACAATGCCGTCATCATCCCAGCTGGTCACGAGGAGGAGGCGCTGTAAGGGTATTTTTAGACGCACCCGTCACATCACGTGGCTGGTAGGTTGGAGGTTTGAGGAGCATAGAGCTGGTGGGTCACAGGAAGCTGTCCCCAGCCTGCATTCATCCCCACTGCATGCACACACATTTTCCTGGGAGGCTCCCCCAAGTCACCTCCAAATTGCAACTCCCCACTCTAGCTCTGGTACTGTACAGATGCTAAGAGGATTCCAAGTCACCTTGCCCAGCGTCAGATAGCTCCTCTGCTCTCTACATGCCAAGCAGACTGATCCAACTCATGCTAATGCTCTTCTTCCCCTTTTGGCAAAGCATTTTTGGTGGGCAGGAGCACATCACCTCTGCCATCTGTTCCAAAACTCTCCCATCTCACCACACCAACAGGGATGGGGCAGATTCACCAACCACACCAAACACATCCAGAAATGCTCTGCACGGTTAAACACTGTGGAAGGGCAGCCGTACGAGTGCCAAGAGATAAATTAACCCATTCCCCGCTTGCTTGGAGAAGAGGCCAGGAGTTCCACCAGCAACCTAGAGGCTTGGAACTCATATAAGTGCGGCTAAAACCTCCTCTTGTTTCATCAATATGTCCTCTGGAGTTTTGGGGGTGACCAGGAAGGCTGGGGACACACATGTGAGCATAGAGGTGACCTAGGGCCTGAACTGGGCATTGCTAATTCAGGGTTTGTACCATGGAGTAGGTACAAAGTCTAACTCCATCACAGGTAAAGTATCTGGCATCATCCTCGCTCTAAGATGGCAAATCATACTGAAAAGCCCATCTGATCAGACTCCCCACAGCTGTGCCAAACTCCAGCCTGCTCAAAAACATGAAGAGCTCTCAAAAATAAAGCCCCAAGCAACTGAAAGTTGCATTCAAACACAAATTCCTTACCAAGGTGCATGAATTCAGCAACCCAAAAGCTTTTAATTTGCTCCTAACGTTGCTTCTCCATCAACTTTCTTCCCCAAATGAAAATAAACAAGCAGAAAATAAGCCCCCAAACCAAATTCCTTAGATGACAGGGCTTTGCAAGGAACATGGAGATAATGGAGACATGTAGACAAGTGCCTTGGATGTAGTTCCCTGCTATTAAAGCAGCCGGTATCTTTGTGGGTGATTTGAGGAGGAGCAAGCCCTGGAGGACTGGAGTGCCCTTTTCTGGAATGCACTGAAGGAAAATTTGCATTATAGGAAGGATGGCTGGAACACGAGCTACTTCAGTCCATTCGAGACACTTTTGCAAGCCATCCTCGGCCGGTATGTCTGGAATGCAGCTAATTGCAAGGATGCAGGGAGGTTTTGGACAGAAGAAGGGAAGGGAGGGCTTCTGTGCAAACTTTTCCCTTTGTAAAAAGGCTGTTTCAGGTCCCACATTCCAGAGGACTTGGCAGCGCTAGACAGAAAGAACCAGGCTTTGAGTCAAGACTGTGCTTATCAAAGGATACAAGCCAGGTAAGATGGGAGACTTGCAGAAAAGCAAGATGGCAATAACAACAGTGAAAGCCTTGCCTGCCTATCTTGTCCCTGTGCAAAGCACGGACACAGGACAGAAAATATAATTCATTAGTACAAACGACCACCCGCAGGCGCCCATGGATTGGGATTACACACTGTCCAGGTGGCATGCAAAGATCCTAATTCTTGCTGCCTCCCACTGCTCCCTGAATTGACCTTACAGCTACTCGGTAGGATTTTGCAGGAGCCTCCCCAAAGTCACAGCCTGGCAGTGAGGCTGTGGAGGGTTAAAGCCCAGATACTCAGGTGTCAGGTATGAATTGTGACAGAAAATGCACAAGTCATAAAGGTGTTCCAATTTTGGCAATTCTTGCTAACAATCCTATTAAAAAAAAAAGAAAATAAATTTAAAAAGGAAAAAAAACACCATAGTCGCCCAAAATTCATCCTTTTTTAGTGGATATTACATGAAGTTTTACTGAGCAAGAAGGAAACCTGTAACAGATGGTCAATTTTCCTGTGAATCAGAGTGCAAGCCATGAATATATTTTTAATACCTGTTTGGTAGCCCAGTATCTAATATATTTGATATCAATAATTACAGCTGTGCGCTGACATCTTGCACAGACATTCCCGCAAGCTTACAGCTTGCAGTCATGTTTCCTCTTCCAATATTTGTGTAACTACACAGGAAACTGCATGTTAAAAAGCCTGTGACAGATGTGATTGTGTGGCAAAACATCTGGAAAATTATGTCCCACATGCATCCTAAAGCCTCAAAAGACCGCAACAGCGCATGTCCAAATGGCAGATTATGGAAAGATAAGCAGCATCTCAGCCTATTTTAGATAGAGCAGCACTATCACACATACACAAGGATGTAGGGTATACACCTCACTGCAATTTTCTGTCTGGATTGCAGGGAGCCAGGGGGGAGCAGCATTTTGGAGCTGACAGCCCCATGGGATGGGCGCAAACCCTTTCTAAATGCAGAGGCAGGAGAGATAACAAGCAAGAACAAGTCTGCTGCTTCTAGCCCCCAATCAGGAGAGAAGAAAACAGGAGTCAGGAGTAGTACATGGGTGGTTGGGGCAGGATTTGTTTAGAAATGATTTGTATGGCTGAGACAATAGTTTACGAACTGCTCTGAAAGCTCTATAAATATAGAACAGGAAAAAACAAAGCAACACAAACAAAAAAAACCACACAAATAAAAACAGCGACATCTGTTTACCCACAGTGACAAACAGCCTCCTAAAAGGAGGGGGGGAAGCAAACAGGCAATGTGTTAGTGAACACATCACCCCGAGGAAGCA
>NW_010585461.1:7790-25634 GCF_000705375.1 Tinamus guttatus | reverse complement strand
CTGACAAGGTACTATGCCTCCACAGGGCTGAGGCAGGTTTTGAAGTGTGTAAAATAAATAAATAAATGGCAGCAACAAGTGGAAGAAAAAAAAATTCTACAGTACTTCTTTAAAAAAGAACCACAAGAAATGTATAAATGGTGATTAATTAGCTTATGTACAAAGTCCTTAGTTAAATCACAGTTGAGCAGGAAGCCATGTCTCCTCTCCTTCCCGTAACTAGCCATGTTTAATCTTAGCCATCTTTAATCTAATTGTGCTGTTCCTAGAGGTTAATGGAATGGTGCTGAATAAACAGCTAGAGGCACTGAATACTACCACGAGAATACTACCTCAGCATGATATAGCCCACATTCATACCTGTTCTCATCTTAAAACACCATGGAATTCTCAAAATGGAATTTGCTAACATGGAAAATGCAGATTCTTCCATATGCTACCAAAAACATAAACACTACCTTAAATCACTGAATACAGCTCACAATTAACTTTCTCATTTAGGTTTAAATGCTTTAAGTGGTATTTTTTCCTTTACCTGGCACCTCTAAAAACAAGTTTCCTATTTTTTTCTCTTTTAGTTATAGAAAACTAGAACACCTGAGATTCCATTCCCACTGAATATTATCTAAGCCTTTCAGTGATTTTCTCAACATTTTTTAATTAACAGATTCGTAACATCCCTGTAAGATAAAGGTACCATGCCAGATGAAGAAACAGAATCTGCAATGAACTGACTTGAAATGCAGTCAAAATAGATGTTTTTCCTCTGTTGAAACTCCACATCACAGTTCTTTATGAATCAAATCATTTCGTCTTTGAATCCTGAAGGAAACTTTGTGTAGTCATTCTTCTTAAGAGATATGGGTGATTAGAGCTGAAACCTATGTGTTTCTATCTGCTTCAAGAATCCAGTGAAGACCAGCATTCCCTAATTTACCCTAAGTAAAACCAGAAAAACAAAATTTTGAGGGTAAACATACTAATGCTGGTTTTAGTAATTCACCTTTATAGTGGAAAGTGGCCAAGGACCAATCTGATTTCTACCACAAGTAAAGCATGAATGACTACAGCATGCTCTTATCTATACACAGCATTTTTCTAACCACCAAAATATATTCTACAGGGACACACAGCTAGGGTGGAAAAACAGAAAACGGATTCTTGAGCAGAAGACCCTCTGAGGTGTGCACACCAGAACCCCAAACCTCCAGAAGTCAAAAACAGTGCAAAGATATCCTAACAGAAAGGAAGAAAATAAAACAAAGCATCTGTTTTACATTTATCTGAATTCTCACTATATGAAAACTGAACTGAGACATCCTCCTAGACTATAACCTGTTCTCTAAAAATGCATTTAGTATTCGGTAGTCACACTAACACACATATCCAACCTTTTTCATTATTTCCTCATCAGTCAAAGATAAGAGGAAATGTATGAACTATTTTGCCTATCTAAACCTTTAGCATCAGTTGCAAATGAGTAAGTATATACCCAAATCACTTTAGCTTTGTGTGCAATGCTCTAAAGGAGTTATTCTACATCACACTTGGCCTAACCATAAACATTAGCCATTTTTCCTACCATCTTATTCCCTTTAATTATCCTATTCACTTAGATGTCAGTCTAAGCATAAGAATACATTTTATGAGAAGTTCTACTGAAAATAACATATGATAAAGTCAAAATCAATTAAAATTTCACATATCTTAAAAAACAAAGCAAAAAACAACAAGTAGGCACTTTTCCCATGCATCACTGCACTTCACTTAAAATAGTATTTTACATACTTGGGGTATCACTGGCACAAGTTATATATACAGCAACAACTCATAATGTACAGTAACCTGCTGCAATACCTAACCATTAATTTTCTATTATCTCTCTGTAATCAAAGACTCTATTACTATTTCCTATCTGTACTTTTAGTTTGCGTTTTTTTGTAGACTGACAAATCCTGTTTGGTCCTGTTCTCAGAGGCAAATTTGTTTCCACACATTTCTATCTTGCCATTCAAATCAAAACTCTGACTGAACAGAATGAGTTTGAATAACCCTAAAAAGATCATCCCTAATCACTGCTTATATTCAATTTAGATATGGCATGGTACCTCCTTGCAGAATTCTTAACATCTATAGACAATACTGTTTAAAAATGTTGGCAAGCCACCTGTTATTCAGAATTAGCATACACCCAGATAAAAATAGAATATTTTCCTAGCTAAGATAACACAAGGCAAAATTCTAGACAGAGCCTTGTGCTCTAGGTATGCTAGTGAACAGTAAGATGATAGAAAATATCACATGAAGAAGTAGCCTGATCTTTCCAAGAGTAAAGGTGCAAAAGACAGTTTAGCTTCAAATTAAGCCATGAATATTTACATAACATATCCTAATAAAAATAACATTATCAGATTATCTTTTCTCATTTAAGGTGTTTAATATTAGTAATAAAACAGGCTTTTACGCCAAGATAATGTTCCTTCAGTACTGGACCTGAGTTTTTTGGAGACTGCATTCCTCCTTATATATAATTAGGGTACTGTATGCTTACAGTCATAATTTTTTAAATCTCTGACAGCCAAGTCTTTTTGGAATGGGTTCTCAGGATTATCTCTTCTCTTAACTCTTGCCTGAGAATTAAGTTAATAGCAAGCAACACTGTAGCAAATTGGTTTTTTTACACAGAATAATGATGAGTTCTCCCAAAAGCTGAAAGGTCTCTGTCCAAAGCTTAGAGAAAATTCACTGATAATTTGGGGGGAGAAAAAAATGGCAAAGCAGAACAGCACTTCTCACTTATTCCAGTTTCCAGTTCAATTATCTTAGATTCAATTGTGTACCACAAACAGAAGAATTATTTCAGGTGCATAGCACCTAAACTGTAATTAACGTGTCATGGAAGTTTCAAGGTCATAATTAAAAAAAAAAAAAAAAAAGGAAGAGCAAAAGCACACATACATAAATTCCATCTACAAAACATAGTGTCATACTTCCGTCATGAGTAATTCAACTGAAGTCACTGGTGAGTTTCTCTGGCCAAACTATCATTATCAGTCACATACTTAATGGATTGATGTCCAAAAACACCACTACGACAACAGAGTTTGATTTGCTCCTTTGCAGGATGTTTTATTTCATTAAGTATTTCAGCATTAGAATCTCTTTCCTATGTAAGTAACCAATCCTGATTTAATTTGGTACTCTTAGATGACATCTGATAGCCCAACCTCAGTCAAAGTATAAAATCATTATATGAAGGTATGAGTTACTAACTATCAGAGTCACACAGTTTAATTCTTGAAAGTCTGTTGTAAGCTTCTCGCATTTGTCTGGTCCTACCTCTCAACATTCACAACGTATATATCAAAACACTGTCTTTCTCAAGAACTACAGCAAGAGACCTAGAAAAATCACATTGTTTTCTGTACATACCTTTGCAAACAAATCTTTTCTCTATTAGACCTCTGTATGAAACCTCCAATCCGGTTACACTAGAGGCAGTCAAGGTTCAGAAGGGGCTAATTACCGACAATAATTTTGTTATTTCCACAGCTGGCTCCTTAATCACCATCAGGCTTAAACACACCTTCAGCTGAGTAATTTTGACCCAACATTTTATTAGGTCATATTTTTACATCCCACCCATGGCAACATTCTGTGGAAGACATGTTGTCAACTGACACTGGAAACCTCAGAAATTGAACACACTGCCTGATACCATAAGATGAGTAAAGTAAAGGTCAAGAAAATAAAAAGGAGCTTATACCTCCAGCATGTAGAGCAAGTCAATTACCCATAGTCAGGGCAATATGAGGAAACAAAAATTTCAAACCACAGGATGGGATTCAGAATTAAAATTAAACATGACAGTAGCAAAGCCAAAGTCAAGGCCTTGGGAATTCAGCCTGGAGACATAATAAAAAGCAACAGATAATAAAATCCCCTTATATGAAATCTCAGGAAGGCAATTTACCAATTACAGAGCTAATACAGCCCCAGCTGACTGGTTTATGGAAGCTGCTTGCAAGCAGGTGCAGCCTGCCAGACCCTGATAGAAATTCTGCAGCCAGTTCAGATTAATGTGAATGGCTTACACTGAAACAGTTCCCAAATTACTGTTCTTCCTATTAGCCAGCCCTGAGCCTCTTAATTATACTGCAAACTGTCTTAATCTCAGGAATTTAGGGTTATTTATTTCTGATTTATTCTCCCATTGATTCTTACTGTAATAAATAACAGTTTTAGTGTGAATGTGTGTTCTTATCTGCCTGTGATCATGGCCCCCATGACTTCAGAATGCCTCACCTCCAAGAGGATGTAGGTGCTTTAAAAATAATTATGTCTCATAAAAATAGATGTTCAGCAACAACAAAAAAACAGTTTCTTCTTCCTAATAAATCCCTATTGTTAATCAAAAATTACCATCTGCAGAAACAGCTTCTATTTCCAGTATTATTAACTAGTAAACAGCATGGTTGTGTTTGACATTACAAGAAAACACTAAAACAATAATAATTTCTTTTTTTTTTTGTTACTTAGATAGGGAAATATTCTCTTACTTACTAAAATCCCAGTTTTGTATGTATGCTGCCCAAGTTCTTTAAAAAAACAGGAAGCTTACAAATTCTGAATACAAAATAAAAACTTCAACCACACGTGTTCTAGAATTGTCTAGCTAAAAAATTATGCTCTTTGAAAAGTGCTTATGTTTTTTCTCAAGAAAGAAATGAAGTAAGGCTGTCGATTCTGTCCAGTGATAATAAGAAAGCTGAGAACATCACTGTTTTTATCGGTTGCAAAGTCTAAGATCAATGGGTTATTTCAGTTCTGCTCAGACTAAAACACAAAAGTAAAGCTCCTTTGAACTATTTAGGGGTTCTTTTCTCAATATTGCCTAAAGTTACTATTGAAAAAAAGGTATTTGGAGTTCCTCAAGATTGGATCCACCGGGTGCTCTGTCTTTTAATGAAAGCAGCATACATTACCTTACTGAACGCACATTTATGATGTTTTGCATGAGTTAAGACGTTTTCCAGTGATCAAAAAGAATTTTGTCTTGTTCCCTAGATTTATTTATTTTAAAATATGTACCATTAAAGAAAGCATAGCTACAAGTATATAATGCTAATTTCTCTTATCGATCACCTGTCCTATATTTGGAAGATTGTTGTTATCAAGGCGAGACATGCTACCTGTATTCCTGAAGTATGCTAATTTGTCATGAGAAGCACATACCTGATTAGCAGCTAAATCAGTTTTCCGTTTAAAGCTCTCAAGTTTTCTTTGATCATTTGCTCAACACAGATTTTATTCCCCCGATGAATTTTAAAAAACTGAAAATAAAAATATCTATGTTAATGTTTAAGTACATCGAATAATTCTACCATGGGTTGAAATACAACAGGTATTTTTCAGCCTCATTCAGTAACAAATAATATAAATAAAATAAATGATTTTTTACAATTGTAACTCTCTCTTTTTATACTAATTTTTTTTCAGTTTCTGAAACACATTCTTTTGTCAGACCATTTTTTGTTCAGTTTTAATATAGAGATAAAATGTAAAACAACAAAAGTATTTTCTGTCCACTAAGTTATCTGGCCGCTTGAACCATAAAAATATATGTGTATAAATATACATATATTTAAGGAAACAAAGCAAAATATTACTTAATATCAAAAATCTTAATATTTAACCATGGCAGATGTAGATACTGATCAAAGCATTCCCAGTTGCCAATATTAACTATGTGCTTTCCAATTTAAAAAATACCATTCTTAAATTTAGAAATCACATACAAATATCAAGTATAATTCATTTTAATTTAAGGACTAACTGATTCACTAAAACAAACCATAGTGGCTTCATTCTTTTGAGTGTGTCAGCACAGTAAGTCGAGCATATGTTTTTCAGTATCTGAAATGAAAAGGTACATGCCTTTTCAGGAACTTTAACTCAATTCAGAAGGGAAAAGATAGTCGGGTAGATCATTAATTCTGACTTCATTTTTATAAAATGAAATATAGTTTCTATATTACTTAAACATTTCAATTCCTTAAATCTTCCTTTCTGTAGACATTTTATGCCATATACTTATAAAGTTTTATGCCATATACATATAAAGTTTTTTTTTCAATAGTTATGTTGAAATAGGGTATATAATAAAAAAACACAGTTTTGTAAAGTTTCATATTATTTGAAGACCAACATTTTAAAAGACTAGTTAGAGTGAAAAATTCATAGTTCTATTTAGATATGTATATCTTGGTATGAAGTTACCAAGGTCTTATTTTAACCTCACCCAAAGCTCAACCAAAGTTCTCAGGAAAAGATTCGTGTTGGAAAATCATGCCTGAGAGAATGCATATTTACAAGCAAGGCATATTTACAAGCATTAACTAGTTGGGCAGAGTATCTAGAGCCATCTACTTCAATGAGAACAAGGGCTAGATCCACATGACTCATTAGTTCACTTTAATGCTGAGAACAGTAATGCCCAAATTAACCATCCTACCATCTTGTGGGATCCTCAGGCCTGGGTTGGCCAGCCTTTTTGCAAAGAGACGGATCCTCAGGCCTACCTAAATATCCAAATACTTATTATTCTGTACATGAAAGGAGTTAATAAGTTGAGATTTAACGGGTCACTAAGTCCAGGCCTTCAATTATCACTGCATCACTGAACTGCTTTGTTTTCTGTAGCCAGGCTTAGTTTTCTTACATGTGTTATTCTGTTCCTGTACACAGGACATTTCAAAACCTCATTCACTCTCATTACTTTTCCAGTCAGAATATTGTCCTCCTTAGTTTACACCATTTTATTCTGGCAACATTTGTTTTGTTAGGGCTACGAGGATGATCAGAGGCCTGGAACATCTGCCGCATGAGGAAAGGTTGAGAGAGCTGGGCCTGTTCAGCCTGAAGAAGAGAAGGCTGAAAGGTCACCTGATCAGTGTATGTAGATACCTCAAGCCGGGGAGAGAGAAGGATGGAACCAGGCTCTTTTCAGTGTTGGCCAATGACAGGACTAGAGGAAAGAGCCACAAACTTAAGCACCAAAAGTTCCACAGGAACTTAAGGAAAAAATTCTTGACAGTGAGGTCGATTGATAGTACACTGAAGTTTGTTGCCAAGAGAGGTTGTTGAATCTCCTTCTCTGGAGATATTCAAAACCTGCTTGGACACAATCACATGTAACATGCTCTAGCTGATGCTGTGCATGCAGGGGAGTTGGACTAGATCTCTAGAGGTGCCTTCCAACCTTAATGATTCTATGATTCTATGTTTCTAAATAGTTATTTCCCATTTTTGATATTAATCTCACTTCTACTTGCCCCATATATACATAAAGAAAAACACTCAAATTCTTGCCCAGTCAGCATTTAACTCACTGCTCAGCCATTGCTTAAACACAGCCAGGTCTCCTAGCATCTTTCCATGAACAGGAAGTCTCTCTACCTTCTAGTGACTATTTTTTTCCACTTTAAGAAAGGGTGATCCAACTTATCCAGGTGAAGTCTAACCACTACCTTGTTCAGTGGGATTAAAATTTTCTATCTAAACTTAATAAAACAGCTGGTATCTCCACAAATCACATATTCTCTCAGGTCTTTCACACTGCTGCCTCACAGTTCCTGGAGTCATCCACACCACAATCCTCTCTTTCTACTTAAAGCTGTTTGTCTGCAGTAGGACAGCTTGTCCATCCTTCAGTATTTCAACAACTGTTGTTTTTAGAGTCAGTCAGTCCTTCCAGTACCATATTCTCAAGGCCTCTGTCAGGACAGCACTGCCAAACTTCATGCTACCAGTAACTATAATCACTAAGTTTATATATTATGCCCTAACAGCACAAATGACAATATTAGCAGCAGTCTCAAGACTTTCTGAGAAACTCCACCAGTAAGTTTCCCTTTGGCCGCAGTTCCCTTTTTAGCACAGCTCACTGTGATGCTTTCTATAGGTGATGAATGCCTACTTTTCCTGCCTGGAACTAGAAGAATCTGTATAAAAATCACTGCTTGAATTAGTTTAATAATACATGAAACATTCTTTTCAAGAATACCCAGATTTTTGATGTACTCTTGGTTTGCCAGTGTATGCATCATCTTACCCTGCTGATTTTTGCTGAAATAAAACCAAGTCTCTCAGGCAGCATACAATGAGGTTGTCTCATTAGATCAACAGGAGACTACACGTAGGGGCTAGGATGCACCATGAATCAGCTCTGCACTGCAGTAATACAGCCAAATTCTGAGGGATTTGGGACATCTACAATGACACTCAACAGCTCAGTCAGTATTTTGAGAGTCTCGTCATCAAAGGACATATCCATACTGAGCCAGAGAAAGCACCATAAAGATGTTCAACTTTAGAATATCAGCTCTAGCTCCAGACCTAAAGGCAGCATAACTGTTCAGTATTAAATCTGGTCTGGTAGTAAAAAACTAGATGTTCTCACTAGGATTATTGAACCATGTTCACAAACTCAAGCACCACAACAATAAACATCTCATTCTCTTGTTTTCATCACTGCGTATTACCTAGAATATACCAGTTGCCCAAGAGAACATACACAGATCTCTGAACATACACAGATCTTTGTCTCCTATCTTGTTTTTAGCCTGGGCAGCCTCCAGTGTTTCAGCATATAACCTCTCTACACTTTTAAAACAAATCGTGCATGAAGGGAGAAAAAGATCCTCCCTAGCTCTAGTTGGTGAATAATGAAAGCCCTGGAGCACAGGGTTAAGATAAAAATGATGAAAACAAAGTATATATATCTTTATCTCCCATGGAGATACCAATCCATAAAGTATCCAAGGATTCATACCACAGCATTAATTTTTATTTCTACAGCTCTGTCCCTAAATACATCAAGGTATTTCCTAAAGCTATTAACTTCACTTATCCAACTATTCCAGTTGACAGATACTCCAGATCTTAATTCTTTGCATGATTTTAGTCCTTTTTCTAATTTTCAGTTCAGGATGCTTTAACTTTTAACAATGTGATCCTGTACAAACATATCCTTTGTTTTAAGTAGTCATTCTCCCCTAGCCATATCTGTGAATATAGTTTTAAAACAGCATCAAATGTTTATCTCATATCTAGGCAAACCAAACATTTTCAATGTCTTCTCCTAATTTAACCAGAATGATACTTGTACCTTCTATGTACAAAAAATACTTTGCCTAGTGCATTCTAGAATCATTACAGTTTTGTTTTGTTTTTGTTCTATTATTTGCTTTGTTTGTGCAAGAGGGCATACTACCTTAGATGTGACTCTGGGTAACTACTCAGTATAAATCAATTTTCAGACAAAACTAGTATCACTACAACATGCTGTCTAACCCATATAGGCCAGCAACAGCATAAATATCTTTGCAACATGTTCCATTGTCAAGTACAAATACACACCAAATTTGTTTCTAGATCTAAATCCACATTCCCCTAAATCAATTCTACTTTAGAGCAGCTACAGCTTTAATACAACTGTCAAGAGTCCAAAGCATCTACCAAAACATCTGCTTTTACTTTTCAGTGATCCTTCTATTTTAAAGTCCACTGACTTACAACATCAACATTTTCAATGCTTTTAGTGATTAATGTTTTAAAGTCTAGTCTATGCCTGTTCTTTGTTCTTATTTACTCTTTACTCAGCCGTCTGTGTTTTCTTATTTCTCTTCCTCTGCCATTTCTTTCACAATTCCCCTTCCATTATTTCCAGTGCTCCCAAAATAGTATTGTTTTTAAACACTGATAATAAACGCAATTGGCAATATACAGCCACTATTTAACCGGGCTTTGAAAAAAAAAAAAAAAACCACTTTAATGAAAGTAAAGCTTTGGACAACCACCTACGAGCCTGCTCATCTATTTGCTCACCCATCTATTTTATTTGGTGAAGGGAAATGACAGCAGGAAGAAAAAAAAAAGTCTAATTACAGGGGAGTAGCACGTGGGATTTTTTTTTCTCTCTCTAAAGCTCAATCATATAATAATTAAAAATTACAGAAACCCTATCAAATATGAAAAAAAAACAGAAAAATCATTTTCTACTCATCTGACTCTCCTAACAGTGTGCCAGCAAAACAAGACTCAATTAAGATCAGAAATTTATATGTTCAAGACTATCATTATTAAATAGACTAAGCAGATCACAATTCTTATGGTCTCAGAAGAAAAACACACACACACACAACTGAGTGGCACCTTTTCTTTGCCATTTTTTTTCATAATTACTTTTCAAAAAATAGTATTTGATGTTTCAGTTCCTTGTGAAGTTGTGATTAACATACTCATACTGCTTCTTTGCTGATGCACTACAGCAATGAGTCTATTACTGTTCATTTGACTAACTACACCTTCAGCTACTGCAGATCCCTTTGAAGCTTTCATACAGTATGAGAGAGAGCATTCTTTTTAAGTACTTTCAGTGTCTGCCAATTTGATAAATGCATGCATTTACTGTCATAAATACAGGCATGGTTTAGAAAATGAGGGCTATTAGAAAATGTGTTGCTATTCCTTTGCAAGTCTTTGAAAGCTTTACTTATGATATATTTGTCAGGGAATGATGGAGAGGTGTTATACAGCTAACGGTTTCTGGAAAAAGAATATTTACTAGCCCGAAATACTCTCCAAAAATTACAAGTCCATACGTCTTAAAAATGAGGTGGAATCTTTGTTTACTCTCTGTAGAATAAAAACTAATTGCTGAGGTAGCTCTATAGCTTAAAAGTACATTACACTCTCATGATTTATTTATAATTACTTAACTCCAACTTTGAAGAGTCCATTAGTTATCTCCTTATCTAATACCCTTTATTTTCTTCAGGCTACTATACCTTCAGTATTTTTCCATTCCTCAGCCATACTTTGGTCTTGATATTGCATATGTTCCCAAAACAATGCCAATCTCAATTCCCCAGTCCTCTGTGGAAAAAAGGCACAGTAAATCTCACTTTCTCCTTTATTCCTCCTCCTATTTGACTTTTTTTTAATACTTTGCTTATATTCAGAAAACATTCACCAAAGAAAAAACAGTTACACAGTAGAAGTACACTTAAGCTAGGCACTTAAGTGGTGGTATGGGTGTTTGTCCACTAAAAGATAATTATCCTCAGTATTTATAATTGTTGAATACTTTTCCTATGCTGCATTTCAGTGCAGTCCCTGAAAAATTCTTTTTCCCCACTGATAGCAAAGTATGGAAAACAGTCCAAATTTAATAGGGGGAAAACAAGAACAGCTAACATTACTGCAATGGTTTCTTCAAATATTGGTTAAGATGATGTAGTCTATACAACAAGAATCAAATAGCTTAAAATATTAATTGAAACATGATTATGGATTGAAGTCTAGTCATACACATTTTCCTACAAATACTCTTTTATTTCCAAGGATACCCTATCAATCAAACAGAGTTCAATACGGATCACTTGAAGACAAACCACTGAAAAATCACTTGGCCTGGTTAATGCAGAAAAGAAAACAATACCTTTCAAACAAAAAAACGAAAGGCCTTTCTGGCCTTTTTCTGCCTCTGTCATAGGTGTACTTATCAGTTATGCCTCTTTTTCTCAGGAGCAAATGTATACAAAATGTATTTGATACAAAATATATCAAAAACATTTTTTCTTTGTTATCCATACTGCAACACTGCCATGCTCCAAACTCTTATAGAAATATTAGCTACCTAAGCAGTCATGAATCAGGGAACCACATGCTCTGCTATGAGGAACAAAGGAGAAACATACCCAGCATCTAAATTATGTTTGTATAGCTTTACTAAGAAAGGATTTTTCTTTTTGAGAAGTAAAACCCCTCTGAAGATTATATATGAATTGACACAGCTGTCAGTTGTTTCAAAAACAGGTATATATGATGGTCTTTAAGCTAATATTTAGGTGACAAAAGTTCTTTTAAGCCATTACGGTCTACTGGGATAGATATCTATAGATAATAAAGTATGAAAAGGAGTTTTCCTGATTTACTTCATCATTCTCAAGCAATTCCTGAACAGACTGCTTTTCAGTAATACCGCAAAAGAGAAAATAAATCTCTTAAAAACACCACGCATCAGGTCTAACTTAAAATTGATAAAAGCCTTGAAACTACAGTGTCATGTCACTGACACTGGCAGTTTGGTCCATAGCACTCATGTTGTCCTTTGATATTGAAGTGCATAGAGTTAACAGATTAGAAGAAAGACTGCCTGCAGTTCAGAGGCTCTTGAAAATATCTGCTTGGTAGGAAATGTGAGGGACAAAGTGTTCCTCTTCAGAAAAACTTGTCTTGATTTAGTGTTTTAAAGTCTTGGCTTTAATTAAAACGAGAAAAAAAAAAAAAAAGAAAAAGAAATCTTCAATGATTAATTGCCACTGATACCTAAATATATTTTTACTTAGTAAACAACTGACTCAAAACATCTTTTAGAAACACCTTTTACTTACAACATTCCAAGGCATCAAATGCATCTCTCTCCAGGAGCTGATGTTTTAATGATACAATATTGTACCTCCTATAAAAATGGCTGATGTCAGGAAGCACTGTAGAAACAAAATAATTTATCAGAACTAAAAAAAACACAATATACATACATTAAGATAAATCTGACTTCCAAAGAAGATTTTAAGCCGAGATTTATTTTTCTGGATCAATTAGCTTGCTATAACCACTTTATTTAGCAATATGAAAATAGAAGAAATCTTGCAATGATACTACACTACTTCTGTTGCCATCTTCAAATAACACAGCCTATAACTCCTTATCAGGTTTTCAAAATAAAGTTGTAAGGCAGATTTTTAATCTGTATATTTGACAGTTACACATAATCTTAGTAACTGTCAAGCTGCAATGGAATCTTCTTTGACTATTACTTCAATGCAACTTTAGTTTAAGGCAAGTAATGTGCACGCACTACACTTGCTCATCAAGCCGTTCAAACACTGGAAAATCAGTATGTCCATATCTACAATAAACAGGCAGTCAGGAAGGAATTACTTGTATAATGCAATCTCTTCCTCTGATGTATTCTGTTCATTGGACTGATGGCTAAGACTGGAATATTTATAGCAAACAGCTTTGGAACAAAAAAGGTGAAAAAGGGGATTTTCATCTAACAAAAGAGATTTAAATTAGTTCTGCTTAAAGGTGCTTTTCCAACTGCAATTATTTCATTTCAGGAGGATGCATAGTTCATGCACACCCCCTCTCCATCACTAATAGCTCTACTACCTCTTGCTCAGTAAATTTATTTCAGTCACTCAAAGAGAGCAAAATTAGTGCCCAAATTGTTATATATCAACTAAACCAGTTGGAAGGGTTCATTTTGTCCACTGCCAAGTAGGGAGGGCTCATATAAGCTACTCAGTTGGCAGAGCAGAGGACACAGAGATAAGCTTTTCAGGCAGCCTTACTTACAGCCAGAAGGGTCATATGAACCTTAGGCTGCACAACACATTGTTGTGTTTATAATCCAGAAATACTTGCTGGAGCAAGAAAGGATTCAAGAACAGTTTAATCAAAGCAAGAAACACCACAACATTTTCTAATATAATAGAATTTAATAGCTAGTATTTAATGTGTCCAATTGGAAGGTGAAGAATATCTGAAGTTCTTTTCAAGGTTAACACTAGGAAGGATAAATTAAGTGATGAAAACAATTTGATTCCCATTGTACTCTTTTTAATTTTAGCCTTGACATAGCCCCTTCCAGTGAGTACGCATCTGTTTCTCCTATTCTGGTATTAATGGTGTATTGTTTAAATCCTTAATCCTTTTTTTGTTTTCTCTTTTTAAACACAAGAACAGAGTTTTATTGAATCGGTGATCCACAACTGCTTATACTTTATTATGAGGGGTAAAATTAGCCCACAGATACAGGATTTAAAGGTGATGCCTGATTATCTGTGTTCCAGAGTATACTTCTAAGAAGGACTGAACGTTTATAATATCCTCTGTGGAAAGCAGACGGCTCCACTCAGAACAAATGTATGAGTACACATACATTACCTTTCAACAAAAAGTACAATAACAAGTAATAGAGTAACTAGATAACATTGAGGTCTCTTCTTTTGCCTTCATTGTTTAAGCCGATCCGAGATTGCCTAGCCAACTTCTTAGCAAGTAAAGACCAAGCAAGAAAGACATTAATGAAAGAATGAAATGTATTTGCTTGCAGGCTCTATGGGCTTGGGGCAGTGTGACTGAAGAGCTACATGGCAGAAAAGGATCTGGCGGTGTTGGTCAACAGCCAGCTGAACATGAGCCAGCAGCGTACCCAGGCGGCCAAGAAGGCCAATGGCCTCGTGGGTTGTATCGGAAACAGCGTAGCCAGCAGGATGAGGGAAGTGATCGTTCCCGTGTACTCAGTGCTGGTGAGGCCGCAACTCAAACATTGTGTTCAGTTTTGAGTCCCTCACTACCAAAAGGGCATTGAGATGTTGGAGCATGTCCAAAGAAGGGCAACAAAGCTGGTGAAGGGGCTGGAGCACAGATCGTACGAGGAGTGGCTGAGGGAGCTGGGGTTATTTAGACTGGAGAAGAGCAGACTCAAGGAGACATTGCTCTCTACAGCTATCCAAGAAGAGCTTGTAGTGAGGTGGGAGTTGATCTCTTCTCCAGAATAGCTACAGATAGAAGAAACATAATTTCAGCACGTAGAGAGACACTCAAGCTGTCATCGGTCTTTCTTCCTCAGTTGCTGACAGCACTGAAAATGCGGCAGGGTTCAATTCAGAGAGAGCGCACAGTGTACTACCACTTCAGTTGAAGTTCTGGGGCTGTAGTTTCACTGCTTTTGATATAGGTCCTAACTAATAGAAGACAGGTTGTGTATTTACAAGCTACCCACATTGCATTACGCCTATGAATTAGAACACAGGTAGAGCTTTAACACTTACTAGATGATCAAAGACTCTGTCAGAAAGGCAGCCTATAGATTGTGCTGGGTAGGACAGCAGATGTTTGACTATCCCGCAACATTTGGGGAACTGAAATTCATAGGCCATTTGAATTCAGGCTGATGTCAGGTTGTCTACAAAATACATCTGACCTCATGGTAGCAGCTGCAGAGGTTTCTTAACTACTGGGGACTCAGCAGGATAGCTGAGACCTGAGTTCTCGTTCGTGTAGGCAACGCTGAAGACCCTACCGCACACACACGAGGCTCAGCCAAGGTCCTCTCTAAGGGTGTTACCCCACCAGGAGCTCCTGAAGAGCACCTTTTTAAGGGATAACAGAGAAGCACTTATAGGTTAAGTGATGCTGCTTTGGGACATCTCTACTTTTGATTTATTTTTTTTTAAACTTTTGTGTTTTGCTTTTTGATCCTACTGGTCTTTATCAATTGCATCTGACCAGATAATCACCTGCATTTCAGTGTGGAGATAAACCACAGAAAATATAGACTACTGTATGAAAAATACAAGTTGCAGTTCAAATTCTGATACACACTTGAATAGTCACTTGCTAATGTTATGTTGTTCTGCATCAGTTGCAGGAAGGGAGGTTTCATTTTAAAGGAAGAACAGCCTAGTCAACCATGCTGAAAGCAGGAAATGAAGGATTTTGTTATAACCTAGGTAGCACTTACAGCACAGTCCAAAGGATGTTGAATGCAATATATTAGTTAAAGCAAGGCAATGGGTAGCAAAATGCTGTAAAATATTGTTTTCGAGAGATGGATATTGTCATTCATTTGATGTCATGACACTTAAGCTAAACAATGCTAAACAGACAAAATCAGAGCAAGAGCTGACATTAAGTGAACAGGCACATGTAAGCTTCATGACCATAGAGCTGACTTTTTTCTTTTTTCCTCGAGGAAGCAGCCAGAGAGCGACGTGTTAGACTAATGGAAACACAACTCAGGATGAGGTAACTTTTAGCTTCTTAAATGTTTGAAGAAAACCAAACTTAAGAATGATTGCAAATAGTCAACACATAACAACTACTTGCTTACAATGCATAACTATATGTTCAATAAGACCTATAACTACATCCTGTGCAGCAGAAAGGATGCTGGAAGATGACCCGCATACTTAAGACAAAAGTATGAAAAGAAAAGTTCAAGGTTGAGAAAGATCCATTTCAGCTAGAGATCATATCTGATAAGTACATATACCCGTGGTTCAATGGTTGCTGCTAGATAAAAATGCTGTTCTTCAGACATTTAAGTGCATCGTCCAACTGCATTAGGCAGAATAATATGGTCTTACATTGGCCATTAATATTCATGTATTCATGTAAAGAAAATGAACTCCTGCAAAAGCCTTCATGCTCTGTGTTTCTTCATCAGGAGAAGATATTGTCACGAGTTGTGAAATAATACATAAAGAGTTATTCATACAGCTATATTCCTATAAATAGTGGCACACAAAGTCAGTCACAGTATGTTGAAAAGCTGAAATCTTCTTGTTCATTTACAACATAAATGTCATTCAAATGAATTGGCACGCAAACTTCAGTTTTTACATTTAATTATGAATCTAACCAGTATTCAAGATATGCTTCCTTTTCATTCATTCATTCAGAAAGAAAAAAAGACTAATTTATACACATGTGCAGTTAGTTTCTGGAATATGGAGTAAGTATAATGGAATGTAAACAACAGAAACAAATATATTATGTAGCTAATTCTGCTAACTGCAATAATGTTAGCTTCCTACTTCCTACACTATGTCTCCAATCTTCCTCTAACTTTCTCTTCACTATCCCACATTGTCACTTTTAAGGTAAACATGACTGGCCTCTTTTCAGAAAGCACATTAGCTATATTCTTGTAGGAAAGAATGGAAGTGACTCCCCTCTTTCTTCCCCTGCTCCTCCTCCAAAAGATTTCCATTTACTGGAACACAAAACTTCAGAAACAATAACAACAATGCAAAAATAAGAAAAACACTCAGCACATATAAAAGGATGTCAAGTATGACAGAAATGTGACTCATGAAAGAAGATTTAGAAGAATCAGATAAAACAGTGCAATAGAGCAGTAAAAAAAAAAGGGGGTAGTTTTTGGCCTTTATATAGTCTACTGCTTAGAAGACGCAGCCTGAATCAGGAGTATGCTGGATGGCAACAGTCAATTTTAAAGCCGAAGGAATACACTAGATAGCTACAGAACTGAAGGCCTATCATTTTTAAGACTCCCACACAGTATAATGCATCTAGGAATGACAAGCCTATGACTTAAGTTATAATCTAACTGTGTTGGACAACACAGCCAGGCACAAGCAGTCCTGGAGGTTCCTGCAGAGTGTCGACGATAACTTTTTGACACAGGTTGTGGAGGAGCTGACGAGGAGAGGTGGGCTACTGGACCTCATGCTATCAAATAGGGAGGGCCTTGTAGGAGATGTTAAGGTGGGGTAGCCTCGGCTGCAGTGACCATGAGTTGGTGGAGTTCAGGATTCAACGAGGAGGAGGCAGGGCGGTTAAGTAGCCTTGCAACCATAGACTTCAGGAGGGCCAACTTTAGCCTCTTCAGAGACCTCCTCGGAAGAATTCTATGGGCTAGAGCTCTAGAAGGAAGGTTTTCAAGCAGTACTTCCTCCACGCCCAGCAACAGTGCATCCCTTTGAGTAAGAAGTTAGGCAGAGGGGGCAGGAGACCTGCGTGGATGAGCAGAGAGCTTGTGGCAATGCTCAAGCAGAAGGCGGCAGTATATAGAATGGGGAAAAAAGGACAGGTCCCCTGGGAGAAATACAGGAACATAGTCAGGGAATGCAGAGACGCGACAAGGAAAGCTAAGGCGCGGTTGGAACGCAATCTGGCAAGGGACGTTAAAAATAACAAGAAAAATTTCTTCAAATACATTAACAGCAAAAGGAAGATCAG
>NW_010585460.1:40419-87133 GCF_000705375.1 Tinamus guttatus | reverse complement strand
AAAGCGCAAGCTTCCAAAGGGAGAGTTTAAGCCCTGGGAGCGCAGGCAGGATTCTGGCAACTCCTGTGTCTGAAGGTATTGCTAAGGCCTTGTTTTTCAATGATACAGTCCTGGAAAATCGTCGTGCTTCTGAAGGCAAGAATCGCCTCTCCTGTGCAAATTATTCCGGGGGAGTGTTGGGAGGGACTGGCTGGTCTCCTGAGTTGTTCTTCCAAGCTCGGAGCCAAAATACCAAAAAATGATGCTTCTACACTGTGTTCTTTGTAGTTATTTTTAAGAAGGAGACAGATGAAGAAAAGAACTGTTTCTAAACAAATAAATTATTTATACACCTTAACATGTGTTCTTTAGATGAGTTACTTTTTTTGCAGGGTTTTGTACAGCAGGGATGTTGGGTAAAATGAAATTTTACCATTGCTTTAATCTCCTTTACTGCAGAATAACTCTAGAACATGGAATAAATGGTTATGTAAATGCTCTTAATAGATGTCATTTTTTCAAGTGCTGCAGGTAGGTTCAGTTCAGTCTCTCCCTCACAAGTAGAGCCCTGGAGTCCGTGTCCACTCCAGCTTCTTACCTGGTGGATGTTTGTGGAGGGGCCAAGTTTCCATCACAGAGTAATCAGGAAATACCACACAGGAGCCTCGTGTTTGGATCCTGGGACAGTGCTGACAGGCAGGAGGCTGAGGGGTTAGCAGCAGGTCCCAGCTCTTTAGGCTTTTTCAAGGTGAAGGCTGCTGGGGCTGACTCTGGTCTGGTCCTTCCTCTTCCTTGCTTTGGGATCCTCCATGTCTTCCCCCCCAAAACAGCTTCATTTGGGATCCCGGAGCAGAGAAGAGGAATCTTGGGGCTGCTGCAGGAAGGTGGTGGGACGTGTCCCATAGAGGAGTGTGGGACTGAGGATCCCATCAGTGAAAATGCTGCCCTGTAGAGCCACAAGCAGGCCAGAAATTACCTGCTCTGATTTTTTTTTTGGGGGGGGGGCATAAAATAAATATGTACCATTACACTGTAGGAAGTGTTTTTACTGGAGGCCAGGAGATCTCTGTTCAATTCTCTGCTACAAGTTAGTTTTTATTATCTATTTAGCAGAGGCCTCTCCTCACCTTGCTATTTGCAATATTCCTAAGACCCAGACTTGCTGCTTTTTTCAGGAGAATCTTGTGTCAAGGAGCAAACTATCAAAACAGATGGCAGTGCAGACACAGCCTCTGGCTGAAAAAGTCTGAGAATCAGAAGTTTGTGGCTGGAAGTTAGAAGAGTATTTTGGGAATGTACCACTTAGTGCCAATCTTGTTCCTGTGCATTTTGCTTTGTGTTTTTTCTTGGTCACTTGGGATTCAGGGCTAGACAGACATCTTTTGTGGATCTCTTTGGCTTTTCTAACCTTGCACTCGCTTGGTCTCAAAGTAAAACTGGGGATTCCTGGAACACATCCAGGAATCCTCATGTCCTCACACAGTGTGCAGGGAGCGTTGGGTACCTCACCGCTGAGACAGGATCTGCCTACGGCAGCCAAGGAAACCACACTTGGGTGGATGAAAAAAAGAGCTTTGAGCTTTTTTTCTGTCATTTCACATCTTTACTCTGTAGAATTAACAACTTCCCTGTGCGCTCTTTTCAGGACGCGGTTGCTCCTGACCTCGTCCCCTCGGCAGGACCTTCCAGCGGGATCCGCGCTGCCGGTTGAGGCTTTCCAGGCGCTCGGGGCTGCCGGGAGTTCTGCGCCTTCCTGAGCCCGTTTCTCCGCGGCGGGAGCAGGGCTGGAGTTGATTGAGTTTCCTCTGCGAAGCAGCGGAGTGTGGATGAGCTGCACCCTCCCTGCCAAGGGCAGGGCTCTGCGGAGAGGACCCAGCCTTGTGTGCACGCAGCCGGCAGCACGGGTAAGCTCACTTCATACGGGTGTTTGAGGGCAGCCAGGTTTTTCTCCACTATTTACATTTTAGGATACGGAGGCTCAGAAGTAGAGAGACTCACTCTTAAGTGAACATGGAGCCTACTTCTTGCTTATTACTGAAAAATCTTAGCCAATAAGTTGTCTTTTTTTCTTCCTTGCCATCCTCCTCATCTGCAGCACAGACCAGAAATTCTTCCTAGTGTTAAAGGATGCTGGAACAGTAGGTGGTCGTGGGAGGGGACTGGCCTGTAAAGAAAGTTTTTTCTATAGGTCAAAGCACAGCTCTGCAGTCCCCTCATCCTAGACATAAACACAAGAAAAAGAAATGGAAGCAGTTATACTCTCTTCCACCTCCCCCCAAAAAGCAGAATTATAGATGATTTATTGTCTAACATAACTTCAAACATGCTGCCTGCGAGTGGAGTCGCTGTGACGAGTGCCACACAGTGCTGTAAGTGACGTGCTGTAAGTGCCAGACACACGGATCTCTGTGCCACAGCCAGGGCATGTGACAGTAGTAGCACCACGCTCCAGGGAGGGCCGTATGGGGGCAAACCTGGCTCTGTTCATGTTTGCCAATGTTAAACCTGCTCAGAAGTTATTTAAAGTATGAGAGTAGGTGTCTCTCTCTACAGTGGTAGTTCTTTGTAATAGAAGATAATTTGGCTTTTGGTTTCCAGAACATATTCTTATTCTGCTGCAGCACCACACGAGGGCAGAGATCTTTTTGCTCAGAGAGGCGCTGCTGTTTCCTGGAGGTCTGACCATGAAACACATCTGCCAAGCAGCCAAGGCATGAGGGAATCGTGCCTGATCTTCTGTAGCATTTAGGGAAACATCAGCAAGGTCACAGAAAGGCAGGAAAACACCACTCGAATAAGACACATGCGTGGACAAAGTGGGTTCAGCTCATACTGGTTGTGACCATCACTGATACTTTAACTCATTGACCAACTCCATAGGATGGGACTAACAAGAACGGTCCCTGTGTGTGGCTGTTCAATCAGCCTGCAGGGCAGTTAAGTTTCCTGCCTGTAGGATCAGCTGGTGCAGAGAACGGGCAATTGTCAGGGAGTCTGTATTAAATTAAGGAAGAAATGCAAAATACAAGTGTTACACTGCAACAAAGTGAGGACTTGCATGGGTTGCCTTGGCCTTCAAGGATGCGGGGCTCTGGGCAGGGAGAAAGGAGGGGAATGTGGCATATCAATGACATGGCTTTAAGACACGGCTTCCCAGATGGCCAGTGATTCCAAGGGATTCAGAAGGGCCCTGAGGGAGAGGAAGGCCCAGGTGACGTGTGAGGGCTCTGCAGAATTCCAGCACATCTTGTGAAGGGGGTTAAGAGCTGTCTGACTCAGGCAGGTCTTTTTCTGAAGAAAGCCACCTAGTCTATGGAACAAGCTAATTAGATCAGGAGGCTTCAGCTACTAAAACAACAAAAAAAACAAACCAAAACAAAAACCAACCAACCAAAAACTCATGGAAAGCATTGATTTGGAACTACACAGTGGCACCAAAAGCAAGAAAACCACAAAGGAATTTCTTATTTGCAAGTAACATCCTAGTTGGTGAGTCTACATTAAGGGCCAGAGCAAAAGGAGTCAGAAATCCAGTCTGCATGGTATTTACACTGCATCTATATCTTATGTAGAACATGTGACAGGAGAGAATGGAAGTCGAGAACAGCATTACTCATTCCCAAATCACTGGCAACAAGGAAGCCTGTGTCGAAGGGTAAAAGGAGATCAACACCCTAACAAATACAAGGAATTGCTCTCTGCTACAGCCTTTCCCATCATGCCAGACCATGGAACAAACAGCGCCTTGAGGACTCCCTTGTTATGAACTGGATGATGAAGTGGGCTCAGTGATAAACCTGCATTATCGTGGGGATTAGATTCAGCCTGAGTAATACAGTAGAGAGTCGATGCTGCTAAGCACTAAAACATTGCTAGACTTTCTGCACTGTTCACCTGGCAGCTTCCTGACATAAAATTTTTCATCTAACATGCATGATTTTGCTCAGGGGATAATTCACCCACATATTGAAGGTAAGTGGTAGCTTTGGTGCAAGCTGACATGATTTAATACTAAATTTTTGGAGGCAGAAAGAATAAAACCTAGCAGATTTAATTCTCAGGGCAATAAACTCTAAAACTCAATTACCTGTCCTTGGATATCCCTAAATCAAGACCAAATATTAGATCAGGTAGGACAGGATTGGCTGTACAACACCATAGGAATTAATGCAGGAATCGTATCACCAAGACAAAAAATCACCATTATGTGAAAGTCCCTTGTCATCCAGCTGGCGGCTTTCGCACTGCACCTCATGAGTGCCCTGTGGGAAGAACTGGTGCAGGGAAAGCGGCTGGAGAGGAAGGAAGCGGGGCCACCTTCGCTTCCACAGCCTGTTGCTCCTGTGTCCGTTCCCTGTGCACGCTCTGCCCCCTTTGCAGGAGCCGACGCGCTCCTACAGTGTCTGCGCTCCCCTCTACACGCACCGAGACCAGCTCAGCAAGGGCTCTCCCAGCTCCCGGCCAGGCGGGCAGAGCCTTTTCCTCTCCAGATACTTCTGCTTTGTTGCCAGTTCAGGTGCCAGCTTCCCGGGGAGCGCAGAGCAGATGGTCCAGCCCCGGTGTCCCAGGAAAGGAGCTTCAAGGCCAGCAGGGAAGGCAGCAGGAGCCACAGGAGGTCCTCAGGACCCTTCTCAGAAGGGGTGCAAGCCGAAGTCATCCTTGATGTGGAGCAGAGCACAGGGAGGAAATCCGATCCCCAGAGCAAGTCAGAGCACAGACTTCATAGATCCACCAAAAACAGAACGGGCTGGTAGGAGACTTCAGCAGGAGATTTTCTCAAAACAACTGCAGTCATCCAGAAGGGCAGATCATTAGGAGACTCCAGTGGGAGACAACTCTTCTGAGAGCACAAAAAGAGTAAGTTGGAGGCGGGAGAGGAGCACTGAAACAAACATTGGGACAAGGAATAAAAACCAGCCCAAGCACCCAAACATCACCTCCCTGGTGAAGCTCCTGCTGGGAGAGGAGCTTAACCAGCTGCAGCTCCACAAGGACCACGAGGGAAAATGAAAATTCTCTCCGGCCTCTGCCAAATACTCCCCCCTAGTGATCGCAACGGGCGTTTCAAACTAAGCCATGAAATCTCTGGCTTTAAACACAGCTTTTTCTTTTGCTTTGGTGGGAAGGGACATTGCCCCCAAGGGCAACAGCTCTGTCCTTCCTCCGGCTGGGAGAATCTTGGCATTTTCTAGCAGAAAGTCCTCAGAAGCCACTTGTTTATTGACCTGACATTAAATGACATCCTCCCAAAGTGAATTGGTTTGCCTTAGATTTTAAAGGCAACGTTGCCTTTGCAGACTGTGATCAAACAAATCACCCATTTAAAACAGCAGGTGGAAAGGATTAAACATTTATTTACATACAGATACATATGTAAGCAATTCCTAAGTATAAAAAAGGACATTACAAACAAAACATGAAGCTTCATACATTCGTCATCCTGGTCATCCAAAATACATTCCTTTCTCAACCCCACTGTACCACACTTGACAACAAGAAGTTAAAAAAACAGACAAGTCAAATGCTTCGGACGGGTTCGTGATTCACAGTTTGGCAATTTGCTAACACCTCTACCCTTCCCACAGGCAGCTTATTCCAGCAACCGGAGGTAAACGGTCTGACCAAGTGTAGTGCATTTTCCCCACTGAAAGGGTTGTGCTTCATCAACAGGAAATGTGGCACCAACTCATCCTTCTGGCCGTGTTTTTAGGGCATTTAAACAAATCAGGGTTCTTAAATCGTACACATTGTGCTGAATTCACTATTGTTGAGGGGGAAAAAGAGAAGATCTTGACAGCTGAATGTGTGGGAAAATCTCCAATCCATGAAATTCCTTTAATCCTGTGGCCTCACTGGCAGGGAAGCTGCAAACAGAATGCTGGCTTTAGCCTGTAAACAGGCTTTTAAACTACAGACTGCAGCTGATAGTATAACATGTACCTAGTTTGTGCTGTAAAGGGAATCACATGCTTCATTACTAATTTATTAGTAATCAAAGCTGAAACGAGATCAGTTTTCTCTTCTATGGGAACAACAATACCTTTATAAATCTCTAGAATTTCTTGTAGCTCTCAGGAAAGCGGAAACATTTTAGACTAAACGTAGCAATCTGAAGGCAGCACCCAATACGGAGAACTTGTCAGTTGGGTAACGTTACAAAGGGGAACAAGTCTGTAAACAAAAAATTCGAAATGCCTATTGGAAATATTAATGAGTTCAAAGCAGAGCTGCACTGATCAAAGGCAGTCAGGAAAAAATCTCATCATCTGCACATTCACGGAGGCGCCGAATGCGCAGCAGCACCGGGGAAGTGGGAATGAAAGGGAACAGCAAGAGCCGAGCGCCGTATTGACAGCTGAGGGACTGCAGCTGCTCCAGTCCCGGGATTTTTTTCATTTAATTTTATTTATTTATTTATTTGTAACCAGCTGTGGGGAATGAAATGGATGTGACATATCTGCAATGCATGTTGTTATGCTAAAAACTCATGGCACCTTTTACACTGTTTCTGTAATACTCAGAGCTCAAAGCCCACATGGCAGCAAGCTGCTCGTGCAGCTCCCTCCTGCGTCTCACAGACACCCTTCCCTCTCCCCTCTCTACTCCCCCCAAACGTAGGTTTAAACTGGCTTAAGCTTCATTTATTTCCTTCCTTGTAAGACTTCCTTCCAAAGGGTCTGCAAGAGCTGAGGCAATAGCCTGAATCCACTGCTGCTTTCCCGGTCATAAACCAAACACGTTGCTCACACTCCATTAAGATACCAAAACAATCTCCCCCTCTCCTCCACTTCCCCCATAACCGCTTGGCTGCTGGGGACCCTGAGACCATCACATTACTAAAACTAGCACCAAAGAGGTACCTCAGGCCCTTGGAGATATTCGCAGCACCACAAAAGCAGCAGCTCAGGATGACTCTTCCCATCGGTTGGCAAAACCAACTGGATTGAGAGCAGAGTCCAACTGCATATTGGTAACTCACTTGCCACAACCACCAGTTAACACCTGAACCTTTCAAGTTGGTCCTTCCAAAGAGTTGGTCCTGTCCAGAAAGGGAGACACTCTTTATAGACTACAGTGGCAGAGGCTTCTTAATAGGAAACTGGAGACAGCACAGGAGATGAGCAGATGCTTTTCGTAGTTAACCCAGGAGTCAGGGCTAGTGGCAGATCCAGCCAGCCAGGGCCATCTCCCTGTGCTTTCCCCACTGTGCATCCCCACAGTGCTTTGGTTCCCCTTCTCGCCGTGATGCCAGCGCCACTGCAAGGCATCGGCAGCACCAGGAATGACCGGATTCATGCAGGAGTTGGGATTCTCCAGCTCTGGGGAGCTCCGAGGTTGGTGTCCATACACCAGACACAGCACAAAATCATTTTCCAACCTTGCTGGGAAGGGAGAACTTCAAAGAAATGGATGACATCCAGCAAATGCTAATAACTAGTGATTAATGATAAAGCAGAGACACAAACCACAGCCTGTGGTGGGCTGTGATGAGCTGGACTGCCAACCCTGGCTACCCTCTTAAAACCAGGACAATCTTCCACTGACAACGCTCAGAGCCCTGTTATGCTCATCCTGCATCATGAATCCACCCCAGGGTGATTTCCCGTTGCCTGTTTTCCCAGTGAACACAAATCCTGATCTTCCATCACCATCAACATTTAGGAAAATCTCCCATTCGCTCACGGGGAATTCACAAGGCTTCCACCAACACCAGCTTTTCTAACTGGACAAATTCAAAAAGCTCTTCTGCTTGATAGATATTTATAGGAGCAGCACCTAGGAGGGATATCAGATACCCTGATATTGGAAGCAACAGAATCCTCGAGAAATCAGATGAAAGTCAAATTCAGAGCCTCTCTTACAAAAATCCAGAGAAATCACACCAAACTGGCAATTAGCCGTGAGGGGGCTGCTGTTTTCATGTTCACAGCCATATCTGACCACGATGCTCCCCAGAGCAGTGTGTCCCGCACGTTCACTCTGACATTTCAGTTGAGAAATTTGCTTGTTTCCTAAATGAAATCAGTCTCCAAACACAGAATTTTGCCAGCTCAGTATCTCAGCAGGATTTGTGGACACTTCCTCATGCTGAAAAGAGGACAAGTGGAAAAGCAGCTGAACAAACAGCAGTCCTTAGGGATAACGCTCACTGCAAAGCCCGGGAGTTCTGCTAAGCTAATTGCATCCCTTGTCAGCAAAAGCTCAGGAAAGGCCACTGTCCTACCCGTGTGCACCCACTGTGCCTCCAAATCACTCATTCCCACTCTCCCTCCTTCCAAACCACCGTCTGCAGCGTGAACCTCAGGCTGCTGCCACTAACGCTGATGCTGAAGGAATTTGATAGCCATTAACCCCTCGACAGAGCATAGCAGGAGCCCCCTGTAGCTGGCGGGGACACTTCCAGGGATGACCAGCACTAACGGGATCGAGAGCTTTTTTCACGCATTCCACAGCAAAACCCAAGCATCCTGCCTGATAACTTGTGTTTTTATTGAGTAATGATCAAAAAACCATTTAGAGAGAGTGCTTTACAGACAGTGATCTGAAGCACAGCACGTGCAGTGGCTCATCCAAGATGAGCCTGATGGAATCAGTGCCTGGTCTGAACAAACCGAGTTTAGATGAGCCCGTTTTGAGGAGATGCCTTTACGAATGTCCCTGCTACGTCTGCAGACAAACATCTGTTGACCATTCGTACTGGCTTCTCTTGGAGCTAGTCATTGTGCTAACAGGTTTAAAGAACAGATGCCGTTATGGGACTACTAATAAAAAAACATGTGCACCCAGAAATAACATTATTCCATGCCTGTGAATATATTGTCCTGAAAAACACAGCAAAATCTAGTCACTGCACTAAAGGCAGTAACTTACACTGCTCTTGGTAGGGAACATTTCCAGTCATGTTTGGCCCTTTGGTATCAATCCTGCACAGCTTTTGGACTCTTGACCCAGCAAGCATCACACTTTTTACTGACTGTTCTCTTGCAAAAATCCTTTTAACTAGCTAGAATGTGTCTGCCATGGATGGAGACACTATTAACATAAAATTGCGACTTTTTTAATAATCTCCTGCTATTTTTTCAAGTCTTTAAGCAACGCACCACAGCGTTAAATTGTCATTTGTAGCTAATAAAGTTCCTCCTCTGGCTGCAAAGCCTTCAGCAAAGGACCAGACTGCAGGAGAGGAGATTAGCCCTCAAACCCACAAGGAGAAGTGGGTTCTATGCAGTAAAATTTGAAGGTGTATAAAAATAACTCCTGCAAAAGAGTTATCACGACAAAATGTCACTTAAATATCCAACAAAAAATAACTCCTGCAAAAGAGTTATCACAAGATGTCACTTAAATATCCAATGGCTAGTATTTGTTAACTGAAAAACAGGCAGACAGGTTTTAAAATACAGCTTGGGCTTACGACCTTATAAAACATTGGACATGCAACCACTGCTTCCTACACTGCCCTGTAACAGTCTGCACTCCTAAAAGCCTTAACGCACTCAGGCCCAGAATGAATTCTGAAAGACGGATCTGGGATTCGTCCCTGGAGAAATTGCCCTTGTTGCTCCATCATCCGCTGGAGAAGCACCTCGCTGCCTGGAGACGGAGCCTTGGAAGATTTGCTACGGACAGAACAGACACCTGCCCCCTGGGAGGCAGCTGGTAGAGCAAATCGTCTCTGGAAAAGAGACTTCTGGGAACCTCGGGATGAATATTGGAAGAAACAAAGTGAGCAATTTCTGCTATTTGATAATTCAGCTTGTTCGCTCATGATGATGCATTAGTGTTCAACACCCAGAGGTGATGCAAGGAGCATGCTCAAGTGTGTTTCCAGTGGCACTCAGCAGCAATGCAAAGTACCTGGCCAGCTCAGAATCAGCTTTCTGCCTATGATCAATACTCCTTTTCATTTGTACCCCTCTCACTGGTGTTTTCACATGACTCTCAGTGCTGCTTGCAAATATTTCTATAACATTCTGGTTTTCACTAGCAACATATGCTTAGCTCAAATTTATTCACACTGGTCTTAGGCTGCAGGAAGGTCATCCAGTCATGAAAGCTCCACCAGAGGTGTAGGTGTCTCACACATCTGTTTCTGCACGTGCTGCCTGTCCAGAAAAATGAACACTTAGAGCTGCGTTATCCCTGTCTTTCCTGCAGTGGAGCACAAATTTGTTGTTGTCTGTCCTACCTGACCATCAGCTTTTAAGTTTTACGCTTTCCAACAAGCCCACCACCTGGAGAGTAAGAATTTTCACAAATTAAATATACATAACACTGATTTCTAGCTCCAGTACCACTTTTGTATATAGCCTCATGGGTCCTGTTTTAAACAACTAGCTGAGAGCTGCAGAGCATCAGCTCTGTCAGAGCAGGATGGTCTGTGAGAGCTGGAAGTCCCAAACGTTTCTGAATTCTCTGGCGTGCAGCACGAGCAGAGCCTGAAAAGAACCAGTAAAGGCCAGTGTGCCACGTCCCCAACATCTAACACTTAGAGCAGCACTTTACAAAACGTTACCTAAGTGACACACGACTTTTGTACCACAACTGCTACATTTCATTTGGATCGCTACTTATAAAAGAAGGAAGTGACTTAAACAAGAGCAAGGAAACCTTCATTAAAATGGTCACGTTTTATGCTACTCTCTGTCAAACACACACAGTTCTCACTGAGGATCAAAGGCACAAAATTATACAGCCCAAAGAATGTGTTTGCTTTGTTTTCTAGGAAAATGGGGAAAAAAAACATTTGAAAATTCTAGGTTTTTATTTATAAGAAATACTTACTGGCAGCTTTTTAGGTCAATACAAAAGCTCAGTTATAATCATCAGTAAGTGCCAAATGATATTAAGCTGATTAATTTGAAATTATAGTATATCACAGCCATATAATTGTCAGAATTTCATCCAGATTAGCTAGACTGATTTCAAACTTAAAAAAAACATTGTTCCTGTGCATGTTCACCTGTCTTCCAATTTCACTCGAATGCCAACATGTACATTTGCGATGCTTTATTCGAATATGGCCCTAGAGGTGTGATAATATAACAGATTCCATAAATGCTTCCACTTCAGGGGTTTTGTAGAAAGAAATTGCCTAAACAGTCATACATACCCCAGAGTCCAAGATGTGAGAGTACAAAGCAGCCAGTAAATTAAATGCCTCTACAGCCCTGAATCTGAAAGCTACTCTAAAGAGAATAGATGCCAAGGAAATACCTTTAAGAGCTTCTCAGGGTACAGCTCCACATGGCGATTGCGGGATGAGTTAGACACTGAATGATTCCACTCGAAACCTGTTGCTATTTCCACTTAGTGTAAAAACACTCTATAAAATTGTATGCCTGCTTTTCAACAAGAACAGTTACCTACAAGCTTTGTATTTACTCAGACATATTGCAGATGGCCATTTAGAACTGTGCTCTCTTTGAACCCTTATACACAGTCAATGTACACCCAATATTTTGGTCGGATCTGGTGCATTTTTTTTCCAACTCCAGTAATAAGGTTTCCCAAAGCTAAGTTTTCACATAAGGACATGACTAGTTTGGGAGGGGGAAGATTTGTTATTCATTTTTCTTTTTACTTCCAGAAAGTCTTTCCATCCTATGTCGGATATCAAAAAAGCACAGTCCTTACCCACTACGTTCAGGCTAGAAAAGAGGTAATGAGATTTTTTTTTTAATGAACAGTGCTTATTAGTGTTCTTTTTCCCTAATTACTCTAAGTTACACATTCAGAGGACAGCAATGTAGTAAGACTACGTTTGGTCTACGGAATATTTGCTGAACTGCTAGCACCAAAGGGAGCAAGGGAGCTGTATCCATATCGCTTCTCAAACCATTTTTTGAAAATGTCGATATATATAACTTTTTTTTTTTTAAATTTCATGTTCATGAAAGTGCCTATAGATGAGAGACTTAACACTGCTTCAAACACCAGAGCCCTCCAAGCAGACGTGTGGACAGACTCTATATACATGTCCTCAGAACTTGCTGGCAGCCCAGAAGATTGCCAGGATAGTCCAGCGTCGGCGGTCATTCTTTTTTCTTTCTTTTTCTTAAAAAAGGACCAAACACATTGTTCTGTAAGAGAGATTTTGAACTCTTGGGTATCTTCATCGAGAGAGGCCGCGCTGCTCTCCTGCAGAAGGAAGTGCGACAGCTCATGTTCTCCTTTACACGAAGCACCTCGCGCAGCTCTTCTAACCAACTCCAGAGACCGCAAAAAAACTGAAATGAAACCACGTTATATTCTGCTATGTTGCCATGCAGCTGGAGCTGTCAGCCTGCCATGCGGCTAGATCTGCAACCTGGCTCAGGGGCAAGTCAGATGGGTCAAAGTGGCAGCAATCCCTCGAGGAGACGAATCCCAGGGAAAAAAAAATCCTTTTGGCCCATGGGGGACAGGGAATCGGGTGGCAGCTCTTTAATTGAAATTACAGCAAGTCAAATAGCTGATGCTTTTCCCCTCTCCTGGTAGCGGGGATGCCACGTTGTTCACGAGGGTGTTCTGCCGGGCCTCGCTGATCAGGCGACAAGCTAAGTCCAGGAAGAGTTTTTCCACGTTATCCGACTCTTTTGCAGAGGTTTCCAGGTAGTACATGTCTTGCGCTTCGGAAAACTCGGCCGCTCTTTGCTGCGAGACTTCCCTCTTATCAGCTAAATCAATCTTATTGCCTGCATCGATAAAAGATTTTAGAAAGGGAATTAATTTGACTCACAAGGCAAAAGAAACAGAAACGAATCAGTGGCCACGAAGTATTTGGTATTGGGTGTACGTAGGGACAGGGCTTTTGATGGGAAATCCTTAGTGCTGGGTCCTCCCTGATACGTGCAACCAACTTAATTTAATATCGGGGCATTTAACGGAATATGCCCTGTGAATATGCAAGTCAGTTAGCAAACAGATGCATTAGAGCTAAAGCTAATCAGCTGACATTAAAGGATTTCCATTTTAATACCTATTAAAAATTCTCCTGTCTTTGCTATAAGGAGCACTTAAAATGTCAATTATAACATGTGGGATGCTAAACGTGATATTTTTCATGTGATTACAAGCCTCAGAACAAGCCCAGCACAGAAGGCTGCTTTCCTGCTTTAATTAAATATTCTTGTAAGCGATTTGGCTGCGGAGCCTGGAACACAGAGGGGCTCTGGGGTGCTCACAGAGCAACCAGGAGAGGAAACCAGCCCTTCCTTTGGGGCTCACTTTAGCAGGCAGCTCATTAACGCCCCAAGCAAACGTCTGCTACGATTACACCCTATTAGTGGCCACTTCACTTCAAGCAGGATGTTTTTACTATGAATTAATCTCACCAAAAAAGATAAGAGACCAAGACCTGCAATAGCAGGGGACTGTGTGCAGGGACTCAGCAGGTTCAAGAGGCAACCCAGTTTGTAGCAGCAGCTCCTCCGAGGCTGCTATGTGAATCCCTAGGAGGAAAAGCTCTTCCATTGGAAAGCCACAGCTCACGGCCATCCTTTCATCCCAGATATCCTTTTTTCCTGATGATTACTTGGACAGAGTATGCACCGAAGCTACATTTATAAACAGATTATCTGCAGCTGGGGAGGTCATCCTTTGTCAATCACTAGTTAATACAAGCAGACTACGGCTGTTCCCATCTGCAAAAGTGGGTGCTGGGGCTGTTGGCATTTATATTTTATGCCCTAATTGTTGATAAAAAAACTTAATGTTCTGCAAAATATATTTATTGGTCATTTATTAATTATTTCTGTCATTCTGCTAGTCATTTATTATTTCATTTATTAGTTTTTTTCTAATTATTATAATTAATAAATTATTTATTATTTATTTCTGTAATGAGCGTCTTGTAATGAAGTGCCTTAGATATTCATGTTTACGTGCAACAGCATTGGGGCACATAAAGCTCAAAGGATTTTTTAAAACATCGTAAAGATATTTTAAAATTGAAATTACTAATAAAGATCCTGAAGAACTTTATTATTTTTAATGGCAAATTATTAATGAGAAAATGACACTGCATTCCAAAAAAATAAATAAACACCCTGGCTTTTTCCAATTTATTTTCCTATTGTTCTTCATGTATTCTAGGGCGTTTAAAAGTCAAGGTGTGACTGGCAGGTTCTGAAAGGACAGCACAGCAACCCACTCGCAGGCACGATACCTTCCAACTTGCAGCACGCACATGGCATGAGGTCTGCTTTAGCTCGAGTCGAAGCTGCTACAGAGAGCCTAGCTGCCAGTAGTTATTTTAGTGTCACTAAAATGCATGGGGAAAATCGAGATTTCCAGCTCTGCCGCACCCGTAACACCAGTATCCACACAGCCCTTGCATCCTGCTTCCCAAGCCTTGACCCGTTCCGGCCAAGATTCCGGCTGCCCCATAGCTACCGGTGTAAAACACCCCAAAGACACGGCCGGCTTCAGCAGAGCCCCCGAATTTGCAGATAGCTGCGCTAGGCGCTGCAAGGGAAGGGGCTCAGCGAGTAGCTTTAACGGAGCGGCACGGTCTGCGCTTGGGTCCCCGGGGCACTCGGCGGGACGTACCCACGAGCACGGTGATGACCTTGTTGCTGGCGTACTGCTCGATCTCGCGCAGCCACTCGGGCAGGCAGCGGAAGGACTCCTCGCACGTGATGTCGTAGGTGAGGATGAGCGCGTTGGCGCTGCGGTAGTAGCTCTGCGTGATGGAGCGGAACCGCTCCTGGCCGGCCGTGTCCCAGATCTGCAGCTTCTCGCACAACGAGAGGGAGCGGAGAAAGAGAAAAGAACCCATTTAACATTCTTTGAGAGCAGCACCCTTTTGACCACATTTTTCCCCCCTTTGGGGTAAAAGCGATTCTGGGAAAACACTTAGCTCTTCTCCCCTTTGGCTTCCCCTTTCCCCAGAGATTTTTGTTTCCATTTCTGCATTTAGAGACTGAAATGCAAAGCCCAGGCTGAGTTGGTATTCCAGTCGACGTCCCCAGGAAGCCCAGGGTTTTCACAGAACCACACAGGATCACAGAATGGTTGAGGTTGGAAGGGACCTCTAGAGATCATCTGGTCCAACCCCCCTGCTCCAGCAGGGACACCCAGAGCACGGGGCACAGGGTGACATCCAGGCGGGTTTGGAAGATCTCCACAGAAGGAGACTCCACAGCCTCTCTGGGCAGCCTGTTCCAGGGCTCTGTGTTTTCAAGCTTCCGTGTGACTCCTGGCACCCTGCTCGGCAGCAGACGCTCGGCTTTGCCAGCATGGAATTACAACCCAGGCGCCAGAGGGAGAAATCCGCTTCTCCTGCTCCTTGCCCAGACATCCCAGACGCCCAGACATCCCCAGGCGCTTTGCAGTGACAGCAGTGCCCATCGCAGGAGGGGTGAGAAAGCCTCTCCTCTAGCTCCCAAAATTATTTGGTTTTGTTGAGATGAGCTATCAAGGGGGTGGAAACCGCAGCAGTAAACAGAGAGCTCAGACTTGCAGCCGATCCCAGGTTTCTGCCTTTCCCTCCACAATTTGGGAGGCAGCACCCAGCTGCTCGCTGCTGTCCCTCCCCATACACAGAAGTGGTTGACACCGCTTTGTCCGTAGGAAAGAGCTCCTGAGGCTCAAGCGGTGCTAGCACAGCTCTCTGGGGCCAGGAGGACAACAAATAAGACATTTCCCAGTGTGGATCAAACTCTTCTCATTTTTCTAATTTGACCATCTGATGATTTTTTTCAGTATTTCGAAATGCAAAGAAACAAATATCCAAAGTTAAAACTTCAGAGAGTATTTCTCTGCTCCAGCTGTTATTTTTTAAAATGCCCCTCCCTGGAGTTAAGTATGTGAAAGGCAGATTTCCTGCCAGAATTTAGTGTACTTTGGGCAGCAGAAGTTGAAATACTTGGGATTTTTTCCATATGTTGCGTAATCTGCAACAGAGCAAACATTATTCTTGCTGAGTTCCAAAGCCGAACCACATCAGCTAACCATCCTAAATATGTTACTTTGAAATGACAGCCCCAATACACATCTCACAGATACAGGGGGCTATCATTTTTTATAAGTACATTTTGCAAAGAAAAAAAAACGTGGCTGGTTCACAACTCCTAGGCAGCTTGCTACCTATTCCCTTGACACAGCTGTGTTTAGATGGCTGACATGGCACCTGCATTTAAGATACATAAACCTGTAAATGAAATTACTTGCACGTAAAATTCAGATAGCGACCAACTTCTCTTTAAAACAAATCTGCTTTCAGACTCTGGCAGATGGGGAAAAAGACAGATTTTTTTGTTGTTGTTCATCTGTTTCTCAAGATCTACTGGTTAATGAGTTTACAAATGCTTAGTATTTATTAGGATGTGTGAGGTGATAAGGCCTTCTGATGTGGCTCTGTTCATCCATTGCTTTAATGGAACAGATTTGGAAGTTCAAATGGGCTGCACCAGGCTGCTTTGAGGAAGAGGGTCCCGTTATCGACTACTACCGTGAACCTACCTGCTAGACAGGTAGGGACGTCAGGAAAAAAGCCTTAGAACTTAAGACTGATAGAACAGACTTTGAGACCAAATGCATGTCTTGCACTTTACTGATCAACGTATTTCTGCCGCGTGAAAGATCTGACAGCAGCCAGCTCATTCCTACCCGTTTCTCAGCGCTACTGAAGGTTAGTGCCTGACTCAGCCTACAGAAATCACTCAGACCTTCATTGTTTGGGGCCAGCTGATGCTTCCCCATCTCCCAGCACTTCCAGCACATTTATGTTTCTGCACGTGAACATTTCTGCCCGCGCAGGAAGATCACAGGCGCAGCTTCCTCCCCGGCAGCAGCCTCGCAGATACGACAGATGCTGGGCATATTTCTGAGGCTGCTAGAAAACATCAGAGAGACCAGAGCCCCTTCCGAGCTGCACGGCGCTGCCTCCCGTGCTCACGGCTACGCACGCAAAGAGCAGGAAGGGAAGCAGACGCTCTCCTTGGCTTTCACAGGCAGCCTGTCACGGAGCGTCGGGAGTCATCCCTGTATCCGAAGTGACTTGTGAAGCCCTTGTGCTGGCAGATCCTTCTCTACCACCTTTGGGATGTGATTCTGAAGCAAATTATCTTTTCTTTTTAAAATTTAACACCTGTTTGATAAGCAGTGCTACTCTCTAATCCTGGGTCCTGGCAGATGTGCAGGACAATCTGCCCAGACCAGAAGGGGAGTCACAACTTGGGTGCCGCTGAACGCGCCAGGAGCCACCAAGCGCTCGGGGCGAGGGGATGCCGGGTTTATCCCTCGCTGCTCTGCGTCATTCTGCTTTTCCCGCTCGCCCATGAAGTGTTTACTCCAACTAGCTCTGTTTATTCAAGAAGTTTCGGATCACTGCCTGTTTGCACTCATGGGAAGCATGGAAAGAAACCATTTTGAATTCTAGACTTTGGAAGGATAGTTCAAATGAGTAAATTTATGGCATTTCTTTGCATATCACTTCATCAGCTGAACTCTGGTGATTTCAACTTACTCCACTGATGGAAGAGGGGGAGCTTTGACTTAACGACGCCTCCTATTTGCTACATGAATATACACCAACTAGCACGTGCCAACGGCTCTGTTGAACACAACCCAGCCCCGGCTGGAAAAGAAAAAAAAAATGTTGCTCTGATGGTTACTCGTGCATTTATTGGATGTTTTGAGGGCAACAAGGATTCAAAATACAAATAAGTCCACACTCAGCTTGATCCCACTCCTTGCACATCCCTGTCTCTGAGTTACCCACGTTGGCATAACTATGACCACAAATTTCTCTCCATTAAAGAGCCTCCACCCTCAGGCCAAACCAGAACGGAAAGGCTAATGTCGTAGGTAACCAGTCAAACAGACAAGTCCTTGCTGAGGGTAACTCCACTTGACTTCGACTGTCAAAAAAAAAAAAAAGGGCTTCAAATTTACACTGAGTTATTTGGAATCTGTCTGTGCTTGTCAGGCTGGCACTGCTTTCCGGCCTGCTGCTCTATCCCACTTCCAAAGCAATGGGCAGCACATTATCTTGGTCTGTACCCTTGTGCAGGTAGAACTAAGCAATGCCAGCCAGCATCAGCTCCCAAACGGGTATCGCGGGATATTGTTAGACTGGGCTCTGGCTTGTTTTGGCCTGGGGCAACTTGCTCTCAGCCAAAGGACATGCAGGATCAGGTCAAGAGTTAGCCCAGCACAAGGACAGCTGCCAGCAGGCAGTTGGGACAGGGCCACCCTATTTTGGAGGCCAAAAGGGTTAATAATGCGGACTTGGGTCCTTGTTGCCTTTATCCCTTAGGCCCAAAGCGCCAGTATTGCCACAGCCCCAACTCCTCCTAAACTCGTAACTCAGCAGAAGTGCAGGACAAGCCTTTGCTCTGCAGAGCCCTCCCCACTCCCAAGCCCAGACACCTGCTCAGCTCCTCCAGGAGTCTCAAGAGCTTGGCAGGAGAAAACCTTTTCCCAGCACATGCCAGGGAGA
This sequence comes from Tinamus guttatus, assembly GCF_000705375.1. The sequence goes on along the minus strand of NW_010585460.1, from coordinate 68,727 downwards.
ATGTGACAGATTTCAGCTCACCAGAAACAAATGGAGATTTCATTAAAACGGTTCTTTGCATCTCCATACCCCATCCAGGCAAGATCTCAGTGCCTTATAAACCAAAAGAGGGTTCTCCAAAACCTCCACTTTTTGTTTTCTTTCTTAGAAGTTCACTATTTTGATACTGATGTTAGTTGGGAAGTGGGGCGCAGGTACTAAGTGTGACACTCAGCATCTTCTGAGCCATGATGCAGAACCTCACACACCAGTAGTGTCCATGGGCCTCCTAGCAGCAGGATGACCTGAACCATTGCACTGCTATCTGAGTTTGAGCTTAGGACCAGCAGGCTCCTACCTTTACTTTTTCACCGTTGATCTCCACAGTTTTAATCATAAAGTCAACCCCAATCGTGGCTCCTTGACCTGGTGGGAAAAGCCCCTGGAAGAAAAGGAGAGTTTCATTAAGCAAGCTCTGTAGCAAGAAAAGAAAAATTCTGGGTACCAATCCTCACCCTTTTTCATCCCCCATACTACTCCACCTACATCTCCTCCTTTCCAACCACATTTAGATAGGAAAACAGCTCTAAATGCACTAAAAGGTGCCACTGTTCGTTGCATTGCACCAGGGAGGGCGCCTGGAGTCTGGCGCTGCATGCTGATCCGGCCCTGACCACACTGAAAATCCAGCTGGGAGACGGGATTTTGCAAAATCTGTTTCTGCATCTTGCAGGGAATAAAACAGACATTCCCCACAGTACAAGGGTTACCATAACTCAACCCCGCCGTGTTTCCCTGCTCCCAGCTCCCTAATCCTGTAACTCTTGAGTAACTGACTCGAGAGGTCACAAAGTAAATGGGAGAAGAAAAAGGGAACAAATAAAGGGAAAATAGAAGGAAAAGCCCTTCTGCTTCTGAACAGGCTGCTGACAATGGCAGCCTTTCTGATCCAATGTTGTAACTCCTTTAAAGATGTGGGCGCAAAAGGGCAAGGAGGCAAGATTAGGTGAGATGACTTTGTTCCAGCTGCCTCGTGTCCTTCCCCTTCCCCTCCGCTGTGCATCGAAGGCCATTTCTGCCCGGCCCCATGTCACAGGCTCGTGTCCCTGCACAGCAGCTTGAGCTAAACACGCACTGAGCCGCTACTGGCACCGCAGCAATGTCGGGGGCCACGACTGTCGCGGTTCTGGCAATATTCAATCTCGATGCCATCCAAAAGGAGTAACAGCAACCCCAAAAAAAAAAAAAGAAAAGAAAAAAGAAAAAAAGAAAAGGAAAAAAAACCCAACAAACAACAGAGCTTTTTGATTTCTGGTGTCCAGGCCTACAGTCCTGTTGATTTTGGGGCGTATCCATCTCTTAGAGCAGTGGCAGCAGCAGTGCTGCCAAAGCACAAGCAGCAGCAGAGCTAGTTACAGATTTCTCAATTAACCCTTTGGGTTTTATTGCTAGGAGCTCTTCATGCTCAAGAGGAGAGAGCGTTTAACATCACCATGGTTTTAAAAATGGAACTAACAGTTGCGGGAGGCTGCTGACAACTCCCAGGGAAAATTGAAAACAAGCAAGCAAAAACACAGCAACAAAAAACAGAACTTGCATTATATATCACATCGTGCAAACTTCTCTCAGCCTAGATCAGAGAAGTCTGGTCCTTTCCCCACCAGTCTTTTATGAAAAAAAGGAAGCCAGTCCTCAAATTTTTGCAGTTGATTAATTTTCTACAGTCAGGCTGACAGATGAGACCTGCCAATCCTCACTCTTAAGCAAGGTTTCCTGGAGCTCTGCATGCAAAACTCCAGAAGAAGGGAGCTCAGATTTGCCCCAGGCCAGCAGCCCAGAAGACACTGGAATTATGGTCCCAAACTCTGAGATTATCTAATTATCTAATAATAATAATAATAATCGTAAAAGTCAGCTTTTTGCACAAGCAGACTGACTTGCCTCTTCCACCTTGGAAAGATCACACAGAAAAGACACACTGGAAAATGCACCAAAAGATGTTATGGCCAAAATCAGGAGGAGTTTTCCCAGTAGCTTCTACAGAAGATTTCCCGTCCTGGAGAGGGACGTGTTTGTCCAAGCACCAGGACCCCAGGAGCTCCCCTACGGCATTAGCCCATTCCACTTGTGCTGGTCACTTGGAAGCCATTCCCTGTCCGAAGGCATCCAGCACATTCCCACCTCATCCCCGCGCGCATGGCGGACACCCCGTCTTACCTGAGTAAAGCGTCGCACTAGGCAGGTCTTCCCCACACCGGCGTTGCCGATCAAAACAATTTTGAAGAGGAAATCATAATCTTCCATACTCATTTACGCAGCTGCAAGAGAGAGCGCAACGCGAGGTGAGCGGAAGCGCCGGCGGCTCCGTGTGGTCTCCCTCCCGCGCCGGATATGCCCTTTCATTCCCGTTGAACTTTATTCCTCCAAATCCTCAGAGCAAAGGCCACGCTGGCGCTCCCGAGATAAAGGGAAAGGCTCCTTGTGCTCCGGTCTCCAAGCCCACAGAGTCCGGCCTAATGGGCCTGATGGCAACGGGTGCAAAACCAGCACCGGGTTGCAGCTCCTGGGCCATCTTGCCTGGCTCCGTGAAAATGCCACGTGCTGGTGGTTTGGCAAAAAAAGGAAGAAAAAAAGCACACATAGAGCCCAATCCAACATCCTCCCCTGCACAACTGATGGTGCTGTTGGCACAAAAGCCAGAGGAGAAGGTTGTGATGGTTGCGACCAGTTGTGACATGAAGAAAAGATTGTACTGGAGGTGTCGGGTCAGGAAACATCCTGACAAGGAAGCAGAAGGGCAGTGTCCTCGCCCAACTGTGGCCAGGTACTTGGTGGCACTTGAGACTGGGCTGGGTAACGGGATGAGAAACTTAGTGAAGAGAAAGATGAACCATCAGCTGAGACATTGCAGAACAGGCGGACAGGGTATTAGTACCTAATTTTGTCAGGCACTAGGTGAGGAGCTAGAGCCAAATAAGAGGAATAAGGAGAATAGGAAGAAAATAAAGAATAGGGTGAAGAGTTTCAGCTCCTCAATGAACCCCAGATGGTTTGGAAGGCTCCTCTGGAGCTGCTGAAGAGGGAGCTACCACCATGCAGCGGGACACCAGACACACCGGACACTACAGGTCCAGTCCCACTGCACAACAGGGCTTGCAACCAAAGAGCAAGGGCAGTCATAGAATTCAGGATAAAATGGGGTATTTTATCCTGATATGAGCCAGTCTGGTGAGGAGCACGCCGAGACAGTACCAAGAGTCTCCTGCAAACCAGCGGCAGGAGAGGGGGAGGACGGATTCAGCTGCTTTGCCTGCGTGACCCTTGGTCCTTCGGGAGCCTGTGAAAGGGTAATCAGCACCAGCGGTGACTAATCCTCTGCATCACATCAGCTGATGGTGTGCGGGTACATGAGTCACCACGTGGACACCTCATCTCACCAGGGCCAAACTGCACTGCTGGTGACAGCTCTGCCGAGCCGCAGCTCCGGTCCCTGGTGAAACATCACCGGGGGAGGCGAGTTGGAGGATGCTCTAGCCTGGCCGTGCTCTAGCAGGCAGGAACTAAACAGCTTGCACCACCTCTCAACACGGTGAAAATGAGACCTCACATGAACAAGTTCTAAAAATGTTCTTTGTTTTTTTAGGGTTTATATTTTGCACAATAATTTTATTTTTATATTTCCTGGTATTGGACAATAATCACATGACAAAAACATTTACGCTACTCTTAAAATCAAATCAAGGGTTAATATTAATATACAGTTTCAAGCTTTCAGACTAGCCAATGTGAGGAAAAACGTGATCATCCATTAAAAGCTGGATAATTCTCCCTGGGATTACAAGCGCTGGATAATTGTCCCTGGGATTCTTCAAAGCCTCGAGGGCATTGCTCCTTGGAGTAATTTCAGTTATATTATTTATGCCCTAAACAAGCCAACGTTCAAATTTATCTTCTCAGGAAGCTTAAAAATAAACTTCCGTGGCAGATCTTTAAGCTTTACATTCACAAATGTTAAAGGGCTCAGATATGCCCTAGAGTCATGTCTGATCCCTCTCGTTAGGCTCCAGAGTAATCATTCATGTTACTAACTCAGAACTGGAAGACAAGCCAGGGCCACAGAGGAGACAACGTGATGAGCCATGACACCAGAACTGAAGCAACACAAAGGGCTGCAGTGGAAGTGGAGGCAGAGGAGGGGAGAACGGCAGCAAAAATGGAAAGGGAAAAGCAATTTGGGAAGCGGAGGGAACAGATGGGACTAAACACCACCACCTTCTCCCTCGTTACTAACATGCTAACAGAAATGCATTGGCCTTCCCAGCACCACCTTCTCCCTCGTTACTAACATGGCAGAAATGCATTGGCCTTCCCAATTCACCCAGCATCTTAACCACTAGAAACTTTCCTGTGAGCATGGTTGGCAGGACGTGGCCTTTTGTTTTATCCTGCTGTGGGGTCTTCAGTGTCCCCCCAGCAAGCGGAAGAACAAGATACACTCCCATCTGCTACTCCTGTTCCTCAGGTGACGTGTGGCAAGGAATTGCAATCTGCAATAGGTACATGCTCCAGGGAATATAATTTCCAGGTATGTTTCAGTTTATTCCCCAACACAATTTACTCTCCCTGTATTTGCTCCATTCTTTGCTCTATCAGTTCTCCCAGACTCAATTCAGTTTACTTCCCAGTGTTTCTCATTTTCTACCATCTAAACTATTTTTTTTTTCAGTATTTTCTCACCCATGGATTTGGAAGGCAACAGAAGGTTCCTCCTGATCTCTGACTGCATGACACCAGACAGGCTCTGCCCATGCCCTACTTAGTGCCTGTAGAAAACAAGTGGCAGAAGCAAAAGGGAAAGATTCAAAGTTATCTAGGAAACATTAATCACTTCGGAGTGATAAAACTCTCCTTTGTCCTTCATCAACTTCTATATTAGCATCAACCTTTGTGGAACCTCAGCTAACACTACACTAAATCCTCAGCAACTTTGAGCGAGGTCTTTAGATAGCTGACATCAAGAAATCTCTCGTATTTCTCCCTCAACGCTGTTGCTTGAGGCAGACTGTTCCCCCGTAGGCCTGACGAGCAGGCTCTACGATGATGAGTTTGCTCGTCACTTTGCCTTATGAAGTCAGAAGTAAAGCTGGAGGCTTCAAAAGAACAGATTTGCTCAGGCTGCCCACAAAGTGTGCCAGCCTCTGCCTTTCTTTTCCTCTCCTTGATGACCACAAGATAACTTGTGTTGGGGAAACAAGGTATACAGGGGCCTTAATCTGAAGTTAAAAAGCTTTTACATCTGAGAGAGTACCTTCTTTTGGACTAGCAAAACAGATAAAACTTGCTGTAGATAAACCTCCTTGGGAAGTTAGTCCCATTATGGAAGCTCATGAGTCCATGGAGCAGCAGTTCCTACATCTTCTGGGCCAGGAAACAGCATAGATGACAGAGAGGGGCATATTCTTCTCCCCACATCACTCTCACCTAGAGGTTTCTCCCTTCCTGCAGTCTTGGGAAATGTCAGAAGGTTTTATCACCATGTCTTGCTGATGACCCATGGTTTGTGCATTACCAGAGCATGTTTAATTTAGTCTGAAGTCACACCTGGCTATCCACACCCAAGCTACACTACAAAGACTCTTCACATGAGGTGATTAAGGGTGAAAATGAGGCACTAAATTAAGTCATCTATTTCTTTGGACTACAACATACCACAGATGAAGCCAGGACCAGATAACTTGAATTCTAGTCCACAGCTCTATCCCAACTCACATCCTCATGGTATTTTGAAAGTCTATTGCTTCAATTTGACACACACACACACACAAAATCTGCAACCTCTTCGATCTACTCTATCTTTAATTAGTCTTGATGCATTTATATAATCCTCATTGAACAGAGATTTTCAGCTCTTCATCATCCAACAGCTACAAACAAAAGATAATTTACATAAACCACTGAATTTCAAACAGTAGCAGTTATGTATACACATATAATTTTGAATATATTTATTATATGAGCCAGGAAATTCAAAGCTAAGGCTAGTATTTCAACTAGAAAAATTATTCCTTGCAAGAAGTTGCCAGAAACTTGGATCTGGACCTTCTGTTGCATTACATAACACAGGATAAAATCTTCCATTTTGAGAACACCTGCCAAACCAAAGAGACTCTTTGCAATTGCCAAGCAAGTTCCCAGCTCCTGTCCCCTCTGTGAACAAGCTGCCTGCAGAGTCTGGCCTTTCCCATCCCCTTCCCATCCCAGGCATCCAGGAGAGCATTTCCCAGCCAGCATGAACCCCTGTTCTTCCTTAAAGAGGGTCCCTCTTGCAAAGAGAGCAGGATGGAAGAAAGGTCCAAGCGCAGAAATCCCATAACTCTAAGTAGGGTTTCCCAGGTAGAAGCCCAGTTCGTGTTTATTAAGCACATGCACTTCCTGTAGACTATTTGTTTGTTTTTAGGGAATGCAGCACGTTCAGGGTGTCGTGAGTTTACAGCTTGACCGCCGACAAATGCAGGCACTGCAAGTCCATGACCTTCCCAGGACTTCCCTATGCGCAGAAACTGGTTGGGATTTGGTAATCAGCTGTCCATCATCAAAAATGTACAGGCAAATCTTGTTTTTTTTTAAAAAAAAAAATCTGCAACTTGCACACGGTCTTTCCAGATGGAAAAAATAGTATTTTGGGACAAACCTCAATAAATATATAGATATTTTTAAATGAGTAATTTGATTTAATGACTGGGCAGAGCCCACCACCTCTCCCCTTACCTCCTTCACACACCAGGGAAAATTTGCAACTCACCAAACTCCTTTGGTCAGATCTGGGTTCACACGTTATGTGGCTCCCAGGAGCTGTGTGTGCACTAAGGAGCAATTGAGTGATCAAGGGTTATGCACGTCACCATAAACCAACAGGTAACCAGTGCATTGGTATCACTGCAGATGAAACGGCTGGGACGGGAGCCCAGCTCTTCCCTTCAGCATGAGCACTCAGCAGGACGGGATGCTCGGCTGTGATGCCCACACTCGACACGAGAGGGCCCAGCTTTGCCACGGGTCCACTTGGCATCAAATATTTTTTTAATTATCAGGAATAACTTGACTGCAGCCTGCTGTTTCGGTTTGCGTGTGGTATCCTAGGGCTCTAGGCCACAAATCTCACATTTAGGAGCAATCTTCAGTCTTTCACACTTTGCTTTGTCCTGATGCCAAAACAAATTTGTGCCCATGTCACCACCAGGTGAAGTTTTCTGGGGGCTCTGGCAGTATCAAGAGCGGGATTAACATACGTCCCCAGTCATTTTTTTGTCAGATGGTGGGAGTGTAAGGAGTGTTTGGGATCAACACATCCCCAAGAGGTAGGGGGGCTACTCTTGTCTCAGCCCCACCAAAGACCCTCCGTGAACGATCAGGTAAATCCCAGCTGCCGTGGTCCCCTTTCCTCATTCAACCTTCCCATCTTCTGCAGAGATGGGAGGCTCACTGACATTGGCAAAAACATTTCAGTATCTGCAAATGCAAGAGCCTTTGGAAGAGCAAAATATCACATACAGAAAGCAAGTTAAAGTCCATTAGGTACATCTGAAGCTTAAACTACTAATCATCGATCGATTTTGCTCACATAGATCAGTTACTGCTAAATCCTGTGTTCGTTAGGGAAGACACATAAGAGAGAGAGAGAGAACTTGCAAAATAACTTTTTCTTTCCATAGAATCAAAAAAAAAAATGCTGAAGTGCAAAACCACAGTTCTGTATTAGCAGCTGGCCAAGCTACACGCAAAAAAAGTGCTCCCAGCACACATCCAATGTGAGGAAAAATGTTTTCAAGGATGGCAGCAACACTTCACTTCCTGACATGATCTGGATTCAGACTACAGAATGTCAATTCAGTCCATGCACCCTAAATATGCAAACATTTTTCAAGACACACGTGAACATGGAGAGCCAGCACTGCATGCTCAGTGCAATGTGTTGTTTTGGGTCACGTCTGAGCAAGCCATTCAGCCACGGGATGCAGTATGACAACTCTACGGCGCTGACATGGAAGAGGTTAAAAAAAAATCAGCCGGCACAGCAGAGAGGCAGACTTACAAATGTGGAAAACTGCATCGCCAGAAATCCAGCCAAAAATGCCGTTTTTATCTACTCAAAAACAACAGCCTCTTCCCCAAGGACAAAAAAGAGAAATATGGGAAGATTTTTCTAAAAGCTGCAGCCAAACTAACTAACTGGAATGTGTTTTGCATGGAAAAGCCAGGAAAGATTTGCATGGCCAATTCTCTGCAGTGAGGGATAAAGCTTTGCTTCACAAAGCTGTTTCCTAAGAGGTTGCCATCCCACCATGGGTAAGCCAAAGGGAGAAGCAGCAACGCCAGCTCCCGCCACCTCCTCTTTCTTCTTCCTTCTGATCATGGTGCAGTTCCCAAGGGACACAGAGCGTCCAAATCTCCCTGCTCCCAAAGGGGATGGGCTAAGACATTTCTGCTCCAGACCGTGACCTGGCCACTGAAATGGAGAAACCATCATCAGTTAGGTGAGAATTAGTCCATCTTTTGGAGCCCTAAAGCAAGAACAGCTCTAGCTCCACGTGAGCTCTCCATGTTGGCGCCCATGCGAGGTCTCCCTGGACTCCAGCTCCACTCAGAAAGGAGCTGGTTGTAAAGTCCACAGGCTGGCAAAGCAGAACTAGGAATGAGTCACCCTTGGTGTACAAAAAAACCTGCGTGGTGACTGGGTAAAAGGCAAGGCAGTCTCATGAAGTCTCATGATCCATGAGCTGCTGGGTTGGCACATTTCTGGAGCAGGGTGGCAGCTATACATAAAGATATTGTGACACCGGGTGACTGAGCTCTCATAAAACGCTTGCAAGATTAGTCTCCACATGACACCAAGGTTTTTGATAAGATACTAGAAAAGTGCTCATAACCAAAAATATTTGTAAGAGCACTGTGACCACAAATGTGGCAATAGCATAAACGTAAGCATGTCACTAATGGGTGACATCAGGTCCCATAAATGTTTTGTGAAATACGATGGAACGCATTAGATATTTATATAGACCAAACTGTGTCCAACATGTTTTTTGAATTTTAGCTACAGTGACACTCACTGCTGTTGATCTTCTTGTTTTGATTGGCCCAGAGGCTGTGGTATGAAAGAACAAAAATTTCTGCTAATAGGGTTTTGTTTTGTAAAAACGCTTTTTAACCATAAAAAAATAAGCTCTGCTAATCCCATCTCTTGATTGCTGTTCAAGTAAGCTTGTGATTTACTAGTTTTTTCACCACTTCTGCCAAACTTAGCAAAAATAACTGGCTGTTAAGCCTTATCTATCCTTACTTTCAATGCCCAGGTTGCTGCCAGTAGGTGGGCAAAGCCACACGACAGCAGGACACGCTAGGCCAGCACCAAGGGCCATGTGGTTTTGGGTCTTCCACGAGCTGCCCTGGTTCACTTGGACCCCACAGGTGGGTGCCCAGGCCCCACGTGTTGCTGAGGGTAGGGGCCCTGTCACAAGCGCAGGCCTATGCTTGTTTTACAGCATGGAGGTATCTGAAAGCTTGGACCAGTCAGATATCCTCACGTTTGGTCTCACCTAAAAAATCTTTCCTTGCTGACTCTAGCAGCCGCGCAGATTTCCACCAAGGCATTGGTGTCATAAAAATGTCACATAAATGTGACATAAAAATGTCACAATTAACGGTGACCTCTGTGGCATGTCTATTAGCTCAACACAGCTGAACTTTCAGAACATCAGCAATGAAACCAAGTAAAAGATGTTAATCACAAGCATTGGCACAAGTGCGTATTTATGTGAGCTGTGCTAGCTGGAGATGCCCAGTGGAGCTTCTCCTGGGAGAAATCTGCCCTACGTATAATGCCATTGGTCACCTACAGGCAGCCACCAACATAAAACCAGTACCACCACCTCCTTGGGGAAGGTTTACGCTACAGATATATCATGAATATCAGCCCAAATGTTGGCTCATGGTCTGGGATATAAGCAAGGAAACTAACCTCATGTTCCCCAGGAGATTATTGTGGTGAAGGAGGTCTTTGGTGCAGCCCCAGTGAGAAAGAGTATTTTTTTCTTTGCGTAGAGGCAATGAAGCTACATGGGGAACAACTGCTGAACACGCCTGAGGGCTTCACAGCTCAGTTATGTTGACTAAGTGATGGCACAGACAGCAAACAGACCCTTGTTCATGGCAAATCAGGGTCTTCCAACACTACAAGCATCTATAGCATGAGCTGGAGGAAGACAGGGTGAACGGGTGTCCTTGGGGGCTGCAGGCTGCAATGGCATCTTGTGAGTGCTCCTCACTGCTTCAGCACAAAGTCATCGGTTTTGGCTAAATAACCCTGAAGTTACCTCAGGTCACCGCAACCAAAAATGGGCACAAATAAACCACGAAGTGACTGGGACCCACGGTGCTGTCTGTGACCACGCAGAGAGAGGGTTAACAGCGACCTGCCACACAGACGGCAAGGTCTTTGCTAGTGGTGACCATCACCAACTCACATTCAGCAAGAGGGACAGGCAGAAGCAACAGTTGAGCAACACCCCAAAGGCAAGTTGTGGCATCGCTGAGAGGTTTTTGGATCAGGCAAATTAAAATTCAGGCTTGCAAAGGGACACCATAAAAGTAGAGGAAAGGCAAAGGAATTTTGTTACTTAGGGAAACAACTAAAAGCCAAAAGCTGTTGCTGCTGTATCAAGACGACAGCCGCTGCTTGTTCAAAAGGAAAAAAAATAAATATCTTTTGGCTGCTGGCTCTGAGACTTGACACAGGCAGCAGATCTAAAGGCACCTTTTCGGGCAACAGGTAGCAGCTTGCCAGAGAAATAATAATAAGTTAGGAATACCATCAGTAAAGAAAAGAGCTAACAAGAAAGATAAAAGTCACTGCCTGTCTCGCACACCAGCCTTGACATCATGCACTTTGCCGTGCACACGTTGAGACAGCCACATCTCTGGAGGAGCAGGCACAGCATCCATTATTCATTTATCTCCAATTCAGCGTGCTTCGTATCTCCAGATCTCCAAAGAGCAGATAGATATAGGTTGTCCTACTAGACAGTTACATGTGTTTGTTTTAGTACTTCTCTTAAAATAGCATAAAACTGGAAGGCAAAACCGTAAAAGCCAAGATGCTACAGCTGCAAGAACAGTGTGTGCGCTGTACAAGCTGTAAGAACAACAAAAACATGTTTTTGCACTTGCACTAATAACCTCAGTAATGAAGCTTTTCCAAGGCAATTCCTTGAGGAAGTTTTCTCCAGCAACAAGCACAAAATTCTCTTAGAGCAGGAATTAGCCTGGAGCAGGTAACACGACTAAAGTCATGGCCTTCTGCATTTGGGGACAGCATCTTCCCAGCGGCTGGAGACGGAACTGGAGCCTGGAGCTCCGCGGTGCCCGGGGCTGCTCTCCCCTCTGGTCTCTGTGCACAACCTTCAACAAGTCATTTAACTGCTCTGTGCTTCCCTTTACTCCTACACTAAACGGAGCGGTGCAGTTAAAAAAATCAGGTTTGGAATGACGGGTGTTTCTGCTCTCTGCATTGCACTGAGCGCCCGCTGAGGCAATGCAGAACCTGCTATAAGTTTCCATAAAGAAACCACATTTTAGCCATATGGTCTGGTCCTGAGCATGCAGAATTGCATACACACAAGGTGGCCTTCAGCCACGTGTTGCCCTGAGGTGCAAATCGAAAAGCTCCAGACAGGAGGAGCGCAGAAGGGGAGCACAACCACCAGGCTCACAGCCTAACTGGGGACCAACCCCAAGCCCACATTTCCCTGCGCATCAGCCACAGAGCCGCTCTCAATCACACCAGCAAAAATTCAGGGAGACTTCACAGTTTTTGGAAAAGCTGCTCCCAACTGAAACAGAAGTAACGAAGCAGGGCTAATGTCACAAAATCGATCCCAAAATTCCCCAATTCCTGGTCTTTACAGGCACATCCCAAAGTTTCATTAATATGGAAAAGCATCTTTCCCATAATTAGCATCTCCATAATGGCCATTTCATATGAGGATGGCTCCTGAATAAGATTTTATAAGGATACCACAGGTCTCTTCACAGAGCTAGGAAAGACATTTATGTCCTGGCCTACAGAAATTTCGACCTCTTCGGTATTACGATATTAGAAAAAAAAATACAAACAAAAAGGTTTCTTTCCGCTTACTTGAAGTGAGCAGCTCCCACTCGGCCATGGGCCTCATGCTGTCCCTGCCCAGCCACAGAAACGCACGCAGATCATTTATATTTTTGTTCCTTAGCAACAGAGCAGCTCTTGGGTTTTTCTGTTTTGAATCTATATTTGGTGCCCCGGGGAAACTCCTCAGCAGAAGGCAGCGAATTTCTAAACGTCGGGGTAAACGGGGGGACTCGAGCGCGCTGAGGATAACAGCGAACCAGGCCTTTTGGTTAAGGAGAAATGCTCAGACTCCCATGCTAATGGGAGTTCCCAACATATTGGAGCAAAAAATCCCCGAGATTTCAGTACAATACAGCAATTCTGAGCTAAGACACTGCTCTTAATGTGACTCATGGAAATATCAATATCCCTCCGCTCTCTACGCTCCCAAGCAAACAGGCCAATTAAGTTCTGCCTAATCTACATGAGAAAAACAAATAACACCTGATGTTTCCCAACTCTGTGAGCAGCATGGCCTTTAAAAAAAGATCAAATCATAGGAAGGGTAGAGAAATCACATAGCTCTGCGGTTTCACAGGTTGTCATGGCAAATGAAAATTCCTGACTCTCTGGCTGGTGTGTTTTGGAGGAAAGAAAAAAGACAAAATGCCTTTTCTCCTTTTCCTGATGAGAAAGGACTGCTTTCCTAGCAATCATTCCCAAACCTGCTGCACATTCTATACAAATAGCTGCTTTTCCCAGGAAAAATGTGATTTACTAAAGGAACATCTGAAAGTCAGTGAATACAGGCAATCCAGCGTTAAGTGGACATGCAGGCCCAGGTAATGAGACCCATGTGCTTTGATTTGTGGTGACTTCTTGCCTGCCAAAGAGACGGTGCTGAATTAACCGCTAGGATCTCAGGGTAGATGTGGGAGGCACCGTCAAGGGGACTGTGCAGCATCCCAAACTTCCTCTCCCATTTCTGAGTGCCCAGGGAAACTCAGCATCATGGCAGCATTTCTTGTCCTCATCCAACAATGGAAGCTGCATGACCGAGATTAAATAAGTTTCGACTAAAAATAAACACATATCAGAATAAATAAGTTTTATGAGAAGAGGTTTAGTGCATAGAGACAGGAGGTAATTTGGCTGTAACCAGCCCTGCTTTTTTCCAGCAGTTCTGCACTGCCTTTTGTTCTTTGGCTGGGTGCTAAAAGGCTGGGAGGTCCAGGACATCCACACGACAGATTTACCAGATTTATGTTACCCCTTTCCCCAAGGGGCCTTGTTCAGTGCCGTTTGCTCACAGCCCGTCACCTCCTGCAAGTCTTCTCTTTGGTACCCAGCTCCAGGCAAGGCCGTTTGTCTCAGAGGGTCAAGGGGGCCCTAAGGAAAACTGTTATTCCGGGATGTTGCAAGCGCGGCTCCTCTGAGGGTTGGGAGTGTTTGTTCCACGCTTCCCTCCCGTCTCGATGGCATGTGGGACACCAGAAGTTGCACAACGGCACACATGTGATTTGCTGGAAGGCAGCCCTTCCCCTAATGAAAAACACAAGCTCCTGAGTCTTCACTGAGATTTCAAGCCCCTCAAAAGATGTGTGTGTGCACACCAAGGGCAAGAGCTGTCAATACCAGCATCTCCAGGTGACCAGCAGTTACTAACACACACTCTTGTAGAGCCCTCATACGTTAACCCTTACCCCAAACAACATCTCAGAGAGGAAATACTGAGGTTGCTAAAATCACCGGAGCTACCAGCACAGTGCAAGAGACAAGGAGGCTCCAGGCTTTAGCTTAGAAAATCAGACAGAAAGACAGAGCATGGGGCCTTCCCACACAGAGCGATGGGCCAGGACACCCTTCAGCACCCGGCATCCTTTCCCTGCAAGGGTGCTAGTGAGCACAGCCAGCCCTGCGGCTGCTCGGGGTCCGGAGCCTTTCGGAATTCCTACACAAGTGGGTAGAGGCTGGAAGAGGGCAAGAATGGGACAAAAGGGGATTTTTTTTTTTAAAAAAAAGAGCTAGACTGAGAAAAACAAAGGAAAATTAAAAATAATAATAATAATACAAGTGAGAAGGCTGCTATGAGGCTGGAGTTGCTTGGCAGTGCACGAGGACAGAGCAAACACGACAGTTTCAGCCCTCAGCACCTCAGGGATGCGATGCAGTAAGTGTCTGTCTCCTGACTAGGAGGCTCGGTCCTGAGGCAACTGCCAGCTCGTTACATGCAGGTTTCCAAGGCTTGACAAGATGATGCTGCAAGATTTTTGTAAAAAAGTGTTTCAGTCACGGAAAAGATGCACTATCAGCTTCTGGAATACATATATCCTCTGACATTTTTCTTTAGGAAATGGCTTTTCAAAGGAAGTGGCACGCAACAAACAGACTGTCCTCGTGCCTGGATGCTGATGCCAAACATCTTATCTTTATTTGTTTCTTGCAGCTCCCTAATTTTATACAAAATAATTCAAAGTGCCACCATTTGTTCTTTAAGAGAATGGGCAGCAGTCCATCCAAAAGGAAGATTATCTGCAATTCAAAACTGAATATAAGGTGTTTTTGCTCAGTAAAGCAAAGAATTCCCTCCTAAGGCTTTCAGCTAGCTAGCTATCCTGTTAAAGACACCAGAGCCTTACTGCTCCAGCACAGGGAGGTGAGACTAAAGCCATGCACCCTGCAAGGCTCTCGAGAACTTTTGCAGAAGCACTACCTTACAACTTGCAGTTCAAAGGCAGATTTGCAACATCTTTGGTTTCTCCCACCTTCTTCGTGAGCATAGTGAGTTTGCAAAGACTTGCAAAAACTTATTTTCAATGAGTTAATTCCCATCGGAACAACTGAATTCCAGTTTTGAATCTTCTTTTCAGTCTACGACAGTTTAAATTTAGCCAAGTTAAAGCAGCACTTGATACATGTATGACAAGAAGCAGAGGAGAAGCTATTGTGGTAGTAAAGAATCCAGGATTGGCAACAAGACTTGTGGAACAGGGCTCCTCTGGAGATATTTGTTTAGCTGGCAGTACCCCAGATTGCTACAGATTACACTGACAGGAAATATTATTTATCTGCAATATCGAAGTTTTTAAAAATATATATGTTGGTGGGGGAAAAAAGCCCTGCAAGGCAGTTTCTGATGATGTTTAAAAAAGGAAGAAATAAAGGATAGAGAATAAAGAAAGGATAAAGAAAGCATATATGGATATATCAAGGAAAGGATGTATAAGGAAAGGAGATAGGGGATATATGAAAAGACAGGGAAAATTTGAAGGACAAGACAGATCTGAGATGAAAATACCCAGACCAATACTGCTAGAAGGCAAGAGCTCTGTGCAGCCAAGGAGAGCTGGAAACTCAGGCGTGCATCAAGAGGCAGGAAGCATCACGGAGAAACGTGTTCAGAGAGAACAGGCTGACAAAAAACCATCCGTGACCCTGGGAAGACACTCGCCAGCTACCTGTGGAGACAAACAGCCAGGCCGTTTCGGGATTACTTCTGCCAAAAGTTAGGAAATGCTCCATTTTTGGAAGGACAAAAGGAGATGCGTGTCCTGGCAAAGCCATGTCCGACCCATGAGTCTCCATTCAACTGCTAAGCCCAAATCAGGCTGGGCTGCAAAGCTCAGTGCCAGCCTGAACAACAGTCACTGCAGCACACTGCACACAGAAATTTAGGCATTAAGTGACAAGCAGCACATTTGTGGTGCAATACGAAGGGACAAGTTTAAGCATTGCTTTTGGCGTAGAAATTGGCTCAGGGCAAAGGCAAGTATTCTGCAAGAGAGGGGAAAAGAAAAGAGGGGTTTTTTTGTAGCTCTTGGAGTGAAGAACTTCATCTTCACTGAGGAAATCCCAGTTCTCGCTGTGTGCTCCCTAATCCGCTCCTTTGGGTCACTGCTCCGCGCCGGCTGCTCTGCAGTAGCCTCACATACTGCCTGAGGTTAAAGCTGGCAGCTCTGAGCTCTCTCTTAAATTGGTTGGAGTTTCTTTTCTTGGAAGCTAATAACCCCTCTTCCCCCTCCTCCTTGCTATGAAATTGGGAAAGTGCTGAACGAGGCTTCCCAGGAGGGTGACAGATAACGAGGATCCTGCAGGAAACACCATGTTTGCATTCGTGGGGTGTTCAAACATGGGCAGGCAGGACAGTGCACGCTCTTTTGGATGTGCCACCTTATGCTGGCCCCAAATGCAGCAAAATAAGGTCCTGCAAACAATTGCAAACACTCTTGATATAATTCATCACAGGACTAATCCAGATCCCTGTTGTAATGAGCACGGGAGAATTAGGATGTGGTGATTTGAAATATATTATTGTATTAAGGTTAAATTGTTTATTCTTTGTGCTATTACAACATCCAGCAACACAAATATGAAAATAACCTAAATATCAGTTTAGGTCTTTCAGAAAACAAGTGTCGCTCATCCTATACATGTGGCTTTTCAGCTTCTCAGACTGCTCTTCTCTTTTCTCTTGTTGCTTGCACACGGAGATACAAGCAAATAGCATGACATGAGTTGCATTCATACCAGGCTGTACAAAAGGTGGCACAGATTTTAAATCATTAAAAAAAAGTACTGTGTTTTAGAAGCAATTATTACTGCTTCTCTGGTCTGTCATGTGGAAGGAGACCTGCTGGCATTTTCCAAAGGTCAGAGATAAAACATGAAAACTTTACTCAACATTTAACTCTTGCAAGCAGTAAGCGTGGAAGCAAATACTGCTTTGCACCGTCTTGACCCAACTTCTCTTTCCTGTCTGCATTTTTTTCTTTCTTCTTTGATTCTCAATCTCAATACCTTCCTCCATCCTTACACTGTGTTCTCTACATTTTTGTCTTTGTCTATTTTTGTCCTTGTTCTGACACGCCACTTTTCAAGTAGTAAATCTTATGTAAGAGTTATGGCTCCCAGAACTGAGAAGATGATTCTTTCCTCTCTGTCCATGCCCAGGTATGAAGCTCAGGAGCTCCTCACAGCTCCACAGCTTTCCCACAGTCTCTGTCCCAGTTTCCCACTGTGGACAGACCATATTCCACCTTTCTGCAACTGTCCAAATCCTCCTCCAGCCGCCCTAGTGCCACCTCCCCCCGCAAACATACAGAGAAATGATTTTGGTTCTAAGTTAGTGCTCTGCAGGCACTGCTAAACTGGCAGAGCAGTGAATGGCAAGAAAAATACTATTTTTCCTTACATACCAGGTTAAAAGGTTCCTGGACAGCAAAAGCAGCACTGAGGCTCTTGGCAGGCTTAGAGCTCATTTGCATTTGGAAAACCTTCACACTTAATACCCCAGATTTCCAACTTCAAACAGACAATATCCACCTCCCTCTTCTTAAGCCCTCTCCTCCTCCTGCTGGAGAGGGCATCCCCCCGGCCGAAGCCCGGCCAACACAACACGGTCATTCATCGCAGACCAGCTCACACTGCGCTGCCAAGACGGCTCTTTCCTGCGGAAGTGCCGCAGCGAGTCCTTTTAGCATGAAGAAACTCCCTTCAGAATGAATCCAGCCCAACAGCCCTTCACATCTTCTTTGGCCTCGACAGATCCCATCGTGGATCACTGGCAGCCACTCAAAAGCCACTGTTAAAGGACGATTTTGGCGGTTTGTAACTTTGGGGTTTCCCTTTCTTCCTCCTTGATTCCACTGGCTCACCTGCTCCCGATTACTCTTCACGTTTCTTTAATGATCTACCCCACATCCCACTAATTATCACCAACACATAAGCAGCCATTTATCACAGTGCATGGTGCCAACTACCCTGACTCCATGCCGCTTCCGAGCCCTTCTGAGACAGCTACGATTTCTCCAAGAAACATTATCATGCACAAATATCCAGCAGCCCTGGAAGCGACGCTTGCTTGATTTCCTTTTTGGGCTTCTTCAGCTAAGAAATGTTTCAAACTTAGCTAGAACTTCATAAACGATTATCTGCCACTTGGTCTCAGCACGGCCACAGAGATTTTCACTGCATACAACTTCATGGTGCCAAGCACGCAGCAAGGCTCCTGAAGCTTGCAGTAATTTAGCAATAAAAGTATTGCTATGCAGAAATGTTGGTCTGCCATCCATGCACCACTCATATTCCCCGTGAGTCTGATTCACAGAAGATGTTCCAGCTCCATCAGGCTGAAGATGTAAATCTGCCGTCAAGCTCCTTGCAAACATCACGAGAGCAAGGAAGTCAGAGGAGAGACCTGAAGAGGGTAATGAGACATTTGTAGGTATTTTCAGGGAATGCTGTGATTGTTTATAGGAAGGTCTTCCCACTCAGGAGCAAAAGGATGATGGAGAGTATGGAGGCTTGCCTAGGAACAGTCAAAACAGTGATTAAGAGCTGGTCTTTTCTAAGAAGAATTTGCAGCTGAAAACACACTGAAACACATAGCCTTGGGAAGCATTTTGATACAGACAAAATGATACTTTCTTTAAAAAATAAAGAAGTTTGAGGGTAAAATGTCAAAATCTTAGTCCAAGCTTAAAACACGAGAACTACAAAATCTCATACCTTAATTTTTAACTTCAATTCTTGAGAATAACCTGTATTCTCAGCAACATACATATCTTGGAATACACCAAATGCATCTAGTTTCAGCGTACAACATTTTCCGACATAACCCCATCACCATACATGTCACAACATTATTAAGATTCAGTTAATACATTCTCCCTTTAGGAAGGACACACAATTTACAAACTTCCTATAAGGAGAACATGCTGATTACTGAAGGGCATTCTCTGCAGTAATTCTCCTCCTAAATCACACTACCTGTCTTTCCATTTGAAAGGTGCATTTGAAATTATCAGAGGAAAAAAAATCTTTGTAATTACCAATGCCCAAACTTCTAGCCTTAAGTTTGCTCACATATTTACAGCGTTATCTTTTTCTGTGTAGCACTGCTGGACCCAGGCACACCTTCCCAGACAGGGCTCCGTTAACATGCAGATGAAAAGTTCCTCCTTGTTCATCCAGTGCACAAATAGCAGGTCCTACTCGACATGTTACACAATTAAAGTCATAAGCCAGAGGTAATGAAAAGCTCAAAATGAGGAAGGTTGGTTATACATGTCACAGTGCTGCTCGCACATCAGCCTCTCCTCTAATTAGTGCAGTGTTTCCTGCAGGAATCGATTGCAGCAATACGGATGAATGAGATTCTAAAGCTGAAAAAATTGCTGCATTAAACATTAATGTAGTCACTGACTGTCATCAATACAGATATTTAAAGCACGGGCCTGAGGTTGTGGTGGTGGGAGGAGGCAGCACGATTGCTTAACAAAATATAAAATTTAGATGGGGTTAATATCTACAAAGACCAGAATCCCAGATGTAGAGGTTTACAGCGAGTCAAGGCACCACAATACACCAAAAATATACATTCACCCAGCCTGCTATTAATATTCAGGAAGCACACTTGCTGTTTTGTTTTTATTGTAAGGGCTGGAAAAGCGCATAACTCGGAGACAAAGGAAGGAAGCCCAGCCTGGACCTGGGGTCTATTGACTGTGCAGTCCTCCATCGGCCCAGACCAGACCTAAACACTGCACAACCAAACCTCTTCCCCACACCAGGTGAACTTTGATGGGCATTTCTAGAGGCATCCGAGTTCCCTCTCCTTAAAGCACTGGCATCTGCCCTGTAACCAAGGTGGCCTGACCCCAGATTTTGACTGCTCACTCAGTGTTAGTGTCAGCCCTCTAGAGCACCTGTAGCAGCCACACACCTGCTCCCTGCAGTCCCACCATCATTTCCAGCTGTAGCTACTCATTCACAAGATCATTTCCTGACCTCCCCACCTTGGTTTTTAGTGGCTCTGAGCCCTCCTAGCCTCAGCATTTGGCCTCAGCACTGAAGGTGCTCAGAACCTCTTCAATACACATTCCTGTCCTAGGTGTGTAAAGGCTGAGGATCCTCAAGCCTTACATCAAGTTCCCCAAAGCAGCAACATGGGACAGTGGGTGATCCAGCAGATTACACAGCAGCACTTTTTTCTTGCCTGCCTTGAGGAGTTAACTGAAATGTCTACATCAGCCTCATACGAGTGCCAGATCCTTCATCTAATCGTGGAGATAAACGGCCTCCTCCAACAGCACTTCTAAATCTGCACATTTCCTTCCAAAGACTCTGCCTGGGACCTACTGTAACAACACACTTAACCTCAGACAACCTAATATTGGTGCCTAAAATTCACAAGAGATGCCAAGGCTCCACCATTAAGTGGACAAGCCCAACAGAACATCATAAATCCTTAGCCGACACCTTTGCAAAGATATTTATGCTTTCTAAAAAGGATGTGGGGTGAACAGCACTTTAATTTGGAGTCTTTTGATGGAAAAAGGAAAAAAAAAATACTGCATAAATTGAAGCAGTTACTGTCACCCTGTTCTTGTCCAGTCAAGAATTCGCTAGCCCTCGCTGTGGAGATGTCTGAAATACTGATCAGTGCGCAGCAGAGATGCTGAGGAACACAATTCATTAACATTGCCCATAACGCCTTTCATCAGCAGCACACAGTAAAACATTGATGAATATTCACAGTATCCCTCAGAGGTTATCTTAATTTTATGGATGGAGGATACAGAAAGTTTAAAAGTGACCTGCTTATATCCATAAAATGTTGGATGCTGAAAAATTCAATTGTCTTCCCTATAAAAAAACAGGTCTTTCTAGATGAGACTAGCATTACCTATAGATTTTCTTGCAGAAAAAATAAAAGAAGTGGCATTTCTCAGGTCACTAATGGTTTATCCTTTTTTTTCTTCCAGTTACTGTATTATTTAACTGGTTTTATATTACCATAGCAGCTAAGGGTTGCACATAACTCCTTATTCTCACAATATAAAGTGGGACCAGTGAATAAAAGCTGTACCCCAAGTTCTGACAATTGATGATAAAATACAGCCTATAAATATAATACTGGAGTGGTCAAAGAGAGAGATGAATGATCCAAAGAAAAACCACACCAATGGCAGCAGCGGGAATGGACCAACGCCTCAGAATCTGGAGGACACCAAGAGCCAGAGCCAAGTTTGTTACCCAAGTATCACTCGGCATCGGGAAGGAGGCATTTTTAAAGCATTCCTGTATCTGCAAGAACTAACGCCAGCAGGCAAAACAAGGGCTACTGGGAAAGAAGTATTAGCAAGACAGAAGAATATATTTTTTTATTTAGTTTTACACATTTCTCAGCAGAGTTTGGCATTCCGGCAGGATGGCCCGGTTAAAACAGCTCCTCTACGTATGGATGCAGGCACGTCCCAGCCCGCTGACTGACAGCCGAGATCAGCAAACAACAACCCGCGCCAGGTTCTTCTCCCCACGGCGACAGCTCTTGTAAAAATGCAGAACTTAATGACAGGCTTTATTTAATATTTATTTCACGATCAGCTTCGTTTATCCTAACAGAACTAACCTCAGCCCACAAGGATTTTTTGTCTCCTTGACTATTTAGCTGTGCGAGTCAATACTCAGTCTGTTTTTGAACTTCTTCAGCTTTGAATTTGTAACTGGGGGGAATTTTTTTCTTATAGATGTATTTTTTATTTGTTTCTAAGCACCTTACATTTCTATCCCCTTTACAAAGCAAATTTGCTGTTTTATTCACACCTTAATTCTTTTCCCACATTGACACCCACTATTTAAGCTGCTGAAACTGCTCATGCTTGCGGTAGCGGCCTTCTCCCCTCTGGCCCCCTGTTGCTTGTCCTTTTGCAAAGTAAATCAGTGGCCCCAAGAAAAGTAACCTAGCAAAAAAGATTCCTTCCTTTAAGGTGTTCTTTAACCTGGTAGTTTCCTGGTCCAGGCAGTAAAGGTTAGAAGCAACACTAATATAAATGGGATGGCTGTTCATAAAAGGCCAGAGAGCTGAGATGAAAAAGTAGCTTCTAAGGATTATAAAGCATATTGAAAATCTGTTCAGGGAAGTATCTCAGGATCACAGTATGGATGTGTTTAAGTTTGTTCTTCAGCTCTGTGGAGGAGGGGCAGGCAGAAACAACTTCAGAATCAAACATACTGTACTCATCCAGGAGATGCTCAGCAGGTAGAAACACATGTAAAAGAGACAAACAAAAAAAAAACCCAACTAATTCTTACAGATAAAGCAGTTTCCAACTCATTCACATGCTCTTGCAAGGAGGCTGAGCAGAAATCCCTTACCCATTTCAGTCTACAAAGGAATAAACACTAGAGTCCCAGTTCATCTGCTGGAATTCAAGAGTTAACAAGAATTTGGGTTTTTTGGGGGGAAGTTTCTATGCACATGCACATCTATTCCAGCAAAATGCTACTACCATATTTTAGAAGTGTGAATACTGGCCTGGAAAAAAAAGAAAAAAGAAAAAAATGGGCACAGTTCCCTAACTAGGCAGAACAAATTGTTCAGAACGAGGACAAACGCAAGAGAAATCAGGCACCAACTTCTGCTGTTTAAAGCTTCTGATATCTGCTACTCAGCATTTTTTTTAAAATAGACCCCTAATTGTGCAAGAATTGCCCCATAACTACATCAGCCTCAAACATAAATACTTGCAGTGGGGATTTTGGTTTATGAGGTGTATGTGAGATGCACGGGCAGGCTGGAGACGTCTGTTCCTGTAGGGCAGCAGTGACGGAGGAGGGTGCAGACATTCACTTCACTCAAGTGGGTTTTAGACAGCGAACATCAGAGGTGCAAACTATTGAAATGACCTCTCTACAGTGAAGACACTCTTCATTTTGTAGCTATGCCAGAGAAAATACAAAAGAAAACCCTATAAAATAGAAGCAGACATTGAATCCATCACTAGATTAAATTTCCAACCTGAAAAACTTGCCATTTTTCTCTCAGGAAACCAGGATACAGAACCAAAGGTTGAAAACACAGCTGCGCTCTCATATGCTCATGAGTTTGGGGACATACATGAATCCAAATCCAGTCCCTATTTTCTTGTGAAAGCTGTGGACTACTTCAGTCTTCATTGGCATCTCAATTAAACTCATCACTGCAGGCTTACCTGACAATATTTTTTCTACACATGACACTACATGCCATGAATTTTGGGGGAAACACATAAATATGGAGGATAAGGTTATTTCTCTTAATCTCTTCTATGATATGCAAAAATGAGAGGATATTCCCACCGCCATCTCAAGAGGAAAGAGAAAGGCTACGCCATCCTCCTGCCCAAACGTTGTTGTGTTGGGATGCAACAACCCACCTTCTCCAGAGGATCCAGTGGGAATTCCAAATGGGGCAGGAAAGCTTCTCCTACCCTACATTGATTTTTCAGGTGTTTGAATCAATAGATGTAAAAGATGACTCCCCCCGGCATTCTCAGTTAACCAAGCTTAATAAAGCCCAAAACTCCCATGCCAGAGACAGCGGAATTGAAAATTCCCTTCTGTCACCAGAAAACAAGAGGAAAACAAGCCAACGCCACGCTTTGTTCTCAGCATGGAGACCCCGAAGGGGATTTCTTGAGGTCGCTAACAAGAATTCAGATTAAGCAGCAAATTAATGAGTTTGTCTTGCACACAAACGTTTTTAAGGAGGCTATTTTAAGTAAATATTCCCATGCTGTATCCACATTGCAGTCATAAAAACACTATGCATTAGACTTTGAGAGTATAAGGGATTACACCATGGAGAACTCCTCGCTAATTAGAAACGAAGCCGCCTTCCTTTAACACCTTGCTAGATAAAAAGCCTCTGATCTATTTTCCATTACTCCGAGTTCAAGCAACAAAATTTAAATCACACAGAGGTGCTAATGATTATTTTTTCACGTCAGGCTTTTATTACTGAAAGCATTTCTTTACACCAACCAAGGCCTGGGGAGGGGGACTTGACAACACAGTTTCTTCTTTCATCCTGGCCACCTCCTTCGTGTCTTCTCTGATGGTTTGTAAAGCTGAGAGCCAATGCAGATCAACACCTTCCGTCGCCAGGTAGGTCCATCATTGGGGAAAAGCCAAGGGAAAAGGGGAGAGGCAGCAGAGCAGGGGGCAAGGGGAGGCAATGGAAACCCTTGGCTGGGGAGGCAGATGGAAATTAGTATTTTGGCTTTCTGTAGATGTGAGGGGCTTGGTCAAACATGCTCTGGAAAGCTCACCCAACTGGTTGTCACAAAGATTGTGTTCCCGTTCCCAACAGACCAAAGCTAAGGCTGGTCTGGCCACCAGTCTACCGGGATCAGGGATCTCCATCTCAGAAGATATTCAAAACTTGCTTGGACGCAATCTTGTGCCCCATGCTCTAGGTGTCCCTGTGCGTGCAGGGAGGTTGGACTAGATGATCTCTAAAGGTCCCTTCCAACCTTAGTGATTCTATGATTCTATGATGCCAGGCAGTTCCCTTGTAAAGTAACACATGGACTTGATACCAAGAAATACCGAAACACACACGTGCTGCCTTTCAATTAGCTGACCTTTTGCTTAATGCATCAAACTAAATTGTATATTTTCATTGAGTAACTTTATACCAGATGAGGAGGAACACTGATGAGAAGCAGGTCAAGCTGCTGGGACTGCGTGATGTTCCGCTCTGCGCAGGGTATGGCTTTAGTGGGACACAGTCACCCAAGGACTCCTTGTCTGCTGGGCACTTTGGCATCTCTAACTTTTATTTTTACTCTTTCCTCTCACCACCTTTTATTATTATTATTTTAAAAAGACTCTGATCAGTCTGTAAGATACAGTCTTGAGAAGCCACATGCAAGCTCATATTTTTCATACCAACAGATTTCCTTCTTTTCTCCTTCACATTGCTCTTTTCAAAGTTAATAATAATATCCACTGTTCAGATACTTAGAGTCAACTTTTACTTCAATAGTACCTAAAAATAAATATTTCTGCTAGAGCAAAAGAAAATAAGCACGATACCCTCTTGCTATTGACAGGACAGTAGCAGATTTCAGTAAGGCTCTATCTAACTGTAGCAAAATAAGACCTTGCTAGAAGCTTTTTCCTCTGTACAACAATTCCCTAATTAATCCCAGGAGGGGAAAAAAATGCTAGTGTAAATAGGTGTTTTAAACTTTGTCTGAAGTATACTAGGAAATAGTGCATAGTAGATCAGTGTCTGAGGAATGTTTGACTCCATCTCCCCAAGCTGATTTCACGATTAAAGCGGAGACCAGCCAAGAGGCACAAGGATTGTACATGCACAAGAGCACCGTTTCATACTGTAAAGCAGACATGAAAAATAAGATTTAGTCAGTTATTGATAGAATAGGAGCAAGGGAGCCGAGTGACTTGCTGCAGAATGAAATCACATAAATTGAAGATGAAATAATAAGTCTTAGGTCATCTAGCCCATGCTCAGCCAAAGCAGGGCTGCAGCTCACGCATCCCTCTTCCAAGCTCCATCTAAATGATGCTAGGGACAGAAGCCCATCAGCATCACAGTCTACCTAGACTATTATAGTCTAATAAATATAGTCCTAGTGCATCTGCTGCTCCCATTTCTGTATCTATTGAGAGTAAAGCTTGCATTCTAACTGCAGGGCCTTGTCCTAAGCAATTTATCCAATTCCCAGACCTTATAATTACTTGCTCGGTTGCATTTCACGCAAAAATAAGGGAAGCCAATCACCACAACCAAGAGCTGCAGATCCACCTGCCTGGGAGGTACCCCAGAAATCGCAGAGGTCGCCAGACCGATGCCAGCCTGGCTGTCACCGCCAGGACAGGGCTCGGGAAGCTCCAGAGCCAGAGGCAGGAGCTGCCCCCACTCGCCTCAGAGAGCCACAGGTCCCCCCACTGGTGGCAGCAGCATCTCCCAGGAAGAGTAGGAACACACGCTCACCCAGGGCTGAAGAGAAGAAAAGCTCTTTCAAGGGAAGGCTGCTGGAGAAACGAACACAGGTTCAAGGCTTCCAGGTGTCCAGCTCCCAAGGCTGCCCATGAACCATCGCTCAGCCCCTCGGGACACAACCTTCTTGCAGAAAGCGCCGTCTCCTCCTCACCAGACGCCCACGCCCAGGCTAGAAAACCAATGTCCTCCCTTTGCTCAGTATTGGGGCAGAGAACAAAACAAAACTTCGGAGGAAAACCAAAAAACATGAGTCTGATACAGCGCTGCCTCTCCATGGTCCCCTCTCCATGCAGGACGCACAGAGCCACCCCAGTGCACGAGGGGAGCCTTGGACCTCCTTCTGCAACAGGCCTGAGATGGGGACAATTTAGCACAACTTAGGGCATCATCACAAGTAACGTGCTGACCTCACTTTGATTAAAACCTACTGCCAAAAAGACCAAGGGACCAGAGATTCAGCAACTCCAGCTTCAACTGCCCTTTCAGGTACCAGCCAATAATAAGATTCTGGGGGGACACAAAAAAAAAAAAAAAAACCCAAAAAATAGAAAAAAAAAAAAAAAAAGGAAAGAAAAAGAGCAGAGGAAATGCATAACACTGCTTTTCTGGGATCGTCTCCCAGTTCCCAGCAGTTGGCATCTCGGGGCCTTCTTGAGCTAAGCCAATAAGTGCAGATACACTGAGGTCTCTGCAGGATGAGTATCTAAGGAACTCAACAGCAGGGCCTGGGAGCTTCCTTTTGCCTTTTCATGGCAACCACTCACCTCCTGGGCTGTGCAGCTTTTACGGGTCTGTGTTTCTGTTGCTGCAAGGCAAAACGTCGGCTTATGATTAGTGTGGATTTCTGAGCTACATTTTTAATCCACTTATTGCTGTACTATACTATACTTTGAAAATGTTACTGCACGGAACATTATCAGAAGTCTTTCTAACCAATCCAATCTAATAATTTGAAAAACATAACACACGTGTATCTTGAGGTCTTTGCTTGATTTATTGTATACATGCACATAAATATAAAAGCACTTTCTTCAACTACAAGCCCCTGGCCATGGATTCCCTGTTCGTTCTTCAGAACTGCTGGACCAGTATTCCCCAGAATAACTCCCAGGCATTTAAATTATCACTTTCGTACTTTTACTTCAATTCCAGTACCTTGGCTGCATAGTAACTAACGAAATTGCTGCTGTAAAACTTGGCCTCTTGGCCTTTTGCAGCTCCCTTGTGAAATAAATAAAGCAGAAAGCACCATTGCAGGAAACCAAGACTTTTTTTTTTTTTTTCTTCTAAAAGAACCAACCCAACAAAAGCAACTGCCGCGTCCACTGCTTTTCCTCTCCTTTGAGCCAGTAACAAAGAGGAAGGAAGGAAAAAGAATAGAAGAAAAAACAATAAGCATCAGGTCTGGGTGCAGAACGGATCCCCTGGGAAGCTGCTGGCCGGAGGGGTTGGAAACTACCGGGCATCGCACACCCGGGCTGCCAACCACCGTGCTGGGTGTTTACCAACAGCGCGACCCAGGGAAACAGGGAGCCGCATTGTCCACCCGCTCTGGTGTCACTCGGCCCCGCGTCACCCGGCCGCAAGCGGATCCCAAGGAAACTCTGCCAGAGGACACGGCAGTGTCGGTTACACAAGAGAGGCGCAGGAGCAAATACGCAGCACAGGGAGGGAAGGGAAAAGAGGGAAGAACCCAGCTCCGCTGCCCAATCTTCCCTGCTCTCCGGGGCGGCTCCAAGCCGGGTTTGGAGCGGATTAAGTTTAAAGGGCACTGGGGGATGCTGAGAGCCGGGACAAGCACCCGCTGTCAGCATCGCCCAGTTGGATGGTGGCGAAGCACAAGCAATAGCGGCGATAACACAGTTACAGAGGGGAAAAACATCCGGATGTCTTGCATTTATACATACATACATATATACATATATATAGCATTGATAATCTAGCACTTTTTGTGTAAGTGACTTGAAAGGTTTCTAAAGGAAACAGCAAGAAATGGGGAAAAGGAACCTAAAAGAAAAAAAAAAAAAAGGGCATGGAAAAGCCACACCAGACCCCATGGAGCTGGGCTGGCAGAGCCACCGAGGTCCCTATTAGCCCTAAGGGGCTTCGCAGCGAGCACCAGTGAGCCGCATGCTGCGCCTCCGCCGCGGTTTATTCGTTTGCTACTGCTGTTATGCTCACTATTATCGTTGTCATTATTATTTTTATTATTATTGCCGACGTTATGCCTGGCAGCAATGCCCGCACCGCGCCGTCCCGCGCGCCAGCGCTTTAGGGAGATGAGGGATACGTGGGGCATGAAGCGGGTTGGGGCGGGAAGGGAAGGGAAGGAAAGGAGGGGGGGAAGGAAAAGAGGGAAAAATAAATAAATAGGGGAAAAATAAAAAGG
>NW_010585460.1:26703-39661 GCF_000705375.1 Tinamus guttatus | reverse complement strand
GCCCGTCCCCGCAGCGGGTGAGCGCCTGAGCCGGGCTCCTTAGAGGCTTGTGGCTGCCGTGTGCCGTCTGGTGGCCCCCCCGATCGTCCCCGGTTCCCTTAGCGTGCCTGGCTGCCTGTGCCCAGCAGGAGGAGCTTCGCTTCTTCTCACAAGCAAGTCTTGCTGTAGCCTGTAATATTTTACACTCTGTGGGCTTAAGTTAGCACTGAAGAAGCTGGTGGGGTGGCTGAGAGGGTGTAAGAGCATTCAGCGTGGGTGAAAGCAGATGAACTAACTCGCATCTGTGTTATCTTACCTGTATTTGCATGTTGTTATTGGCGTGGGTGGTCTGTCCTGGCTTCAGCAGGCCTTGGAGTCTGTTTGTATTTTCTTGGATTGATCAGTCATCCACACTCCTACCCATCTCTGTGCTGAGGAATGGGAAATGATGCCTCTATCCTACTGGAGGTTAGGTAAATAGCTGCTCTTTTTAAGAAGCCTGGAGTTCCTTTGCTAATCCTGAAATAGAATGTGGAACATCTTTGCCCAAAACTGGGAGTGAAGGCAGGTGTTGAAGACTTGTATGATTTGAGCAATAATGTGTATGAAATAATGTGATTTCCAGTTACAGCTGGTTCCTGTGAAATAAAGTGCTTTATTGCTTCAAGAAAATTCTTCGTTGAAAGGAGCTGAGAAGAGCTACATAAGTTCCTGGAGGTTCTGTCTAGAGCTATATAGTGGAGGAATAGCTTAAGAAAAGTGGGTTATAGCCCTCTAATTCTAAAATGCATTGTCTTTTCCTGCAGGTAAGTACAGTACATTTGCTCTCGATAATACTCTGCAGTAGTGCACAGATATAGTAGCCTATTTGCTGCTTTGGTCACGTGTTGGAGGGAGGCTCTCATAAGAAATGTTCTGTAATGTAGTTGCGAGTTACTTAATCTAAATCATGTGGTCTTTTAAGACTTGCTCAAATTACAGCAATACGTTCAGTTCTTCCAAATCCTTAAATGCGATTTAAAAGAAGAGTCTGTGGGGAGGAGGAAGACCGGTTCTGTGCCCTCCCTATTCATTCTCTCGTAAAACGTTGGATATGTTGGGAAAGGAGCTGCACCTTTTTTAGTTGTCCTTCTTTCCATGCCCAGACGTGTCCAGTTTTGTCGTGTTGGTTGCTGGAGGGAAGGAGTGGAGCCACTACAATAAACTCATGTTCATATAACTCCCAGTAATAATTGCACATACTTGAGTAATTCTAAATTACCAAATATAACCACATTTGTTTGGTTTTTCTTTACTCTGTGTTATGGATGGATTATCTTTCGGATTAGTTTAGTTTATTACAGAGCATAGGAGGGAAAAGGATGTTTTTTAGACTTCAACTCTCTGCTTCCATCAGTGCAGCTGCTCATGGAATAAGGATGGTAAGTATTTTGAGGGTGTAACTGGGCAAAAAAACCCACAATTTTTTTTTTTTTAATCTAAGACAAGTCAGCTGGTGTATTGACTGTTTACATTTTTAGTTATATTGCTTTAGCAACGTTTTACATACACTGTGTTTTTTTTTTTTTTTTTTTTTCCCCCCTTTCCCCCCCCCTTCCCTGCCTGTTTCACATTGATACTGCTCTGGGGAGGAGGCTTTGAAACCAGCTGCTTAAATACAAATATTTAATTTTATTCAGTGGTTCTTTGTCTGAAGATGTTGCTAAATTATAGATAGAAGTTGCTTTAGCCCATTGAGATGTGGAAATAAGGAATCGATGTAAGCAGCTGCCCCCCAAGTAAAGGCCTTGGGCAAGAGATGAGTACAACAGTTCTGCATCTGTTATAGGCCCCTTTGATCAGTCTGAGGGTGCCTGGTATTTGTCAGTGTATGAATGTTGCTGATTACAACTTGTCAGAGGTTCTCGTGATGAAACGTGTTGCATGTCTCAAACTTGCATCGTTCATCACACGGTTCACTCTGAAAGTGCCAACGTGAGAGTCCATTTTGTGGCCCAACAGGTCTCAGCTGCGAGATGCACAGCCGGCATGCCGGCTGTCTACAGCCCCCTTCCAGAAATACCTGTTGTGTCAACACTTGCGTTGTAAGACTTAAAGTGGCTTGAAGGCCTGCGTGTGGCATTTCTTCAATACACAGGTATCGTCTGCCCTAATGGCATCTGTAAAAACCGAAACCACTCTCTGTGGTTCGGAGGATCCTGTCCTCTTAGGTTTCTTTGCACTTCAACTTAGGTCAACGTCCTATGCCACAGAAATCATGGGTTGTCTGCTGCTGGAGTGATTTTAGTCATGTGGTCCTGTCCTCTTAGGTTTCTTTGCACTTTGACTTAAGTTGACGTCCTACGCCACAGAAACCATGGGCTGTCTCTGCTGCTGAAGTGATTTTAGTCATGCGAGTGTTGGGTAAGCAGCCACCTAGTGTCCTGCAAAAACTATTGGAGCAGGTTGGGTGTTCCTGAAGGATATGGGGAGGATGAGGATGTATGAAAATATGTGATTACAGCTGTTTCTTTGTCTTAAATTACTTGGCCACAGTCTTATGTAGGAATATGACTTCATATCTAATCTTTCTGACAAATTGCTCACTCTTTATCAAAACTTCAATGAGTCAGCTGCCATAAATTCAAAATTAACTGGATAACCTACTTAATCGGGTCTGCAAAGTGGGTGAGAAATTTGAGATTAAACATATGTGAAATAAGAAAGGATGAACCTTAGGTTTCATCTGAGCTGTGTAAATACACTGTCATAATATTTAAGGTGTCTAATGTCAGGATATCAACATGTCAGTGCGCCATGGCAAACTGCTGTCAAAATGCTGGCATTGCCAGAGTTTCTGCCTATTGATTGTCAATCCCTATGTAAATTCTTGTCATGTAAACTAGCTGGGGTGAGAATTTGTGGCTGCTCAAACAGAAAGTGGAGGATGGATGGTCTTTAAAGGCCTAGTGAGGATGATTGACTTGTGCTAGTCTAGGCACACAAAATGCTGTGAAATGCAGTTCTCTTATTACCCAGCCACAAACTTTTTAGAAACTGCCCACACTTTCTGGGCTGGGGGCAAGGGGGAGACCTGGGAAAGAAAAGTGAGAGTTGAGACATTGGTAGAGGTTATGGACCTTTTAAAGTTTATAGTGAGAAAAGGGGGGCATTTTGATACATAGGCCTCACATAGGACAGATTCCCAAAGAGTTACTGGGGCTGCGAGGTACAAGAGTGAATTCAGCTTGAGGTAAATGCTTTCATATACTGTATAAATGCTTTCATGTGTTGTTATTGTTTCTCACTGTCTTTATGATAATGATACGGGTAAAAAAGAAAAAGGATTTTTAAATATATTATTGTCTACTTTCTTCTAAGGAGAGAAGGTTTGGAAAAGTTCAGGTAAGTGATTTTGGATAATTAGGGCGAGGCAAATGTTTAAACCAGTTCCTAGAATATAGATTCTTGCGTAGCAGAAAAGCATGAAAGGATTCTCCGAAGATAATTGTAGTAGCTGATAAAACAAGGCTAAAAACAAGCTGTTAACAATTGTGTTCTCTGCCTCCCTTTTTGTCTTTCAGCACAAGAACAGTGCTTCAAAGCACCCAAGAACCTCTCTACGTAGCGTGGACGCACTCGCTAATTGAAATGTGGCAGCAGTTCAACAGCAGTTGCACAACAGGAAAGGATGTGCAGGCTGCTGCAGGTCCCTGCATACGCAGGAACTGGTTTCTGAAAGAACCTCTGATTTTTATCACCGATAAAACTCAGGTTCTTCCAGAACTTTTAACTCCCGTTGACTTTAAATTAGACCTCACTGCAGTACTGAAGCAGGAAATGGTTTTTACCCTGGGCATTGGGATCCAAACAGGGGACTTAGAAGTGCTTATCACTGTGAAGGCCATGCAGATATGAACTGCTCTTGTGGAAGGCACGTTAGCCCCTAGCTGAACTGCCTGAGCAGGAGCAACTGAAGCTGCGTGTTGTGCTGCTGCCTGCTTGCTAAGTATGAGTGTATCCGTTCAGGCAGGGTGTCCTGAAATGATCATGGAAAATTAGGGTCACAGCCAAGCCAGTTTCCTGTGTCTGCTGAGAGTGTTGATACACCTGTACAGTTCCCAACCAACCAAACCGCGCCAGGCTTGGGTCAAAC
The DNA here is from genome assembly GCF_000705375.1 of Tinamus guttatus. The sequence continues at coordinate 35,547 of NW_010585460.1, read as the reverse complement.
GGGAGACACTTGCCTGCTAAAAATAACAGCCAGGCTTGGTCTGCCTGACTCTTGCTGGTGCTGAAGTACTGGAGACTTGACCCTTGCCTTGGCCTGTAGGAAGGACCCAAACACAACACGGGGTGCAGTGCAAATCCAGTGTAAATCCCGTGGCTGCCGGTGCTCCTGCTGTGCTGTGTGATGGCACAAGGATCAGCTCGCTACAGAACTTGCAGGGAAGCTCTGCACTGTGCAAAGCTGAGGGCTGTGGTGAGGTTACAGGTGTGAACCCCTCTCCATCGCCTCTGGGCAAGGCCTGTTTGTGTGTGCGAGTGAACCTGAGCTGGTAACTGGCAAAGCAGCCTGTGTGTCCATGCCAGAGGGAAGAGATGGACCGTGATGTGGCAAATACTCATGTACGGGGCCAGCTCTTGCACTTCTGAAGAATAAGTTTTGAGTAGACTATTTAAAAGCCCACTAAAATGCATTTTTGTGAAGAAAAAAGCTAGAAAACAGGGAATGCTGTAAGATAATGAGGCAATTCCTGCAAGTTTCCAATACTTTCTTGTCCTTGTAGTTGCATTTGGGAGGGGGAGAGCAAAGCAAATGGCCATAACATCACGTTTTTACCCTTAGTTATGTCACTTTCCAGTGAATTATGCACCATTATACACGCTTCTAAAGAAGTTCCGCAGCTACAGCAATAGGCTGGTCTCCCTGACCACAGGCACTAGTGTGCTTGGCTTTTCTGGCCATTCAAGTGCAGTGACGTGAAATTACATGTTGCTTTCTATATGATTCAGCTTAAAATACAAGCTTGAGGGGTGTGAGTGCATAAACAAGAGCACCCAGAGCATTCCTTAGCAGGAGCTGTTTAATTTAGGGTAAGGAGGCACTGTGCTATGGGGGGGCGGGAATATGGTGCCAGAAGTGCATGGTTGTGTTCATCCTCCCTGCCCTGGACTTGGATGTTTTCCCAAATCGTCTCTTGGGCCTTTGCAATCCACATGCACCTGATTACTTTTGTTTACTGTTGCCATTTCTCTGCAAATAATCTTTTCCTGGAAAAGTGGATCCAGCAGTAAGCATCTCAGGTCCCTGGCCAAGTTTCCACTCATGTGGTTCCATTTGCTCCATTCTGTCAAGTAATTTACATGTAGTGTCCTAAGGACACAATGTAGGGAGTATGGAGAGAAGCTAACCTTTGCACCTTGGCTTTGCTCCACGTAGGTCAGGCATACGTAAGCCTCTCGCGTCACGATGTTTTAGTGCCTGCTCTTAAAAGTGGTTTCCTATTGCACCCTCCTGGGGAAAAGACAGTGTTGGGCTCTTCTTACAAAGCCTTAAAAAAGGAGATCTTCCAAACCCGCGTGGATGCCACCGTGTGCCCTGTGCTCTGGGTGTCCCTGGTAGAGCGGGGGGGGTTGGACTAGATGATCTCTAGAGGTCCCTTCCAACCTCAACCATTCTGGGATTTTGTGACTCCTGCTCTGGGATTCTGGGACATTGTAGGTTACTGTTTTTGCTTACTGCAGTACCCAAAATCTCCTGTGTGTACAAGACTTTGGGCTCCTACAGTAACTGCCAGGCCTGGCATGTCCCTGGGTACGAGGTTATTAAACCCTGTGTGGATGTGTTGAGCTGACCTTCCAAAGAGCACAGCTGGTGCCTTGTTCCCAGGTGTGCTGTTTGTCTGTGCTGGAGTTGTTCTGTGTCTGGAATGACATGAATTCCTGGGAGAAGGGCCTGAGGGCTGCTTTGTGCTTGGGGAAGGTGGTTCTGTGGCGCGGAGACTTTGCTGGCGCTGCCAATGTGAGCAGCCCTTTGCCATCTCTGTGCCTCGCGCCGCTGCGCCAGCTGTCCCTGTGCTCATGGGGAGTTGTCCCACCCTGCCCCAGTGCCCTGTGCTTTACTCCAGGGTGGAAGCAGAGCAGGTTTGTGTTAGTGGGAGTTTTCCAAACCTCTGTCACGTCAGGTTTGGAGCACTTCTAAGACAGAAGAGATGGCCAGTGTGCAGCGTAGTGCAGCTTTGTGGCAGCCTCTCCTTAAACTGCAAGTAGAGATGCTGAGGAGCAGCAGCAGCAGCAGGGTGTCCTTGTGCCCGTTAAGCAGGTGTTTTGGGGGATTTTCTTTCTGTGTTGTGGGTCTCTGACCTAGCCTGTGTTTCAGTGCATGTGGCTTTCTGACCATGCAATCCCAGCAATATAAAACCCACTGTCTGTTAGCAGCATGGGTGATTGCTAGAGGTAGTTCAGACAAATTGCAACAGGAGAAGAGAGCTAGAGTAAGATACGGAGAAGTTTTGTGGGGTTTTTGCCTTTTTGTTTGTTTATTTTTAACCAAGTTTCTGTCTTTTTGATTAAATATAAAGGCATATTTGGCCTGATGTATAGGGGCAAAATACAATTCTTTAATTATACCAATTTGGAACTCCCTTTAACAGTCCTAAAACATGAAGTAGATCTGACAGAAAATAATTGGATGCAGAGAAATGTTAGAAATGGTGAATGAAAACAAGAGCTTTCCATGCCAACATTTCTTGACTCTTTGGATACAGCTAAAGGCTGGTTCACTGCTGTGAACTTTCTCACAACTCAAACCAGGTTCAGTGCCTCTGTGCTCACAGTGCTGCATGTTTTTCCTGCTGTTCAGGGTGAATGTGCAGTGATTTCACTGTAATTGCTCTGCTTTAGCAAATGTCAGGGAAAATAATAATTATGTCCCCTAAGAATTTGATTATAGTTGTTGTTAACCTTTCAAGAAAACAAGGGAGCAGAGGCACATGCAGTCCTCAGGGGAGGATGTGCAGCCAAGTGGGTGCATCTCGCATGGGATGAAGGACAGCCCGTGTTTTACTAGTTCACAGTAATGAGTTCTGACCTTTCCATATGTTCCTGCCCACAAGAGCTCTTTCATCACCAGGGTAAGTTGTGAATGGAGTAGCTACTGTCCCAAAGCTTCCTGCTGGAAACAAGGGATCATCGTCAGCATTTGGTACAAGAGAGACGTGAAACTTCCAGAGAGGTCACTCCAGCATAGCTCCGAAGATGGTTAAGGGACTTGAGCATCTATCTTATGAGGAAAGACTGAGTGATCTGGGCCTGTTTAACCTAGAGAAGAGAAGACTGAGGGGAGATGCGATCAATATGAACAAGTACCCGAGGGGAGAATGTAGGGAGGATGGAGCCAAACTCTTCTTGGTGGTGGCCAGTGACAGGACAAGGGGTAATAGGTACAAGTTGAAACACAGAAAGATCCGTCTCCATGTGAGGAAGAACTTCTTTGCTGTGAGGGTGACAGAGCCCTGGAACAGGCTGCCCAGAGAGGCTGTGGAGTCTCCTTCTCTGGAGATCTTCCAAACCAGCCTGGATGCCACCCTGTGCTCTGGGTGGTCCTGCTGGAGCAGGGCGGTTGGACTAGATGATCTCTAGAGGTCTTTTTCCCCAGTCTTTTATTTTAGTCGGTTCTTCATTATGTGCAAGTAAATTTAGGCAAAAATCGTGACATGGGAGTATTGGTTTGCAGTATGCTTAAGGTAGTGGGTTACACTTTCTGGTATGGGTGGATCTGCCTGTTTCTGGTGCGATTTGGTGCATTTCCATTCCTCCCCAAGCCATATGCAGCTGAATTTTCCGCATGCTGTGTGTACAGTATATGTGCATGTCCCATCAGTATTCTGCACCTTCCTAAGGTGCGAGGGAAGAGCCACCCCCATCTTCCCTGGAATCACTGCTCAGCAGTCCAGCACTGACACACTGCGAATGCACAGCCCTGTTTTGCTCATGTCCAGCAGCCACAAATGGAATTTGGTTTTGGCACCATTTTGCTTCTTGATAACACAGGGGTAGGCTTTGTGCAAGCACACAGCATTTCCAAACCTCTCAGTGTGTGAGAAGCCCCTGGATAATTTCCTACTTGTTTGACTGTGTGGAGCTGATGGTCTTGTTTCCAGGCTGGTCCAAGCTTCCAGGTGGAGGCCTCTGCCCTCTTGTCTCTTGGGATGTCCTGGCCAGCTTCAGAGCTGGAACAGGTGGTTCCACAACACAGAGGATGTGTCCAAGAAGCCTTGTGTGTGACCTCTGTTAAATCTGAACAAGAGCCTTTGTCTTTACCTTCTTGTTAGAGACAGCATGATTGAATATTCTTCCTTAGTCCTACAGGGGTAGTCAGGCAAGTATGAGGGGTTTGAAAATCCTTCATTAAACAAGGAGACTGTAATGAGCTCATAACACGAAGGAGACTCTGCATTTTTTAGAGTCCTATAGGTCAGGTATTGAAGGAAGAAACATGTTTGACCATTTTTAGTAGATGTTTTAGCCTTTCACCATTTTTGGTAGACATTTCAGCTAAATAACTCTTAGAGAAGCCCTATATATTCTGTGCTAGTTATAAGCAATTTCATTTCTATGTTTTCTGCATGCATGCTATGTTCATTTTTATGCAAAGGCATGTAAATGATCTTTCTTGGTAGGCATTTCTGTTTCATGTTTTATATTACGGCTGCATGTATCCACATGAGATGAGTGAGGAATATTTGAATAACAAATGCTGAAATTAGGTCACAAATCACTAGTTACTGAGCTCAGACTTCAGAGGCTCTGGCTCCCATTCTGTCACATTCGGTGGGCAACTTGTTTACACCTCTCAGGACTGTTTTGCTCTGGGTGATATCTGTGGCTCTCCAGTTGCTGTGCTGTTGACAGCAACAGTTTTATTCTGCTTTGGCATCTTCTGTCTCTGGGGTCAAAAATCTTTCTTCTGGTTCTCATTAAATTCTTGGGAAAAAAATAGATTTAATAACACTGAAGAGGTAGATGAAAAGTGCTTTCCACGTGCTGAGTTTTGTATTTTCAATCTTCTAATTAAAAAGTAGCACGTTCCACTCCTTAAACAGATGATACCTGGGATGAGGGCAGGAGCTTATTTCCCTGAGGCTGAGCAGACCTCTTCGGCCATTTGTTTTAAATATGTTAAATACATTTAAAGGAAGACAAATACAAAGCAGAGCAATTGCTTTAGTGTGCAGGGGCAAACCACATCCACTCCAAATCCTTGGTCTCTTCTGAAGTGCCCCCTCACTTGGTATCATTCCCCTGCTGTTTTCCAGGAGATGGTGATTCCTGCCTTGCATTCCCTTGGCTGCTTTTCTCCATGTAAACTGTAAGAATTGTAATTGGCTGTATGTTTTACAGCTACTTTTATACTTGGCCATCAGTGGCAGATTACTGAGATTTAGATTTTTTTTTTCTTTCAAGCTTTCTGTGAGCTGCCTTTGAAGAATAGGCTCTAGTGGAGTCGTGCCTTTCTTTTATTCATAATATGTGTCATTATTTCAGCTTTAGCTTTTGGATAGATGATTTTTTCTATCATCATGGAGTGTGGTACCAAAATCCATGGTAGGATCAAAATTCTGGCTCAGCTACTCTTGCCTTTTAGCCCTGGAATGGCAGAAACTTAAAATTTCAAGCAGCTGATGAGAGAAAACGGCCGTTTTGCAAAGGTGCTGTGAAGCTGCAGGAGCCCAGCAGGGTTTGCCCCTAGGAACAGAGCGGCCACCGGGGCGGCCCCTCGTCCCCGGGCTCGGGGACGCCCTGCGCTGCCTGCGGCTCCAGCGCCCCAGTCTGCTCTTAACCCCCCGCTCACCTTTATTTAGGAATTAGAAATATGTGGCAAAGGTTTGACCTGATTTTTTTTTTTTTAATTTTGCTTTGCCAGCTGAGAAGAGCCAAATGTTACACACATACATACAGGAGCATCCTCCTAAGCATTATTTGTGCGTGTACAATTATTCTCATGTGGAGTCTCACTATTTTTGGCAGTTAATGACTAGACAGTTAATTATGCACATAGCTGTTATGCAGGAATGGGCTCAATTCTCGTGCTTGTGTTACAGTGACACTAATTTGTCTCCTGAGATGCCCATTCCTTCCTATTGACTACGGCAGGAGCAGAGCTCAAAGTTACGCTCCAGACCTGCACCCCCGACTTGGGTAAACTTTTCCCATTGTGTCTACAGGTTAATATTACTAATAGTAATATTAACCCTAGCTAATACCCTGCCTAATATTTACAGCTCCAGAGGTACTTATCAGTACTGTGATCTGATTTCATATGCAGTGGCATAAAGCCTGGTAGTTACTCAGGTAATTACTAGGGATTCGTTAACTTTTCTGGACGCAGTGTAACTCCATATGGGAATTATTGCACGTGTATGAGTAGTTCAGGCTGTTGCCTCAAGGTCTGTTAGGAGTCAATACATAGTAAGAGGCAGTAGTGAGTGGCGATGGAAAATTTGTCATGTTCTCATATCTAATAATACATATTCTGTGTTAATGCTCTGCTGGGGACCTTCCTGCACAATATTAAGGTGTTTTTAAGGGCTTGAATTCAAAAATAGCTGTCCTTGATCTTAGTTGGCTTATCAGTCCATTGGAGTGAAGGGCTCAAAGTTCAAGCCAGGCCGCAGTCAGCTGTGGAGAGCAGGAAATCACTAGGGTCATTTCATGTACTTAAAAGGCAAAGCCTGTGTTTTCAAAGCCGAATTCCTATTTAAAAGGCTTTAAATCCCCCAAACTGGGTGCCAGCAGTTCTCCCTTTGGAGCCATCTCTCAGGTGAGGCCTTAGCATCTCCTGGAGTCGATAACAACCCTGCCAGCCTGCAGCAAAAGAGCAAAGCAGTGAGGGGCTCACGCAGCAGAGGGGAGGTTCACACGCAAAGGCTCCACGGAGCACAGGGAGCACCGGGCACGCGGGAGCGCTGGTGGTGGCCGCCTCTTCTGCGGGCATCAGCCTTCTGAACCCGCTTCCCGAGCTGTCTGCGGTGCAGGAAGGTGCCTGCTGTGCTAGAACTCAAAGCGGGGCCACAGGAGCGATTAAAGGATCAGGGAAACGGGGTCAGGAGGATACGAGGAGGCTATGCAGCCACAGGGGATATTGGTGACACCAGCACCTGCCGCGGCTCCTCTGCAAGAGTTTCCTAATCCCTGCAATGGTGCAGAAGGGTCCGTGGGAGCCCAAGTGCGCTCAGCGCTGGAGCTCCCTTCAGGTTAATCATCCACCAAGTCCTGGCTGCGATTCCTGCCTATAATGACTTGTTAATAGACCTGTCGGCTTTCGGGTTATGGAAATACCCTATGATTTGTAAAATAGCCTCTTCCTGTTTGCAGTGCTCCAGTGGGATCTTGAGTCATCTCGAACCCTTCAGCCTTCCCTCTGCAGACTCGCTCTCACTTGTTGTCTGTCCCTCAAAATTTGAATCAATGAAGTGGACAATGTGTGTGGGTTTGGTTTTTTTGTTTTTTTTTTTCCTCCCTGCATGTTATCACTTTTGGATGAATTGCTGCCTACTCCCAGTGAAAAAATTTTGAGTTACACCAGTGATGATTTAAATTGGGGTGAAAACGAGCTGTGTGCAGCTTGAGCTAAATGAACTTTTTTTTTTTTGATTACTTGATTTTTTTTTTCTTGATTGGAGTTTGCAGGGAATGCAAGTATTTAACCTGTGATTTCTTAGAGGTATCAGGCCAGCGTTTTAGCCTTTACCCCTTTTCATGGCAGAGACAACTTCTGTTTTGCTTTTGCTTTGCTTTGTTTCCATATGACGACAGCCCAACCCGTGCAGCTGGATTAGCTGCGAGAAGTTTCTGTTCCCGCCTCGGCTTGACTGCAGTGTTCTTTGCGTCATGTCCTAAGCCTCTATTGCAGAGGCTCTAAGTACTATGACCAAATTCATTCAAATCTATGACATTGCATCCGTTCACAACCTTCTCTTAGGATCTAGTTGGATTTCTAAGCAGGTTTTGGATCTGCCTTGCTTGTGCTGTGTGAGAGGGCACCCCGCTGTCCTGCAGTGTCTGGAGCCCTGGGCCCAGGATGCAGCTGGAGGAGACGCTCCGGGTCTTGTTCCACGGCCGGCTGGATGGGGCTCCCGATGCTCCTGCAGCCTCCACAGGGAGGCATCTCGTATTTCTCATTTCTTATTCACCTCTTATTCTGGCTCCATTTGTTTCAATTTTGACTCTGAAAATACAGTGTCTGGCTATGAACTGCATTTACAGTGGAAAACGGAACAAAAAAAAACAGCATTGATGGGGGAAAAAAGAGCCAACAATTTTCCAAATGTGAACTATGCACACTGACAATTCAGGATTGCTTTTGTCAAATTGTTGAAGTTTTCACAGTGGTTGACAGGGCATGGATGTGTCGTACTCTTTTTTCTTATGGGACGCATTCGTGGCTACGCCTGCCGTTCCCCATGGGGTCTCACTTGCTTAGAGCAGGAGTTTGTCACCACTTACTTGATTCAGGGAACTTGCTGCCAAAGTCAACACGGAAGGAACTGACAGGATGGACTTTAGCAAGGGGGAAATTGTGACAGGGCTGCAGAGAGCGTGCGGGGAGGAGGGGCTGCTTCTCCAGAAGGAGGTTTCTTGCTGGCAAAACAAGCTCCCCTCTTCCCTGCGGACGTCTCGTCCCGTCTTGCAGCAGCGCTCGGGTTCCTTCTTGTCAGGAGCCACAGAAAAGCCCTTTACTGTGTAATGACACCAGTACACGTGCTGTTGTAACGCCAGTCATTCTGTTTAGCTGAACTACGGCCAGGCTTTGACGCCAGCCGGGACTGCAGCAATGAGAAGTCTTGGCCGTTCTCACGGGGGTTGTTTTTCTGCTGCGTTCACGCTGCACATGAAGGAAGTGCCCGCTGGGACCATGGCACACGAAGCGTCACCCGTTACTCTTCTGCTGGCTGCTCGGGGGCGATTGGGGCCAGGTGTGTCTGTTTTCCCTGAGAAGTCGTGGGTGCAAAATGTTGGAAAATAACATTTTTTTTTTAACACTTAGAAATCCATGTTAAAGCAACAGAGGTGC
>NW_010585456.1:12121-51537 GCF_000705375.1 Tinamus guttatus | reverse complement strand
TTCTCAGTCCTCTCTTTTCTTTCCTCCTTCCTGGCCCTTTTGTGCCATTTTCCTCCCGTGTCCAGCACGCTTTTCCTGTTTCTCCTGCATTCCTCACCAGGTTCCCCGCTATAACTTGCTTCCTTTCCCACGTGTCCCCGTCCTTCCTTCACCCTGTCCTTCCCCACTCCCTTTGCCCTCGTCCGCTCAGGGCAGGGGAAGGGCCAGCGCGTTGTCCCCGAGCATGGGGGCCGCTCGCACACCCCGTCCTGCTGTTGCTTCGGAGGCTCCTTCGCTATTAACGGTACAGGCACCACGTGTAGCTCCAAAAAAACAACCGCCCACGGGCTGTATGTGGCTTCCATCTCCCCTTGCAGCGCTCGGGGCGCATTCGGGCATCCCTGCGCACAGCAGAGCCCTGCGCTCCATCGCTTACTCCGCCGATGACAAATCTGACAGGCTAATCTCCACTTTATAACAGCTGTGTTTATTTACTAAAGTAGTAAATTGTTTCCTCCAAAGCACAGAGGGATTGGCTTGGAGGAATGAATATCTCTGCAATTCAGTGAGATTTGGTTCTTGCACATGCTTTTTCTCAAAACTATACATTTTTCTATCACTGAAGTATCTGAATTATAGGCAATCTTGGGATCCAATCTTTGTTTTAGTGACTCCTCCGGCTGCTGCTTTGTGCAGAGGAGAAGGCAGGCTGGGAGTGCAGCAAATTGACTTACAGGAAATGGGAAATAATAAAACCACTTATGTTCTGAATCTTACCGGTTGCATTTGCTCCCGCTCCAAGAAGCTTTTCTGCTTCCTATGCACAGCTCGGTTCAGGATACACCACTCATTGCGCCGGTCCTTTCAAAGCCTCTCCGTACATTTTCTGGCTCGACGCTGGCAAACCGAGCGCGAGCGGCGGCGTTCCCGGGTTGGAAAGGGCGGTGGGAAGCGGCAGTTCCCACCTGGGACCTGCTCCTCGCAGTTCCCTGGGCTCCCCGTGCCTGCCGCGAGCACCGGCCTCCGCGGGGACGCGGGAGCAGCAGGGCCGCACAGAGCCCCTCGCCTCAGGCCGCCGACGGAGCTGCTTTCCTTCCAGCCCGTTCCCCACACAGGCTCGGCTGTGCCGCTTCCCAAGGGAAAGGGATGCAGGTTGTTCTCCAAACACAGGCAGAACCGGAGCAGATAGCGACCCGGAGCCGGGGCGTGCGGAAGGGCCGACTTCAGCCTCCTCACACGCCTCAGGCCGGGAGGCGAGAGCTCCCCTCGGGGCCTCTCCTGAAGGAAAACTCTGGAAAACTTGGCCTGTTTCAGCTCCTCTTGGAAACAGCAGAACATTCCCCGTGTGTGAGCGAAGAGCATCCCTATTGCTCTGTCCTGGAAAGAAAAATAAATAAATAAAATAAACCACCCCAGCAGCACAGGCGGCAGCTCCCCTGGCTACGACTGGTAGATGCCATGTAATGGGTACGTCTAGAACCGACAGCTTTGGTGGCCTTTCAAGGGCTGCTTCACAGTCGTCAGGGCTTCAACCAGCTGTGACCACTAAATGGAGTGCTCCAGAGCAGTTTCAAATTCATGTTTATTTATTTATTTTTCATAGTCTTTTCCCTGAAAATCACTATTTAAATTTGAATTACTTTTATACCGTCTCAGTTGAGAAAGGAAATCTTGGTTAGTTCGCAGGTGTTTGGGGGTTCTCCAGTTCCTGATCTCCACAAAGCAGGTCGCTTCCAGAGCTGGCTCATGACAGACTGGGTTATTTCTGAAGCCTGGTGACACTGCTCCATTTAAAATAAGCTGCTGGGGAGACAAAATAGCTGTGTGTTCAGAAACCAGGAATGTGCCAGTCAACCATGAGATAGAAGCAGCTTTGCTGCAAATGTATTTTTATAACATTTACTGCCTGAAAGAATGTTTAATATAAGGCAGCAAAATTCTCTATTTCTTGGTACTTTTACCAATTAGTGTGTCACTGGAGCATTTTATGATTTTTTTTTTTTTTGCTTTGTTTGAATGCAGCTGTGATTTACATCTGTTTCGCAGGCTGCTGTTGTCCATTTTCATGGGTTCTGGGCCACCTCCAGAGCAGCAGTGGTTTGGGAGGGTGGTCCCAGGTGGAAGCCCTGCAGAGCAGATAAAACCTTCATGGGAATTCCCTCTGGGATGTCTGAAGAGAAGGGGATAGAGCGGACCGCCGAGTCCAGAATGAACTGAGGAAGGAAATGATGAACCGCATCTCCAAACCTTCCACTGCTCCTGTCCACTCGTAGCTAGGATCTAGGCCAACCATGGGCCTCAAGTGGAGTCTCAAGGCTAGATCCAGCTCCGTTAGCCCTCTGGGGGTGCTGGTGCTGACGGTCGATGGAGACGCCCTGGGGAAGGCTCGGCCTGGAGAGCAGAGGCCCCAACAACAGGTTCCAAAGGTGTCCAAGGCCGCGGCGACGAGCAAAGAAATCCTGACCCTGCCACTGCCAGGCTGGGCAAACGAGGAGCTTCTGCATTGCCGTGTGGGAGATTCGGGTGGGAGGGCACCCTGTCCCCATATTAAGGTCATCATAATATCGGAATAAATCTCTCAGGAAAGCCTTTAATACCAAGATAGCAGATGTCTGTCAAAGGGGCCGTATGCTGGGCTCTCCTCTACTCCTGTGATTGCACAGTCATTCCCCCTTGCTGCCCTAGTTACTCTATAACCTCATTATTTTTCTAACAGAGCCCCAAAAGCATGAGTATTCAATTTGGTCCTTACTATTAGAGATCCTCCTAAATAGAGTGGAATGAAATGACTGAAAAGTTCACGAGCAGAACCCTAATTCCCATGTTGCTGCATGTAAAATGCAGTCCAGTTGCAAAGCCACAGAAGGCCTGTAATGGTTGTGATGGTGATAATGCCTGATGCTGAAACAAGAGTGCCAGCAACGCAGATGTGTGTGTGTGTATGTATGTGTATATTTGTATATTTAGCCCATTTCAGAAGCATAACTCACCTGCAGTGAAAATAGCGCCTGATGGAAACACCGAGTTCATCTGTCCACCCAGTCAGGTGACCAGTAATAAGGGAGATAAATAAATATGTCAACAAGCATTCCACACTCAAGGGCCCTCAATAAGACACCTAAAACTTGGAAACGTACCGACGGGCCCAGCAACCGCGACAAACTGCACCTCTGCTTCGGCAGTGCAAATGGGCTTCAAACGGGAATTTTCCCCATACAGTGTAAAAAGTATGAATTTCAACTTGCTTTCTAAAAAAGCTACATGAAATTATTTCTTGTATGATTAGATGCATAAATTGAACTTGCTGTTATTAAAATAGAAACAGAATATTTAGAATATTCCATTCTGGAAGGAATATTTAATTTGAGGCTCACGCAGCAAATTGACTAATTTGGGCAGGAGGTGGTAAACAAAAGCAATTGCAACAAGCTACGCACGGTCCTATTTCTTTGCCTTGGGAATTGACTCCTGGCTTTAAATTACTGCTGGAAAGCGCCTTGTTCTTTAGGTGCTCGAAGGCACTTCATCAGCACCTGATGTTGCTGTAGTATTCAAGCAAATTGAAAATAGACGAGATGTGGCAATAGAGAGAAATGGGAAAGTTTTGAATAGTTTTAAAAGTAAACTAAGCACAATTCTTCACTGTTTTCCTGAAGCTCTAATTTCTTACCTTGTAAAATGATTGAATTGCAAGTTAATTAAGGGCCATGCCAGATCACGTGGGTCTAATTTCAACACTAGAAATGCATGATTCTTACATTAACAAATCTCCTTTCACCAGCGCTGCCCTGGAAGTCATGGGCAGCATCGCTGGGAGCAGAGACCCAGCAGGACGCTGGGGAAGGGGAGAAGCCCTAAACGTCCGAGCTGTCATCCAGATCAGCGCAGGAGCCTTGAAAAGTTCAGGAACGCGTTAATCCAGAGGGTTTAAAATAACAAATCACTGTTCGCATCATCTGCAACGAGCCAGAAAACGTCCATGGAAACAAGGAAACGGCAAGGTAGGAGCATTTGTGCTCCCTGGCTCTTCTGCGGCCGCTCCGTGGCCGTGGAATAAGGAGCGTTCGCTGCCGCTTGGCCCAGTCCTCAGCAGGAGGCTGCAGCGCTTGGCCAACTCTGGGCCGTTTTCCACAATTCCAACAGGGTGACGTAAGGATCCTGTTTGGACAATGCAGGTTATTGCCTCCTTAGGCAACAGAACGGGTGTTACAGGTATTGTCCCCTCAAAATCCCACACCTTGGGAATCCCAAGGAGCACCCAGATGCAAGGCGAGTGGAACTCAAACTGCTCTTAGGCCTTTAAATATAGTCAGTGCCTCCTCTACTTTCCGTTCATTAATTCATGACTTAATTTCAACATACTGATTCTTCATAATGCACTCATGTTAACTTCAGTAGTAAAACGCTGCTGGAAAACCATTATTTTTGAAGGTATTATAGCAATTTTGGAATGTATTATAGCAAGCGCACACCGTACGCGACAGAGCAGCAGCTCCACCTGGAACGTCCCTGGACAGAAGCCCTGGAGGGCCCCCCTCGTGCACTGCGACGTGCCCCGCCACCCCTCAGGAGTCAAACCCCATTCTGCACGGACAGGCTCGTGTTGGTTCACACGCAAACCCAAACGGCACCAAGTACCTGGAAGGCAGCGGCGGGAAGAGTCTTCATCTGTGTGGTTGGTGTGATCCAGCCCATCCGAACGGATCCGTCCGGGTGGAACCACCAGCAGCCCCTGCCCACTCTGACCTGCAGGGCTGGCTGCTACCGACCAAGGCAGCCGGAGGCGACGCTCCTGGGAATGACTTGGTTGACCACAAGCGCCTACCTGGACGGGGAGGCCGAGGAGGCTCCATGGCCTTCCCGGGATCCGCGGTTGGTTGTTCCCAAGGAGCACGCGGCCATGGAGCCTCCTGCTTTAACTGCTTCCTACCCGTGCTCCTCCCGAGCGCCCAAGCACATGTAAAAATAATGCCACCGTCTAGGTGTCCCCAACCTACCCGTGCACCAAGTATACAGAGCCACCGCGATGCAACATTCAGCCAACGTAATATCAAAATATATTTTATTCTGGACCTCTTTCAGATCTGATTCAAATTACAGTTGTCAAAGCAATACAATGCAAAGGGAAACTGCAACAGAAAATGTGCCTAGAAGGGGTATAAGGGCCTTGAGGACAAATCATTGTGATGTAGAACCAAAATACATCATAAAGTGTAATTAACATGGTCCAGGACAGTATAGAACATCTATATCAGTCTTCTTTAGACAATAATCATGAAAACTGAACAATAAAAGTCCTTTAAACAAGTACAAAAAACTGTCATGGGCTGGTTTACACTTTTACAACAGTTGTAATTTAACTGGATAACTGAAGAAATGATGCAGACATTTTAATCCAGTGCTATAGGTAGGCTCACAGAATTAGACCCAAAGGATTTGCAACTCCAAATGAAACCATTACAACTACAATGTCAATGTCAGGAGAGAGAGAAAAAAATTACTTCTGTATTATAGAGTCACTGAGCTGCACACTGCAGTCTGTTGAGGACAAGATTGCAAGGTACACTGGACTAGCAACAACATGCAGACTGTTTTCCTGAATTTACCCACAAGTGTCAAAAAACATTATGAAGTAATGAATGATTATTAAAAACAAAACAAAACAAAAACATGCCTTAAGTTATTGTCAAGCTTCCAACGCAAAGGCAGAGAAGGAGAATCATGTGCTCAAAGCTACGGATCTGAAGCGCTATTAACACTAACCCTGCCAATCTGCAAGAACGGGCAGATCTGCTGCTGCTCCGCGTGCCCTGGCCGAGGCTGCCGGGAGGGCAGCCCACGCTGTTCCGGTACCTCAGGGCTTGCTCTGGAGGAGCAGGGAGGACGCTCCGTGGATCCCTCCCTCGGCATCGTGTCGGGATCTCAGTGCACTCTTGCTGCTGTCTCCGAAGCCAGAGCTGCTTCCCACATGCCACAGTGTTTGCTGCTGCTTCCTTCAGGCTCCTGCAGAGGGGCTGCTCTTCCAGAGGCAACGCTGCCCATGGAAAAGGAATCCCGGGCTAAATGCGGCAGGCCCTGCCCTGGCAAACCATGTCCTGGAGCCCCCGGGAGCTTCCTGTCCCTACGTGAGAGGTGGCTCGTGGCACTACCCAGGCCCAAACCCTCCAAGCTCTATTCTGGCAAAGTGAAAGAAAAGGGGGTTCCTGGCTGAGACTGGAAAACGGGGTCCCAAGGCCTCCCTTTGCTAGACAAAGACGCACAACCTCCTCCTGACACGCTGAAATCCCCCGGTTTGCAACGGGAACCAGCCGAAGGCAGCGGCTGCCGGGGCATCCCCTCCTGCCCACAACGCACGTGTCCGAATCCCGCGTCCCACCGAATCCCCTGGCATGAGGTAAGCAGTGTAAGGAAAAGGAGTGCTTTTTTTTTCTTTTTTTTCCTTCAATGAAAATTAATTAAAATTGGTAGAAATCTTTGGCCTTTCTCTCAAGATGCATTAAAGTGTCGTGAAATCAAGAAACATGCTTCAAAATGCCATGTCATTCTGACTGGTAACTACTACCTCCCTCCACCCAACCCAGAAAAAGAGGCACTTTTAGTGTTTCATATAAGATTTCCAATCGTCTCGTAGACATGCTGAGTAACCCTGCACAGTCCCAGAATAAACTGAGTTTATCAACATTACAAAGAAGCTAAAAAAGCTTTTTATGAGGACCTAGATATTCCCTTAACTACACTAAGAAGTCCACTGGCTGGGAATCTTTACATCAATTTAGAAATGCAGAAAAAGTCAGAATAGGAGAAGAGAAGCTCTGCAGAAACCTGGCCCTAATTACACAGAAATGAGGAACGAGATTTGCAAACTGCTGCACAGAAAGCGAACTTGAGAGCAGTTCATTTCTTCCTCCGTCACTAATTCTGAGCCTAGTTCTTGCCCTTCCTTTTACCCACTATCTGCCCATTAAGTTGTTGAACTGGAAAAACCCTGCAGCTTTGATGTGTGCAAAGGCTTACGCACACGTTTGCCTTTAGGCTTTGGAGAGAGGCGCAATGTAATTAATCGGTGGGTAAAACCAAGCACGTGCGCACGCTGATACAAAAGCAGGGCCCCCGACACCTGGCATAGCCGGTTTCAAGGGGCAGTGGGGATGATCCACCTCGCTCACCGTTACCGTCACGGGTTTCTCCTCCTTCCCCCCGTTCCGTGGCCGTGCCGGGATGCCTCGAGGCCGGAGGCTCCGCGCTCGCCACCCGTGAGCCTGAGCAGAGCCGCCAGCGCCGCGGCGGTGAGCGGAGAACGGCAACAGCCTCAGCACGGCTGCGGGGATTTGCAGCCACGTCACAGGACTCCACCACAATGCTTTACATTGGCTGAAAGAATCATCCAATAACTTTTATGAAAATGAATAAACTGTTCATAATAAAATACAAAAGTACTATCAAGAATCACTTCTGACTTTCAGATTTAAATTCAGTGCAATTGACAAATGCATTGCTAGACGAAAAATGCAGCTTAAACATACTCAAAACATTTGTGTCTATTCCTGGGAGCACAGTTTAAAATTATTGCACAGAATTTTTTTATTTTTATTTACTTTTTAATTAATGACAGAGGTCAGCCACAGTCATGGACCTCCAGCAAGAAAAGCAATATTTCAAGTGCCAGACACTCAATATATTAGGTTTCCTACACACTGTAGCTCACAGGGCAATTGCTTTAAACATTTGTAATATGTTCCGAAACCTTAAAAAGAGCTGGCACTGAACCACCGTGGACGACTGCCTTTATGGATATGACTTTTTGCTGTCTTTAAATGCTGTGTATCACAGTACTCTACTCCTCTCTAATAACAGCTGGGGTACGTGTAAAGAATGGGTCGCGGATTTCTCTTTACCACTGGCAAATTGCTGCCCTACCTTAGCCAAACTCAGACTTGCTTCAAGCCGTATTTATTCCCTGGAAACGATAGAAATCAATGCTTAAAGAACAACTGTTAAAACGTCAAAGCTGCAATATCTCGAATAAACCAATTTATATCTAACTTGGAGGAGGGTGGGGGGGAACAGAAAAAATGTTAGAGACTAGTAATCATAAGCCACAAAATTATTTGTGATTGAAATAGTGTTATAAAACTGATAACTTTGCAAAGCTCTATAATATAAACCATTCCTTAAGTAAAATGCCTGTGACATAAATTTGACAACCTCTCTTTTTATAAATTTACACTCTCGGAATCTTATGCAAGACATGATGCAACCTTTTCAACTACACATACGCGTAAACACAACCTCATGCTATCATTTACAAATAAAATCACTATCAGTATACTTTTAATCACATGAGCAGAAAAAGGTTTGCCATATACATCTGTCATTGTAAGAAAAATACTTGATATTGTAAACAGAGTAAAAGACACTATATAGTAGTGATTATTAAAAAAATAGCAGCTTACATCTACCCTATATTTGGAAAAAAAATGTAGTCACAAGATACAATAAACTGCAGGACTGGAGCAGCAGGGGAATTAGTGCAAGTATTCATCTTTTAAATAAGCTGAATCACTGCTATTAAAATAAACTTGAAGCAAGTCCTCTGTTTAAGATTTTTTTTAAATCTAAGGTAGTAAACATTTTGCCTCTTAATGGCAGTGTTATCAAATATATGCCAAAGATTTTTTTTAATAAAGAAAAATTACATGAGATACTTTTAATACTGGAGTTTGGTTACAATTATACATCTAAGCTTCTGCAAATAATGATGGGCAACTCTCAGAGAAGCTGTGGCATGAACCCTTGTCCAGAAAGATCTTAATCTCTTAAGAAAACAACCCTCTCCCTCCCAGCTATATTTTGCTCCTTTTCACAATAGTGCACAATTTAACCATAATTTTGCTATGGTCTCAAAGCAACAGAAGATGCACTCTTTTCTTTTTTTTTTCTTTTTCTTCTTTTTCTTTTTTTTTTCTTTTTTCCTTTTTGCATCCCCATTTTCCTTTCTGTATTTTTGTGCCCTTCTGTTCTTAAATTTGGCAGAATTATATCCCAAATAAGAAACTACTGCATTTCAGTCATGTCACCAGAAAAACAAAAACAAGAAAACACAGCATTATACCCATTAGTGACATACTTGGTAGATTAGCAGGACGTGCAACATCACACCTCGAAGATGGATTTTTTTCTCCTCTCTCTCCATAATCTCTTTTCCACCCTCCCTCTGTTCTCAAAATCATGCTCTGGGAGCCACAGAATGTACCAAACGTTATCAGGTTCAATCTACCTCTTCAAAGAATGCGTCAAGATATTTTCCAAAGAAACGTGTTTTTGTGGTTTTTTTGTGTCTTTTTTTTGTGTTTTTTCCCAAGGTGAAAAAAAATATATAAACAAGAAATTAATTCACTCCCTTACTTCATGCATCGTAAACTTAACCAAAACAAAACAGAAAACCCAATGTTTAAAAGCAAAGAAAAAAAAACCTACTGCTGCAGATTTCTGTAAGTCCATTTTCTCTGTACACACAAACAGCTCAACTACTGAGAAGGAAAAAATCCCCAATCCATTGTCAGAATGGATTCCAAGGGGGAAAGGGGCAATGAAGGCTGCCATTAGTATCTTCTGAATTTGGTATGTATATGGGTCTGCTCTTCTATATGGTATATTTCTCTCTCTCTCGCTCTCTCTTCTGTTTTTTCATATCCAAAACCTTTAAATGTTATTTTGGGACACAGCAGATTCCAGCACTTGGTGAACAGGATTCACAAGCTGTGACAAAACTCTGTCATCCTCTTCAGGGTGTATTTTTTTTTCTTTTTTTTTCCTTTTTTTCTTTTTTTTATATACAGTATATGTATATATTTCTTATAGGTTTGGCTGTAGTGGACTGGCCATGGTTCAATTGGGACTATAGCAGTACATGGGTCGGGGACAGTCATTTTGGCTATGTACACATTCATAGTCGGTCCATGGCTTCCAACTAGTAGCGCTATTTCCGTAGGTCTAATACGCAAACCTGCAAGAACAAAAAATACAGAAGTTGTGCATTATATAGCATTGTATCTTTATACAATTCTGCCTTCAATATCAGAACATAGGCCATAAACCAGATCGTGCAAGTTTAATACTAACGAAAAACAAAACCACCATGTATACACCGTGCATTCTGTATATCAGCACCATGCCAGACATCCTAAGGACAGTGCTACCTGATGCATGACCATCAGAATATTAGAAACATCTGATGCAAGTTGTTTGCTTTTTATGTAATATTAAAAGGCTGATAACCTTCTTGAATCTCCTTTATGAAATTCAGTAAATTTAAAAATATTATGCGGGAAAATAATAGAATTGCTCAGAATAATCCAAGAAATAAATATTTAACAGCATAGAAATTCCAGTTTTTATCACCTAAAAATACTCTGTAAGACACCCTTCTGCTTGTGTTAGGTCTACAAACTGAGGCTACACTTCTCAGTGAATTATTACCACATACCAGCCATACTTGTGTTCATTGTATGTTTCAAAAGTGCTGTATTTGTTTAGGTATTATCACCTGTAAGTACATTTACAACAGAGAAGATGAGGAGGGCTTTCCCTAACAAACTATATCAACCATACCAAGGATAATACATTAAAAATAAATGTGATGTAAATACAATCAGGCTTTTGGGTCACAAAATTTTAGCGCTTGCTGTTTTTTGTGCCGAACTCAGTGATCCCAGCAGCACAGAGCATGTAAGGCAGGAGCAGGGAAAGGAAGCCTGCTGGATTCCTTCGGCACGGGAGCCAAGGCTCGGGACTCTGCACTGCACAGCTACCAGGACTGCTATTTCCTAACATTTTCCACTTTAAGCTACGGCACCTTGAAATACACGTCTCATCGCTTTGATCCTATGCTGAATTTGTTTTTCCTCAGGCTCCCTCTCCTTTGGTGTAAGACCATAGGCAAATGCAGAAGCAAAAAGAACAAGTGTTGCATTTATTATGAAGAACTGCATAATAATATTTGAACTGCAGCACTTTGCAGGACCACACCAGAATAGCTAGAAGGTGATGCTATAAACACACTAAGATGAGATGATGAGATGTATTCATGATTAAACACATAATTTTGTCCCCTAGTTGTTCTGAGTAATGTAAACAGACTTGTATTTACATATATAATTCCTGTTATTGTTAGGGACTTTTTGGCATTCAGAAATCTGCACTTTGTTTTGTTGCTCTTTTTATTTATTGATCGCAACACAGAGGATATTTTGTTATCAAGCGTTATAAAAACCGCCTACGCTGAACGTTTTTATGTGAAAAGGGCCAAGAGGCAAGAATGAACCCACACTGCAGTGAAATGAGCAGCCACTCTGAGCAGATTTCCACAGAAAGCAACAGTGTGGAAAGAAAATCAAAACTAAATGCATCTTCTCTTTCTACCTGAGATTTTTGGAGTACTGAGACATCACACATGTATTAAGCAGGAATAAAGACATATTCTCCTATGAACATTACAGTGACTTTACGTGCCAAAAATCTAGCTGTGGGATGGTTCTACTCATGCTTTATCAAAATAAGGAAATTTTGTCTCCATTAGTCAAAAGATTTACAAATGATGCTTCTTGTTAAACTTCAGATAAGTCAAGCTGCACTTACTGAACCATCTGAAGCACTTGCTCCAACTTTGTCTCCTGCTGCATTCCAGCAAACCTCAAAAATTCCTCCTGTTCCCCGATAACTGTGAACTAGGGCACCTGTCTGAAAAGGGGAAAAAATAAAACATGCAATTAACATAACGAAATTTACATGAACGAGTATAGTTTCAAAAACATTTAAAATTTCCCATTGCTTTTAAAAGCTGGAATTCTCAGAGGAAATGGTTCATGAGGACAACGTAAGCACCACGTTAAAGTGCTTAGGATAAATTTTTCCTCATAAAACACCCTTATCCTGTCTTGATCTCAAGTCCTTTGAAGGGCAAAACTAGAGGTTATTGCAAGTATTTTCAATTACTAAAACGAACCTTTCAAAAAAACACAACTATCCTATTCTCAGTTGGACATGTAGCTATTTTCGGTGTTTTTTTCCCTGCAAGAATGCAAATAATATAAACACAATTACTACTTTGGCAAAAGAAGTATGTGATAGATTACAGAAGAAGTGGTGAAGTCCACAACGCAAAAACAAAACAAACAAACCTCCCCAGAGATCAGAGTACCAAAAGATTAACAGGTATCAGACTGAAAACAGTACTCAGGCACTCACTGAGAGAAACCATGAACGTACAAACACTACTACGAGAAACTTCAGAATTAAAAATCAGACATTAGTAATGGCAAAGCTCTTGGTAGGAGCACGCTGGTGCAAGGGAAGTTACAAGAGTATTACTAGAAAAGATGGAAAAATAAACTTCCTGAATAGAAACAGAAAAATTCTACCTGCGTATTCCAGATGTGTACGCATTTATCAAAGGACCCACTGGCCAGGTACCTGCCATCAGGACTGAAAGCTACACTGTACACAGGTTCTTGATGTTTTGTCAAAGTATGAATACAAATTCCTCTGTCTACATCCCATAACCTAACAGTAGAATCAAAGGATGCACTGTCAAGGGAAAAACAAAACAAAGCACAGATTAATTACATGCAAATTTTGTGTAGTTTTGTTTTAATAGAAATGTACATAATTAAGTACCCAATATGTTGGAACACTCTGAGCCTACATATATAAAGAGTTGAGCAAAGGTAACGCTCATTTTCTTAGCAGGCATTTAGGAACAGGATGATAGAGTACCTTGCTAACATAAGATTGGCATTTGGGTTATTTGTTCCTGGACCTGT
Organism: Tinamus guttatus; assembly: GCF_000705375.1. The sequence continues at coordinate 38,737 of NW_010585456.1, read as the reverse complement.
AGGACTCCATTTGATAGTATAAATTTCTTTGTTGTGTGCTTGTAAATCATGGACACAACTGTCTTGCTTCATACTCCAGATCTATAATAAAAGAGAAGAAAACACAAAGTCATTTAATACAATATCATGCTAAAATACATTTTACATATTTTCTTCTTTATCACTTGCAGAGTCTGACTTGCTACCTTTCTGGTCACTCAAAACGTTTGCTAAAACTGCTGGATTTCTAGAATAATTATGCAGACAAATCATTCCCTAAGTATCCCCCTCTTTCTCTTAATTATTCATACCTGAGGTGTTAATAAATAGCACAAGTACAGGCTACAGAAAGCAATGTGAATGTGCTACCTGCAAGCCTGCTGAAAAGTGCAGGGATGTTAACAGACGCTAAAATGAGAAGACCAACCTGCATACGTTTCTGCCTTAGCTGACAAAACAGTCCTATTCATAAATGAAGTTCTTGCTATACAGATTGAGTGAAATAAAGAGATAGTGAAGTTTTTTTGTTTTGTTTTCATAAAAAGTAATAGATGTTCCCCTCAAAAATAACTGTGGCATTTTGCTGACTTTTTCGGGATTTGAACTGAACAGGTGGTTGCTCAGTAGTGTGCACAGAGGAGGAGCTCCTCTGGACTGAAACTCTTGAACATCCTTCAACAAACAAAACATTGTTCTACAAAGACTTTGTGCTTCTACTAGAGCAGGGATTTTGGAGGGCTTTTATATCTTTGCCTAAATCTGAAACTTGATATGGTCATTTATCATCTGAATATTTCTTTTTATCTGAATATATCTGTTTAACCAGTGCTTTTAGCTCATCTCTTTTACTCAAAAAACTCAACATTACCAATAAAAAAAAAAAAAACAACTGAAGAGGAGCATGGTTAAGTCCAACCCTATTGGAGATGCAGTTTAGACGTGTTTAAAGGAATAATAGCTTGCAGAACTGTTGTCTCACTAAAGGGAAAAATTGATTTACGGTATGCAGGTAGAATTAAAACCATTTTTCCCACTGAAATTGGTGTAATCCATATCTCAAAACCTAACTCCTGTTTCTAAAATAAGTGCCAGTGAAAACAGTCCATATCACTTGCCCTAAAGACTCTCAGGCATTGCATGGGTGGAAGTGGGATAAAAATCAAATCACAATCGCGTGTCTTCCATATGTGTTAAAACTGAACATTCACTCCTACTGCCCTTGGAAAATAAGTGATTCGTGAGCTGAGGTGACAGCTTTGAGGTGGCTGAAGTGGAGCTTTATCTACAAATAATTGGTCTTCCAATTAATCCTAAACAAAATGAAAAAAAATACATTTCCAAAACGGCTTGGATTTAAAATATAATCCAAGAGATAAAAGCTTCTTTGCAGAGAATTAGTTTTTAAATAATGTAAGGCCGCATAACACATGTTATTTCACACGTGCAGTATTCTCTTTGTGTATTTCTGTTTTACAAAGTCTCAGGAACACACACAAAAAAAGTCCTAACTTGGTAAAAGCTCATGCTCCGTCGGGAGCACAGGATGAACTGTAATACTGAAAGCACATTCACTGAAAAGGTAATCCTGGAGAGACTTTGGATTCGGTCGCCTACTCCCAGTTGTCATCTCTCTGCTCACTGAGACACAGCACTGACAGTGTAAGCCCTAGGTTGGGAATCATTTCACCTCAGACCAGCTGCTTCAGGATTAAATACCAGTTTAAGCTGGGTATTTTGACTCCATCCACTGCCAATGGAGAAACACTGACATTTTCAGAGGTTTGTTCATCACTCTTGGCTTAGACACTTAAATTAAGAAAGAATGAATTGCTCTTTAGAGGTGCTAGACACCTTCTGTTGACTAAAGATGTCTAGACATCTATCTTTAGATGAGAGGCTTGATGTTGAAACATTTATATTTAGATAAGGTGACTCCATGGCAAGTGCCTGAGCACGTGCCAGCGGAGGGGCTGCCTGATGACTCACTCAGCAAGAACAGCACACCAAGACTGGACCTGTGCCAAATATAATGCAGAACACCCCCGAGGCACAACACTTGAGGAGGACTGGAAAACCATCTCCACGATGGAAAAGGGACAGGCCTGCATGCCACGAACAACTTCATTTCTTCTGGTGCATCTAACTTGGTGATATTTTTGTATGGACCTCCAGTACTTCTTGAAGTCATATGTTTAGGGCATTACATCACCTTCTACATACAAAAGTTTGCCCCAGTTCTACAAGGCAGAATTTTGATTTGAAGTGAAAAGCTGCAGAATGACTCCTGTTGAATTGGTACAGTCTCTCAAGAAACAATATGGCAAAGATTTCAACTAGAAAAAGGGGGAAAACAGAAGAAAACCATCAAAGGAGCTAGTTGCCCCGGTCTTGTATGTGTTACACATCACAAATTCCAGCTTTTTCTTTTAACCCAAAACAAACAACTAGTGTGAGAGGTTAATGATTAATGACCTGATTCTGTAAACAGCTAAAAGCACCTAATAAATCATGCTCAGGGTGGCAGCCTGTAGCAAGTGCTCTGGACCAGGGCTTGGCTCTGATTAACAAAGATTTGCTAGGAATGCCTAATCTTGCTGAAATAAAAAGAACAAATATTAGATAATAGAGAAAGGACAGTGATATTTCTGTACTACTGAAGGCAATGGTGCACATTGGGAAAATCTACACAGACAAGGGAGTCTACAGCAGCCACCACCACAAGTCCAGTTACCTTTAGAGTCATGTCATCAGAACAGGATGCCAGAAGATTGCCAGTAGGATCCCATTTGATTGCATTTACTTCATTCTAAAATTGAAGAGTGAGAATAAAGTTGAATATTCACTTCCACTACAAATGACAGAAAAGGAGTTTATGAAACACAGAGTTAGACACTAATTATAAGTATCTGTATAATTACCAGCATTTTAACATTTAATTTGAATTCCTGTCAATAATAACTTTCTTTTGCTGTCTATTCATCACATTTTTCCATGCATGTTCTTACACCTCATTCCCCATTCACAGTCAAGTCTTAAAGCTACTTCTTTCTCATTGCAAAATTTGCTAATGATATCCTGGAACCAGTAAAAGAGGCTGCACATGGCAAGAAATTTTTATTGTTTTAATGATAAAGACTGTGTTTCCCCTATAATCCTAACTAACATTACCATCTCAAGCATACTGATGTCTCAACCCCTAATTAATAATAAAAATATCATACAGCAACCACTATTTTCTGCCTAAAAATATCCTATAGCAACCACCATTTTCCACTACTTACTGTGTGACCCTGGAAGGTTTTGATGGGCCTGTCTTGTCCTAATTTACAGACATGAATACACATGTCTGTACTGCAAGAGGCAAACGTGTTGTTGCTCTGCCAGTCAACATCTAATGCTGGTGCTAAAAAAAGAAAGACATTTAAAACTATGGTATGTATTCTGCAGGGGTTTGATGCGCAAATTTAGTGGGCTACAGCTTAGGACAAATGCCAACAGGAAGCAACTGTTAATTCTACAGTTGTTCTAAAAATAATCAAACACTTCAGAGCAGTGAGAAATGCAGCTGAAAGAAATGAAACAATTTAATCGGAGACATTAAAATGTGAAATGTATCTGAAATGAAACACTTGCACAGAAGACAGTGCAGCTGGACAACAAGCTACTGTTAAGTCATCTAAAAACAGATCTCAAGAGCCAGTCTGAGGAACAGGTCTCCCCCAACAGCTTAACACACTGCCCTGCAGGAGATGCTCACCACTAACAGTCCATGCTTGTGCTCATGGATGGCAACCAGTAGAAGATTTATATACATATGTATTTTTTTCTCCCATCTTGTTAAGCTATGGTAACTTAATCATGGGCCACATATTCCCTTGGTCAGGACTAGGTAGTTGTGGTGGACAGCATGTGGAATCCAAGTAAAGGAAATCAAACAGGTTTTGACTGGTGTCATGCCACTGAGAACAGTGTGAGTGGAAAGGAGACATCTCTTAAAGGCTCTTCAGCGACATATTCCTCATCCTTCCTGCTCCGGTTTCCAACTGATTCCAGCTTGCCCAACACGCAGCTCCCAGGGCAATTTGTCTGAGCTCCATGAGGCCGCCCTCATCGTGGTGGCAAGCGAATGTCCCCTGGCCTTTCAGTGGGCCAGTGGCCAAAAAAAAATGGGGACAGCACAGCAGGAAGCAGGAAAATCCGGGATGTGGAGACAGGGCTATGCAGGCAGGCTAGGAGAAGCACAGGATACTGTAGCAGGAGGATGACAAATGCAGTCTGTGGCTGCTAAGCAGAAATCCTCAGCAGCCCAACCTCTTGATTTGGCTGCCACTGGACTAGACCAAGCTAATAATAACTGGATCACCTTGTATGACTTTCATATAACTGCAATAATACTGTGAGTTATGAAGTTATAAAGCAAAACTACTCCATCCTTGCTTAAATTCATCTAACTGTAAACACAGCAGTCAGTCCTCAAAGACTGTCTGCAAGATTTTTAAATGCTGTGAACAAATGCACTGAAGTTCAGACTTTTTTAATAACTTTTTTTTTGTTCTTTGGGGATGACAACCCAAAATGAGGGGGGGAGGAAAAAACAACATTAATAAATAAAATCAAGACTTACCAGAATGAAAAGGAAACTGTTGCTTGGCTTCCCCAGTGTGGGCATCCCAAATAATTGTGGTCTGTATTAAACAGATAAATAAACAATAAATGGACTTCTATAATTCCTAATTTTCCCCCACCCCCACATTCAGATGTAGCAGATTACCAAGTCCACTTTGCAGTTCCCAAACCTACTCATAATTAATATATCTCTAGTGTTTGATCCAATACTAAAGGAAATGCTGGAAAATACATTGTGTACAGTATCTACAACAGAAGAGATACAAAATACGCAGCAACATCTCAGGTTTTGTGTGGCTTTTTTTTCCCCTTTTTCTCTCTCCTCTTTTTTATTTTTGGAGATAAAGTTATTTCCTTATTCCTACTTATATTCCCCTAATCCACTCCTCAATATATAACTATTTTAATTTCAAATATTGTATAATGATATAACCTCCTTTGTCCCTAAGGAGAGCTTAATATAAACACTTAGGTTTTCATAAATAAGGCTTTCAGGTTTTTAAGGATAGGTGTATTGTTGTTCCAAGCTCTTCTCTGTCAACCTTTCTGATAGCTTGCTGATGCACAAAAGACTATATGACAAAATGAATATTTTATAATAGTTGTATCGTATAGTAACTTTCCTGACCTACCTCACAGTAATCAATGACAATTCTGACACTGAATTCAGTGGGGATGTGAACTGACTGTGCAAATTATTTATGGAAAAGGAAGCACAAGGTTGACTTAATATTTTTGCTAATGCAGAATATTTTTAGAAGCATAATCTCAGCTCTTGCAATGAGTTTTAGTGACTGAAGCAATGAGGCTTCTCTCCCCTACGGCATATTTTTCTGCAAAATAGTGCTGAAAGAACCTCCACAAAGACTTTAAGACTAACATAGGCCAGGCCAGCTTCCCATTCTTTCCATGCTTTGAGACATTCACTTTCCCTTTGTGCCAGCACAAGCATTTGTGAAGCTGGGCACTGAAGCAAACCAGGTTAAAAAGAATGCAGATAAACCAGGTATATAAATAAATAGAGGATAAAGCCCAAGGCTTTTTAGTGGTATTGACAGCTAAATTATTATTATATTATTGTGGAACTGCAGTCTATATTGAACTTGCACTTGGTCATTAAGATAAAGCCAATGTTTACCTTTGCACCTCAAATCAGTAAGAAATTAAAGAGAAATCAGACAACTATTTTTAGTTTTGTTCTCTTCTTAAATCTATTCTCCATCACTATGTGTCTTGCTACTATGGTTCATGGAATTTCCCACAGTAGCAAGTTTGAATTTAAAGACTTTGCAAGTCTCTACATTTGTTCAGACACACAAAATAAAACACCAGTAAAGGATGGTCACCACGACCTTGCATTACTGCCACCTCCCCAGTTAGGCTCATCTTTTTGTTCTGTCTCTAGTCTGTTTAATCACTCTCAGGCTTGACTGATATTCACATCAGCCAGAATGCATTTCTCCAGTGAGATTTTGTTCTTTTTAAGTACACGTTTCTTTCTCGTGACTTTATTTCAGTTTAGTTGCTTACTATGTTATTAGACGTTTCCAATTAAATTAGAGAGGTGAAGTAAAGAATTTTAATTTTACCAAAGATAATCTCACCTTGTCCACTCCTGCACTTAAAATGAAGTTTCCTTTCTTGTTCCATTTTAACGCAAATATAGGACCTTTATGTTGCCCTAAGGTGCTGGCAAGATTACCTGAAAATTTATATTGATATGAATACATTAAAAAAATTAAAGTCACAACGAGGAAAATTTACTGGAAATTAAAGGCATTTCACTTACCATCTTTAGTCCATATCCTTGCAAACCCATCATAGGACCCAGTTGCTAGAAGTGTACCTTCACTCTGCCAGCACAAAGGTTATTATTATTTTTACTGTACAAAGCAAACTGCAGGCAGAGGCTTCTGCACAAGATTTATGAAATTTATTCAGTACATTGCAGTTTACTAAAAAGAAGTCTCCAAAGTACAACACAAAAATTTACAATGCAACTCAAAAATAGAAATACTTTAAGAGCCATAAAAGAGGATGCCCCATCACTGCTACTTTAACTGTCACCATGTAAAATCAGATACAACTTCCTCAGAGGATTTTGGGCAACTTCTACTTACGTTCCAATCCAGGGATGTGACATCTTTGTTGCTCGGTACATCCTGCCCTCCTTCTCGTATACAGTGTCGAAGTACCAGCTGCGTGGAGCCACTTGTGCTGTTTTCACTGAGGTTCCATATCCGTGCCGTTGAATCCCCAGATCTACAAAACAGTTGTGAGAATATAAACACCTTTCTCTATTTCTTTCAGAAAAGGTTCCCCTCCATCAGAGCAGTAGATGTTGCAGCAAATCTGATGTAGGCAGCTGTGGGGAAGGTTTTGTTTTAATTTATTACCATAAGCATACAAAGTACGTCAGCAAATGTTACTGTGTTTAACTTAAGGACATACATTTTCCCGGATGGCTGTGCTTACACATGTGAATGAGTTTGTTTTCCTTTCTGTACTTATATATTTTTTCTACATTTTTGAAAGTATGCCCCCTTTCATCAAAAGGCATCCAAAACATACCAGTAGCTGGACTCCAGCACACAGACAAGAAGAAACGTGCCAAAGGGAAAACAAAACAAAACCAAAGTGAATGGCGGAAGCAAAATTGGAAATATTATGAGCAGGAGACAGCAGACCCTGTTGGCAAAATCCAGCCCATTGGAGGTGGTGATGAACACCCTGTTTTAGCTACCATACGTACCCTGAGGCCAAGAGGTCACTAACGGGGTTCCAGGCACAGATGAATACTTCAGACTCATGGCCACGCAGCACCACTGCTTTGTTGGGAGGGATTTCAACATCTCCATCTACTTCCATCATATCCGTGTGATTATCTGCATTATGGGAAACAACAGTAGAGAGAAGGGGATTTTAATATTTTGAGATAATATGTTTCACTACGGTATGATTAACATTCTTTGGAATTGAGCACAATAATAAATTCACAATGCCACAGACTGAAATTTTGACAAAATCTCTTGTTCTTTTATTTTTTAAGATCCAATTTATTGATGAAACTTACTATTACTAAGAAACCTTACATCATGTATGGCAAGAAACCTTCCTTCCAAATGTCAGCATCTAAATGCATTTGCTATTGAAATTTCAAAATTGAAGTCAAAAGTTACATTTTGCTATGTTAAAAAATATATAATGACTTTAAAAGTATTTCTAATTTGTCAGACATCATGCTGCACTGAACAGCATGCTAGTTGTCTATGTGCTCTTTAAATATTTTAAAATACATTAATGATCTATTAGTTGTCTAAATTATCCTTTCCAGCAATGGCAATAAAACGCATGTTGAATTTTTGTTTCGGATACTTTATTTAAGAAAATAGTTTTAATTAATATAATAAATTTTGGCAATATCTGCTTTTTAAACTCCATTGGCGATTATGGTGAAACTGTGGCTATATATAGTATTTTTGTGTGGCAGTAATGTTGAATCTATACTGTTTTATAAAATACACTGGGGGTAATTCATCTGGCAGTTTTCCTGCCACCTACCATCAATGATTTTTGTATTACAAAATATAAATTCACATGCAAAATAAATGCAGAATATAAACATTGCTAAACGGTCACCAATTTATTCATTTTGGATTAAAAAAACCCCCATCACATCTATTGCTTAAGGTAAAATTAAGGGTTTCTGTCACTGTTTGTATACGTGAGAAAACAGAACAGGCTATTAGAACATGCATATTTTTAAGAAAGAACACCAAAAATAAAACACACTTTCACTTAAAGAGAATCAATGCCTGAATAATTTGCTGTATTAGCCAGTAGGGGTTGCTGGTATCACGTTTAACAGTAACTGTTAAGTTTTAGGTTACTCTATACAACTTCCAGTTAACAAGGAAACACTCTTTGGAGATTTTTAAATGCAAGCATCAAAGAATAGAGCTTCTTTGTTTAAATCTAAGATTATATTTCCATTATATTTCCACTTCCATTATATTTCCAAACTAAGATTGTATTTATTATATGTAATAATGAAAAAAAGGAAAAATCCACCTACAAAACGCAAAATGTACACATGGCTTGATACGAATGTTCTATCAGAAATAATGCCTCTGATTCAGATGCTTCTGCGCTCTTCTGTCATTCTCAATTTAAAATGAGAATTTTAAACTCGGGCTTCCAGAATGTTTGCAAAACCTCATTTTAATATCTTTTTTTTCCTATCATAAGCCTGATTTTAAGCTATGCCCTTTTGACTGCCAATGATGAATTAAATTCCTTTGTGAAAGTTTTCGTATGACAGGAGAAGAGCAGAGCTGGAAGAGAGACTCTGCTAAATGGCCTGTTGTGTGTTACCGAAGGCAGGAGTTCACCTCCGCCTGCCCTACAACAGCCAGTATCCAACCAGGGGCAGTCCCAGGTGTGACACTATCTGCTGGAGCATCCCTAACCAAGCTGGCACTCCCTCCAACACCTACGGACATTGACCCCACAGCGCACAGGGCACTCTTGGGGCTGTTGGCAGCCTCCATGCTGAAGGACAGGCGATGCCGTCACCCGCACGGTCGTTTCTGCCTCCACTTACTCGCTATGGTGTGTGCCCCGTTCTCCTCGCCGTTGGCGGTGTTCTCCCCATTTTTGGCCGCTCCTTGTTGGTTGGTGGCCGCGGCGGCGGCGGCGGCTGCCGCCTGTTGCTGGGCGAGCTTGTCCCGGTAGGCCTGTTGTCTGGTCTGCACCACATCAGGCATCACGGCATCTATCAGCGAGAGAGACTCTATCGGCCTACCATCAAACAAGGTACCATCCTAATTCACAGCGGAGGGAAAAAACAGAAGAGACAACACCAAATATGAATTAACATTACTGGCAAAAATTCAAAAACTAACTTTTTCATTTAATACAACAAAGAGACAACGGTTTACAAATGGCGCTGGAAGCAATACCCTCAATATCTCATCGTTTTTGTGGTTAGCACTGGAATTTTAGGCTAAAGTTAAGTGGCCGTCATAAATATGTTAAAAAGCCACGGGCAGAGGTTCTAGGACCACAAGTTATACGCTTTGCATTTGCAAAATTGTCTGCTAAGGCAAGAAATTCTGTAAGCTATCTATGAATATGATTTCAAACATGAGCGGCTGCAACAAAATCTAATGGTTTGTTTGAAGAGCTGCAAACATTGCAAGTCGGGTCACTGGCTTGTGAAGTTATTCTATCTTATTAAACTAATACTTTCCATAAACACATTATCTGGAGAGTTGACTAGTTTTCCTTCTTTTTTTAAACAGTGCTGGCATGCTTGCAAATAGCAGAGAATTTTATCCTGAAATGGACAAGACCCAGTTAAAAATATCCTTATACATACGCTAGGGCTTTGTAAGGATCTATTTTGGGGATCTAGAAGGATTCCTTGTGATAAATATAGGGTCCCCCTTCCACTCTGATAACTTGCTTTATTTTTCTGAGGCTTCCTGATGGAAAGAATTTGCTTCGCTGGGGCTGAGAAAAATACGTATCAACAGAAGACACAAAGGACACTGGAAAGGCAGCAGAACTAGTGAAAAATCTGTTTTCTCCTGTAACATAACTGGCATATACAAAGGCTAATAACCCCCTAACATAAAACATAAAAGTGAATGGAAATTGAGGGTATCTGCAGTCTCAGCCAATAAGATACGTAACTTTCTGTACTGATGAGAAAATGATTTTAAAATCAAGTTTAATAGATTCTGCTCAGCCTAAATTAGCTGGAAGAGGCAAAAGGCAAAGCAGCATCCACCTCTCTCCTCTCTTCCACAAGGGAAATCCTCCTCTATCTGCCATTCCTTGCCTTCTGTGGGCTCTCACTATTCCACCACAGAGACTCGGCACCTAAAGCAGAGCAGCAGAGCTCGCTCCCACCTCCCTAGCGCAGGTCTACGAACAGAAACCAAGAGCTTGTTTGTCTCAACTGTTACTTTATTGCACTTTTCTGGATTTACTACAACATTATAGTAGGGTAAAAACTCTACAGACAACGGACCTTTAAGCAATGAGCCAGAACACCATGCCTGGTGTTGTGTGGCTGCACTGGGCAGAAGCCCTACCCAGTTATGTCACTCCATTCTGGTTCCACCACTGGAGTCATGGTGAACACCAGCAGTAAGGAATCTGAAGTAAAAGTAAATAAATAGGATACAAGAAAGTTAAGAAAAAGCACTAACATTCAAACTTACTGCAAGCAGAATGCGTCTACAGGCGAAGCCTCCTTACCTCATTAATACTGACTTCTGCCTCTACATACTGCAGCCCTTTCTGGATGATGGAAATCAGAGCAGCTGGTGGCACCAGAGCACCGTTTATATTAGACTGGCTGATATGGCTCTCTATACCAAAGGTAAATGCGGAATGGGAAAACCCTGAAGACAAGGCAAAAACATCAGAATTGATGGACACACAGACAGTGCTGCTTGTCAAGCTACTGTGAAATCTGTTTACAAATGTAAGCAAGTTAATACAGAAGTATAGCAAGCTCATGAACTGAGAAACTCATTCAAAGCCTTCTGAACACAGCTGATTACATTTATTTCCTCTTATATGCTTCTAGTTAACATGAGAAAAAGTCAAAAATTAGGTTTAAATATACACACACAGCAATTACTGATTATAATGTTCTTATTGGCAAAACAATTCTGTGTAAATAAGTATAAAAGGATAAAACACATAACATGCAATAACACCCATTATTTTACATAAATTTATATATTACATATAAACTCCAAGATTCACATATTATTTTCCTGTGCCCACTTACTTTTTACTCATGAAAATAAAATGAATTAAGTTCACAGTACATTTCTGTCATAATTGTGTATACTTTGGCAATTAGAAGTAAATCAGTATCATTCACTGCTAACGAAGTGGGAAGCACATAACGGTGCAACACTAGTAGTAGTAGTTTGCTATTTATTTGATTGCCCTAAAAAGGCAGATTTTACCTAGGAAAAACTCTTGTTTCAGCAAAATGAGATTACTCTCATAGAAATGTCTCTGGTTAATGATGACCAAGTTGAAATATAAACAAGAAAATTACTTCTTCCAAACCTAGGAATTATCTACAACATTATTCTCTAAAACCGGAAGTCTGTTCTCTTCTGTGCCAGTATAAAAAATAAATACATTAAAGGTTTATCCTTTTTCATTATCAAAAGGGTGGAACCTTCCTTCAGGTCAGTGATACTGCCAATACACTAGGATAAAATTTGCAAAGTGGATGGAACTGAGAAACCTTGTTAAACTACTTGCCTGGATCAGAGAATTCCCCCGAGCCACTAAAACGTTTGTCATGTCATTTCCTCCCCCCATTCTCAGATTCATTTCTTCATACAACCTAATAATTTGACAGGCTACTGCGTAAGGGCTGATTTCACTGACTCTAGGTGAAGGATTCTTACTCCACTGAATTTTTCCAGAATATTGTCTGCCTAACAGGAGACGTTGAGAAAGAAGTCTAAAGCCATACACCTCTAAAGCCACACAATGGCAATCACTAAACAAAACTGAGAATCAGCTGAGATGTGGAAGCAACAAAGTCACATAGACATTATTAAGGCTGATCTCATTCACTGTTACCTGAAGACTCCTGTTAATTTTTGCTTTAATGCTCGGATTTGTTAAAGGTGTTGTTAAGATTGTATGGCCTCCTGCCAGCTGGCAGTCATCGTTCCTTCACGCACTGGGACATGCCCTGATTTTCAGTCATCTTGGCTTTTGGAAGTTTTAAAATTGTCTAAGGGAATACTAAAGTGTTCCTGCATTCCACATGGCAGGAAAAAAGCTGCTTTGCAAGCTTGACATCATTCAACTGTCTTTTGCTCTTACTGCTAAGTAGCAGAAGACTTTGCTACATCCTCCATGAAAGCATCCTGCAGGGAGACTTTAGAGAATCCAAGAGTCATTCCTGTTAAAAGAAGATCTGTTTATCTGTATTTAGATTGAAATGATATGAGTCACATGGCCTCAGCTGCTATTTCTTCCTCAGAAATACAGCAAAACCTGCAGAAATGTTATCATGCAAGAGCGGCTCACGGGACCATCATCCCGAGTGCTTCAGAAAATAATGCGGTTTCTAAGAGCTGTCATTTTTTTCCAAGTAGCCCCAAAGGAAAGGGCACAAAGTGTCACTTCCATCCAGCAGATAAAAACATTCTCCAACAAAAGCTCTTCTAGCAATTGAGTGGGCCCTTATTTGGTTTACTGCCATCTAAAAACTCCAAATGACTAAAACCAATTAAGTTATGGGCAGTAACTTGGCAGGAATTCATTCCCTGTTGAGGGGACACACCGAGGAACAGTTCAGACACAAGTACACACCTACTGTCAACAGAGTAAAATACGTTTTCATTCAATAAAGCCAGCTGCAGAGGAATACCAAATAAATATGCATTAATAACCAGAAATGAATAACTCACCTGACTCTTGCAAGTATCTATATACCAGGAAGTTAACCTCATCACTGCTTATACTCATCTTTATTCCCAGTTAAACCATGAGGTCACAACAAAGGACACAACCCTGAAAATGAGAAAGTAGGTTGATTAAACATTTTCAGCAATTAATGCAAGTTTCTCAAAAAAGCTCTGTTTATAACGTAAATGACTTACAGTTTCTGACAAAGTTTAAGGAGAGTATTGTTATTAGCATTCCTTTATGCTTTTAATCAATGTTTTAAAATACAGGTGGGTATGTATCTAATTTACCTTGATTAATAAAACCAAGTGGTGAGTATTTAGCAAGACAAATAATGCAGACTACATAAATAGTTAATGACCAAGTTTAAAATACGAAGCAATAGAGATGAACAGAAAAAAGCCAGTCTTTTATCTGATGTTCAGCCTCACTTTTCAGAGCATTTTCATGACTCCTGAGTATTTGAGTATTTGAAAGCAGAAAGCCTTTTTATTTGTTTGTTTGTTTAATTTGACATCAAGTAAACAAGTAAAAACATCAGCTTGCAAAAGAGAGTATGAAATACAACCCATTTCCTATCTAATGCCGCCTGGCACTTTTCAGTAGCAAACCTCCAAGCTTCTCATTCGGTTGCCTTCTACGAAAGTTAAGTCAAAGCAGCCCAGTGACCTTCCTTAGGTTATTGGAACAAGTGTGACCTAGATTCCGTGTACAAAGAGTGGAGAACAGGTCGTTGTGGTGCTCCAAGTGGAAAGTTTGCACCGCGACCTCCGCGCTCAGCGGCTGCACGGTCGGGTCACTCGATACGTGTGCACGAAGCGGGAGGCAGGAACGCAGCCGTAAGCAACAAGAACCTACAAGAGCACGATCCGCATTGAAAAGGGACTCGTAGTACAAGGCTCTGCATATTCTTTCTAGGCATTTTTTTCCCTAATAAGATTTCTTAAGGAAACAGAACAAAGCCATGCTGGTTTAGGGTTAGGAAATGCCAGCAAAAAATGGGCAATGGAGAGAGTCCAAGAGTGACTCGGGTGAAGCACCTACGTCCCGCACGGCCCCGGAAAGCTGGGATCATCAGCACGGGAAGGGGCGACGTGGAAGGGACTCTGGGCCCACAGGCTGAGCTCCATACGGAGAGGAGCTGTACTCTCCTTAGGGAAAGGGTAACCACATTTTAAAAGGACGATACAGCACACTTTTCATATCATACACATACAGAAACAGTAACGCTTCTTTCATTGCCTATTACAGATTTTAAAATCTCCCTGCATCATCCAAAAAGAGGAACGCAGAAATCAGACACGAGTGCTATTGCTACAGGAAGGGCTGCCCACTCCCAGCCCAGCTGCTTCACAGGAAACCCATCTGCTTGGAGTTATTTAGCCCAATAACTCCAGAAGAAAACTCAAGTTTTACTTGCCGGTCGAAAGCGCTATTCCCCCCGTCCAAGCCAAAGGAGAAAAATGTCTCCAGGCTGGTTCCTTAGAGAGATGTGGGTGAAGGTGAAGACAAGCCCTGCCGCTGAGGCAAAGCCGCTTTCCTGCCCAGCTGACGAGAGGTGGCAGTGCAGCACCGACTTCTGCACAGGAACCACTTGAAAAACACAAAAATACGCTAAATAAATACACAACTCATCTGATGAGGACGTGCAAGTGAAAAGGGTGCAAAAGTCTCTGGTTTCTTACCAAGATATTACTTTATGCTTCTTTTGAAGTGCCTGTGTAAGTCTTGTGCAAGCTGCCCGCTGCATTAACCCTTCTCCTCGAGGCCTGCGCGCGAGGGGGCCGCCAGCGCGCGCACAAAGCAGGGAAATGAGGAACTGCAAAAGGAACCAGCAAACCCAAACAACCCGTCCCCACCCGAAACCAAACAGGCAAATAAGAGAGAAAATGTGACAGCAGGGGAGATGAGAGGGGCTCGGTAGTTCTTTCCCCTTGCAACGCACCCAGCTGCCACGGCTGCGAGATGTCCCAGGAAAGGAGTCCTCAAGGGAAGAGGAGCAGGGCCGACCACGGGCCCCCAAGGATCCAGTGCTGTTATTCCAAGGACTCGACACCCATGGCCACCCCCCAGCTTCACGCTAAACTTGCCCAGGGTGTCTGCCAAAGAAGAACAGCATTATGGAGGGAAACAACCAGCGAAGCCATGAACCCCACGAGCGCTTTTCTCCTTGCGGCTACGGCGAGGGCTCGAGTTGGTTGGGAAGATGGATTGGGATATGGAAGAGGCTCTGAATGCAACGTCGGCTTAAATGAAACACACACAAATGGAAGAGGAAAGACCAAGATGAAGGGAAAGAAAATTAGAGGTGGAAAAATATATTGGTCCTCTACATATGCATGTGCCCACGGATGTTCGCACACGCTCCACAGTCGCAGATCTACTTTATTAATGGCTACTTTAATAATGGCTTCCCAAAATATCCTAAAGTGTTTACAATTGCGTATTACAAGTACAGGTGGAAAACATAACCAGCTACTTAAGAATATATATGGATATACACACCATATAGCAAAAGAAATTGCTAGATACATACAAATTTTCTGGCCCTCCACAAAGCTGTAAGTTTTGTCCTGAAGACTTTAATGGATAAATATAACTTAGTGGATGTCAATGCACTACAATGTGGATTTACAGGGAGGACAGAAGAGTAGGATGAAGCCCATGACTGTTTCAGTTCGAAGGACACTCCTAAAGGAAACCCAGTTCCTAAAGGAACGACCTGGTGGACATCTTGAAGCAGCACCCGAGCACATCAGTCAGATTCCCGAGAGGCAAAGGCTAGACCAGGATCTGCTCATAGACATTGGGTCTGCAGCATGAGACCAGAAACAGTCCACATGAACTCACTGGACACACGTACATACACACGCACCGGGGGCCGGGGCACGGGCTGCCTCACTGCCCCCCTCCTCGGGCAGCTCCATAGCACCTACAGGGGCACAGCTGAAAGCTCAAACAGCATCCCAAAAGCACAATTTAGAAAGGTAACAAAAGATGAAATTTTCCAAACTGACTCTGATATTTTTAAATTCCAGCCTAGGGCATGTCATCAGTTTTTTTCCTATAACAATTCCAGATTCTTCTCTGAATTTGCTGCAACAGCTTTATGAGAGCTAGGACTGTGGCTGGCTCAGCTCTGGCAGGGAGTTTTTTAAGCTGGAATGATAAAATCTACAGTAGTCATTTGGTACAACAAAATAAAGTCAAGATAGCAGAAGTGACACAGGATCAATACCTACCGCTTAAAACTAAGCCCACCTCAGAACGCCTGTTATTAGGCATTCTGACTGCACACACTTCCCTGAAATGTCTGGAAATATCAGTGCGCCAAGAAAATTTAATTATGGTGTGGGTGACCCATTGCATAAAATGGAAATTACTTTGTGTGGAAAAATATATATATATATATACATATATGTATATATATGTGGCAAAGCCCGCCCTCTGTTCATAATCCCCAAACCCATAATTGTTTCCAAACCACCAGCTGCAAACACTGGTGATCTGCTGGATCTTAGAGGTCGAGTCTATGGCTTACGATAGCTCCACTGAATCAGAGACAGTATGAACACTGAGGTAGCCCAGGACCCCTTCATACAAGAAACGTTTCTATTTTCATAATCTTAATACTTTTCGTAAGAAAGCGATTTCATAAGACAAAGCTTTTAATATCACCATAGAAAGCCTCTAAACTCCCCAAATCTACCAGCCATAAAAGGTACCAGCCATAAAAGCCAACAGTCAGCACACATGGTAAGCTCAAGATCTTGTCAGAAACTGCATCAGTAACAAACCAGACCAAAAGCACTTCTGGGCTTCCGACAAATCGATCCACTTGTTTAAACTATAAATTAACGTCTGAGATTAAACAAAAACCATTACACTATTTTTTCAAAAACTGTTAGTTTTCTTATCCCAGGGTCAGTACATCAGCTTCAGCTTAGCCTCTGTTTAGCAAACATTGGCCTCTACTACTCCAACACATCGCTACAAACCAGTAACTCAGAAACATCAGCAGGCATCATCTTAGTTTTCCTCTAGAAGCCAAGTTTTCCAAATGATTCACTGTCCTCCCTTTGAAGGGCTGTCCTCATTCTTTCATATTTTAGGTAAAATTTACAAGCAGCATTAGATGTTGCTTGTTAAAATGAGGTCAAGCTCAGCCATCATTAATACTGATCTGTGGACTAATGGGTACCCAACACTGCAAATCTGACTGTATTTCTCTCAAATGATCATTCCACTATGTGTGTTATGCTGGCTTTGTATTTCTATACCCGCTTTGTGCCAAATGCTGGAGAACAGATGCTGCCTGATATGGCTCATGGCCTGATAACCCTTTTTTGAACAAACAGGCAAGGAAAGTTTATATATCAGATCAGTGCTTCCTATTTCTTAATCACAGGTTTAGAACATGCAATAGATTTACTATAGTTATAGCTACCATATCAAATGACAGCCTAAGCAGGTAACACTTCTACAGTTATAGGTAGGCTCCAGCACATTGTAATTCTGTAGGACACCAAAAGCCTGGCAGGCTCTTGGGAATAATACTATCCCAAAACATACCAATCAATTTAGTTTGTTACCAAATACAATATGTTAAAAGGAATACTCAACACTCCAGGTAGCTCCAAAATAGGTTTAATTTTCAGCTATAAACAGACTGCTGCATTTATCCATGGAAAACAGAAGTCTGACTACAAAAACAATAAAATATTGGACAAGAAAAATATTAACATTAGTCCCTTTTTTTCCTCTTTCACAGGAAACACATAGATACACTACAAAAACAATAAAATATTGGACAACAAAAATATTAACATTAATCCCTTTATTTTTTTCCTCTTTCACACGAAACACATAAATATTTGGTTTTGTTGGCATGTGTACACACAGAGCGACACCACAATTTAGTGCTGCTTACAGATCCTACAATTTCGATGACTGTGGGCATTATTAAAAAAATAAAAATCAAAAAAAAAATGGAGGTGTGCTTATGTCCTTTGGAAGATTTTATTACAATTTTGCTTCACATCTACATTATCCATCTTAACAACTAAAGTCTTCTCAATGGTACACATTTTCCTTCATTACATGTTGCAACTAAAATTGGGGATCTGCACAGCCCAGGAAACCATTTGCTGAACCTGGGCAACTCAGTAATTGCTGTCACAGCGGCTCATGGGATAGGTAATTGCCAGGAAAAAAAGGGCAGATACGTTAGACTACCTCTTGACCAACTGCAACACGGTTGATTAAGAAAAAGAGAAACCAATAGCACAAATTCCTATTTGACAGAACAGGTGATGAAGAAAATGAAAAGGCTGCTCTTTAAATTCAACTCTACAGATCAGGCAGACTCCTGGATTCCTGATGAAGTCCTGAAATCAGCAGAACTTCACCCAAACACCAAATTCACCCAGTGAGCAGCCTGAAGAACCGGGTTTCCACAAGGTACTATCTGTTCAAGGTATTTTGGCTGCTATTCTGCTAAACATGAGTCTTCCAAGGAATCTTCCCCCAGTTATGGTGTCTCCACACCAAACATTCCCTGTACTTAGTAAGGCTATTTCAAGGAAGTGTTAGATACACTCTTCCACAAGCTGTTTACAAAGGAAAACTTGTAAAATGTTGGTGATTGCTGTATCTTTAAGCATGCTATATACAACCAATGTCATTCTTCATATGAATTTATTAGAGATCAATTTCTATCAAAATCAACATTGATATTGACTGATTGCTCTAAACACTCCTGTTTGTTCTTCTGCATCTTCCTTTGAGGACAGGGCCCGGTGTCATTCTGGGCACAATACAGAGGAGTTTTTATTAAGACTTGCCTACTATCTGTCAAATGTGCAATTAGGAATTCTTTACAACCTTTCAAATTCGAATGAATAATTAAGTGCAAAAGCTTTGCTGTAATATATTTTAAACTGAAAATTATGTCCTTTTCTGAATTCTTACTTTTGTTTCTACGCTGCTGTTATTGTAATATCCTCTTTTCAGTTTTAAAACTCAATAAGCTACAACAAATGTGAACTTGCATATAAAATTATCTGTAATTTTACCTAATGAAGCTTCTTACCGATTTCCCATGTGGTCAAGATTTCCAAGTTTTCCTTTCAGTAATTACAAAAGAGAGAGCTGCTTCTCACGTTTTCATCTTTACCTCTAATGCTTTGCTTTTATTTTGAATCTCTGGAATACACCTTCATCTCTAAATGCTAAAGGATAGATTTTTCTTTTCCTGATCCGAATTGTTTTCCTTAGCTCAGTCAATAAATATATGTACTATGTACTTCAGCTTTAGTGACCTAATTTATGAGAACAGTCTCCATCTTTCTGTGCCAATATGAGTGTACGGAGCATATAAAATGACAAAGCCAGTTTGAAATATTCTGGAGAAAATGAATTACAAATCAGGAGAAAAAAAATAAAGCTAAAAATAACAGTTATTGTCTACTTATCTGAGCAGTAAGTCCCCAGAAACACCAAGTGAAGTCCAGAATACTATTACAAAATAAGCTGCAGATGAAGCCTATTTGTTGCTGTTGCCTAGAGCAAAGTAGGATTTAATTACTGAACTACGAATCTCCTCCCCAAAGTCATATGTTGTGTGACCCAGGAGACTGGGATTCCGGATGTTACAGCAGAGACGAGTGACAGCGTATTCAGAATTACATTTCCAATACTATGGCAACAAAACTAGCAGTTCTCTTCTTTGTAAAGGGGGGGAAAATACAGCTTCCCGAAATTAGGACAGCTGTAGGGCATGCTACAGTGATTTAAAAAAAAAAAAAAAGGAAAGAAAAAAATAGGCTTGATCTCACTGTACAGCTTCTGATAGATTAATTCATTTTTTTCCCATTTAAAAGTATACATCCCTATCAGTTCTGCTTTCCATAGTTAGTCAAAATCCTTCTAAACAAAAGAAGCACATGGTAAGTCCATACGCTAAACATTCAGTCCTAAGTGTAAATGTAGAAAATGCTTGGAACAAATAAATACATATATATCTCTATATTGTCTTTATCTCTGGAGTTCTTTATTCTTCTTGAATATATATCTCTAATGGTTTTAAGGGATATTGACATTGGCTGATACGATGGATTTACGCAAATAACCATTAAGGATGTCTTTTGAAATAACCTGTGTAACACAAATCAAATTATTATATATCAAGCTAATTTAATGACAAAATATTGTCCATTAATTGGGTTCTCTTTTAACAAGCCAAAAAACATCACATGGGTATTCGTCAAAATTTCTGTAAGGTTTTCCCCTTATTAAATTAAAACGGCTTTAATGACTATCTGTAGGTTGGCTACATATATCTGGTGCTGACACTTCAGTCAATGTTCTTTAGGTTCTCAAAGTCTTCTCATTGCTACAGTGCAGCACATGAAGAAATGCTGTGGGGGACAGGTCTTCTCTCCTTAGAATCATAACAATATTTGAAAAATTTTCTGCTCTTTAAATGAACAGGAAAACAGATATTTTTCTAGGCACCACTTTTCTGCATGGTAAAATGGGGGTAGCTGTGAAACATCTTTCTGAAACTACAAGTATGTTATTCTTTTAAAATTTAAAAGCTAAATCCAGCTTCTCAAAACATCCATCCCTACGCCAGCACAGTCACAGGAAGAGAGTTTTGCCTCAGTTTTCACTGCCTAATCCAAGCAACTCCCCCTCACTCCATCCCAAAGCCCAACACCCCGTCACACTCCTGCAGAGGCAGCCACGGAAGGGCTTTTACCACAGAAGCACAAGGCTCAAGTCCACCAGTGCAGTCCAACTAAGATCAAATCAAAACTGTCTAGAGGCAGTATTTGAAAGTGTTAATCACAACCCTCTTTCAATACCTAAACTGCTTTCACAGCACACCTGGAAATACGACCCAATAGTAAGAAATTATCTTTCATCAAAGAGCAGCGAAGGAAATTTTGGAAAGGAAGAAACAGCAATTGTTTGTGTGATGACCCTCAGCGTTAGGCTGTGCTACCTGCAGACAGGCTGGGCAGCGGCCTGTGGCAGCAGCACTGGAAACGTGTTATTTCTAGGATTCACGAGGGATACGTCCTGGGGATACTTCTGGCTGATCTGCAGAATCGGTGCATTTACCTGGGCAAGCAGTACCAGTCTGGCCAGGAGGGACTCCACGAGAGGACCTGCAAGATCCACCTTCAGGGCTCTGTACTAAGCTCTGCACTGGAAGGCAGAGGAAAGCATCACATAAGTGTTTGGCATCGCTCCGGGGAGAGGTGCAAACTTCCCTGTTGGAGAGGTCATTGCAGGAGCAGCGGTAACGTCAAAGGAGCTATAGATCTTCAATTCCTAAGCCACTAGAAGCTTGTCCCCCTTAGAAATAGTTTTAATCCTTTAGAATAGCTAATTTAAATGAATTAGGACTTTGGCAATCATTGTGAAGACCCTCTCTCAAGGAGTGTTTTTTTAATTGTGAAATCGCTTTTCTGGATAAGGGCTGAGATAATGACACACTAATATCCTCTGGACCTAGACACAGAACAGCAATAGATTCCTGGCACCAAGTGCAAGAAAAATGCAGATTAAAAGAAGCAAAGGCTGCTAGGTTGCTGAAGATCCAATGCAACCTCGAGACTAACCATGCACTGGTTTCAAGCATGCAAATATTTGGCTGCTAATGACGTGTGCTGCATTAAAGCCTTAGTGAAAAATTCTTAATCATGGATGAATGTGGGAGCATACCTATTAATCATTCATTGGATCAAACTGTGTTAAAAATAAATAAATAAATAAAAATAAATAAAAATGAAAAAATAAAACAACCAAATGAGACTAGCTCTCAAGGTCAAAATGAGCCCTAGCAAGAGCTTCTGCTGAGGTCTTTCTGACTAAAGGAAGAAAAATCCAAAGACAGTTTCTACTTGGGACTGTGCATCGCTGAAAATGAGCCCAAGTCCTATGGTTCAAACTTCTGGGTCAAAAACATGTACAAACTACACAGCTGAGGCTAAGAAATGAAGTTAAAAATCCCCATATTGTGGGGATTTTGTGCTCTCAGCTGATTTATTCTCATTTTCACTGCTGGAAAACCCACTGAATAATGCAGCCTGCAAGCCTGATCAGGAACATCCCATTTTTTCCAATATGTTGTTCCTGATGTTCCCACAATAGATCTTTCAGAGCTTTAAGGGCCTGTGGCAACTGAACTGAATGATACGGTTTCCTGCTGGTACATAAATGCAAAGGCAAAGCTGAGGGGGGTTATTTTCAAAACAGGGGAGATTGATCATGTGACAATGTTCCATTACCCTGACTTTATTTCTGTTAGAGACAGTGATTACATCTACATCAATCGTTTGGGCTGATGGATATTAGTGCAATAACAGTGACACAGTTTTTCACTATGATGCTGACCTGCATACTGATAGTTGCAGAAAAGACTCATTCTGAGCTTGAACTCATGCTACTTATTGGTCATTGAAAAACTATTTAAATTTCAGCAGATTACTGGAATTAGCCAGTTTTCAATGAGTGGTGGCTTTGGTTTGTTTGTTCTGGAAACCTTGCTCTGAAACAGTGATTACTGCCCGTGTAGAATGGCACAGACTCATATTTGTTATGATTAACATTTTTATCTCTACCTGAGTGGTAAAATAAATAAATAAATAAATGAAGCCCTCAATTTTCTGTGGAAAGGTATCCCTGCAGGCCTCCAACAGCATCCCTACCTTGACAAGCAATTCTTTCCTAAGGGTGTATGGAATCCTCTTACATTTTCCAGGACCTTCACCCTTTCACAGTTTCTGGGTGTACTTGCTCTCTCTTGTCATGCTGATGATCCTTTTCTGGCTTCATGTCCTGACTGGACATACGATCATGAGCCAGTGGTCCCGGCTTTCACCTCCTCACCAAGTGCTGCCTCCACTAACTCCCCACCCTCCAAACACTTCCAGGAGAACTATTTTTTTCTTTAATTCGTTCAGTAACATCTTATCCTACATTCTTCTTTTACTGCTCTTCTATTAAAAAGAAAAAAAAAATCAGAATTGCTAACACTTTGCAGAAAAAAAAACCACCACTGGGTTGAATAAAACTCAGTTCATCTTTAGTGAGAGAGACGTCTATTTTAGCTAAATTGTGTTCATTTTACTTGGCTTTATTTAGTGCTGCGGCGTCTGCATTACGCACAGAGGGCTCTTCAGGACAAGGCCTCGTCCTTGCCTCCCTCACCTCGCAGTGTTTATCACAGCGCATTCCCTCCTTCTTCACGTGGAAGTTTTTTACGTTGCCGTAACGGCAACAGGTTGAGAGGGTTTGAAGCGTTATCTCCACAGAATAACAAAGCGCTGCAGACAGACCCCAGCTGGAGCAAGGGCAGAGATGGGACGTGGCCGAGCCGTTCCATGGGCCAGGAGCAACGTTACAACCTGGCCGGTGTTTGCAGCGCTCCTCTGCGCCCCGCTGCATCCTCTACACGCCACGCTAGCATCAGGTGGGCACTGCACACAGCTTTTGTAAAAGGAAAACAACCAACCAAAAACCACAGCAAAATCTTCCTGTGTGATGACACTGGCACTTGTCAAGCGGAGATTTTAGGAGACCACATCACCCTTGCGTAGAGGCCCTGAAAGCACCAGCGTTACACCTAGGACATCTGCTAGAGTCTCCTGAAACCTTCATCAGAGGCCACAGTGCCTCAGGATTTACAGGGAAGAGGGGTTGGGTTCTGCTGTTTTGCTATAGTCTGTTTTTTTTTTTTTTTTTTAAAAAAAAAAGCTTTCTTTTTAAATTCTATTAGGTTAATGCCATTTACTTAGATAATTGTCCTTAATTCCTGTAATTTTTTGAGGCCTGGTCTTTCTTTAGTGAGCAACGCGCTTTGGCTCATCTGGATAAACACTGGCAGCTACTGGAACATGACTTTTCCAGCCCGGGATCCACTCGCTCGCTTGCCCTGTCCTTGGCGTATCGACTCTTCATGCCCTCACCAGGTTTTTTAAAACCCCACAAGGCCGACACCAAGTGCCGTTTTTATTTTCACAAAGAAGTTAACAGAACGACGCTAAAAAGAATATTAACTGCACAGATAAAGCAAGAGAAGTATTTCCTGTAATACCTGATAAGGAATAGGGGCTTTATACGATCATTTCTGGAGCCAAGACTCACCAGAGCGTCTTCCCCCCTCGCTATAGGAGAGCAGGTCACTCGTGCAATGAGGCTGTGAACAGTTGGGCGCAGGGACAGCAACTGTGTTCACAGAGCAGGTGAAGAGGATTGGAGCTACTGTAAATGTAAATAAAACAGATTTGTTTCCCCATTATTGGGCCTAGTGTTTCATATGAGTCCCATGAGAGAAGTGGTCTGGAGCTTTGTGCTCTGGACGCAGCTACTTTGGGAATAACAAAGCACTTTTCCTGAAATCCTTCTGTGAGCACATGAAAGCTCCTGCTTCTTGCCTGGGGCAGATGTTCTGCTGCTAACTCTGAGCACACTGTTCCCAAAGAAGGAAGGGTGAAGGGGAAACCCTCTGTGTAAACATATCAGAACGAGGTCCAAAAACTAAAGAGAGGAAAACAATCTCACAGGACACAGAGGAGATCCTTCAGTGACAATTTACTGCACTCAGAGGAGGATCAACCGTTAGACCCTGCGAGGGGATAAGCTTTAGCTTTTGTTAGTGATGCTCTTGATGAGCTCTTGATGAGCGTTCATTAAGATCAGAACCCACTAAGCACTGCAGGCAAGGACAGATCTTTATTTATTTATTACTGATCTTCTGGGATGACAAAAAAATAAAGAGCATCCCTCAGACAGTGAAAACAGAATGAATTAAGGATGCTGAGGATGATTTTCCATGGTCTCTATTTGTGGCAAGACCTATTTATCCATGAGCCACGGGCTGATGGCAAACATGCCATCATGTTGATAGTAGAAATATACTGCACCTTTGACCTTTTTCTACATTAACCCAGATACTAAACCTATTGAGAATGTAACTGCAGCTGGGCTGTGCAATTCAGCATCTTTTGTGTGCGAAGTTCTCTACTGCCATGAAATGTGACCAAAAGCCTGGAATGAATTAAATGTAAGCTGACAAGTTCTTTTTAGTCTCAAGACGTTCACCAAGTAAAAAAATAAAAAATAAAATAAAAATAAATTCAAGGCACGTAACTCACGATTGACTGTAGTATTAAACATAAATGTAGAGTTTTAAGGAAGGTTTAAGAAAGTTTGTCCCCAGATTAAAAACTCAACCCTGTTCCCTTTACAAAAAAGCATTTTCACATCCATCCCTGTTTACCAAAGCAGCCTTGAGCAAGCCATGGGGGAATATGCAGGTAAATAACCATTATGACTGCAGGACCTTCCCGAACAGAAAAACATTTTGTAAAAACAAAAATAATAAGCAGCATGCTTCTGCAGTGAACTATATGAATGCAAAACAAGAACAACTTGTGAATCTGAGCTATATATGATGTTTACTCCCACACTCCCCTACTATCCCTGCCTTATTAGGATGCTCATCTGCAAAACAAGACGTACTTTGCTCATCAAGCGCTCCACCGATAACACCCACAGCCACACTTTCTTTTCATTACCCAATAAAACTCTTAACAAAACTGAATGCAGCAACAGCATTGAAAAGGGTGCAAGCCACAGTTCTCACACTCACATGGAGCCTTTAAAAGCTGCCTTGTTTTTGTTTAAGAATATTCAAGACCTGAGCCTCAATGACAAAAGCAGTTAGCCCTGTAAGCAAGATCAAGTGTAACACGACAGTATGACTTTATCTTCATTCATGCTTTAAAATTAATATTAATTAAGCAGAAGAAATAATTGAATCAGCACGTTCCTCTGAACAGGCAGCTGTACCAGTTGAACGATTGCTCAAGATTTTAGTTGAGAAAAAACAATGCCAGAGGGAATCAAAACCCTTTTAGCACCTCAGGATTTAACTTGAGGTGCACTGTAAAATGAAATACAACTTTTCCAGAAGCACCTGGATCACTTTGAAGTCTTAGAACTGTCACATAATGAAAATAATATATTTGGGGGGGCATTCAAAAGAGATTCAGAATTCTCCAGGGATTACGGTTAAAGTGCGGTGCGAGTTTGTCATGAGCGATGCGAGTCCTCGCGAGGAGGCCGGACACAGGCGCTCGGGGAGAGGCTCGCGGAGGCCGGTCCTGCGCCCTCCCTCTCGGTGCCTCCACGGCGGGAGGCAGCGACCCCGGAGCTCCTGCTCCTGCTGCGGGTCGGGACGCGGAGGCGCTCGACACGGGGGAGCCTTGCGGGCACGGCCGCTGCAGCGCAGCCAAGGACAGGCTGTTTTCCAAGCCCGCAAGTAGCCCTCTCCTTCATTTACAGCATTTTCACGTTCTGCCACAATAATCCACTCCAATGCACACGTTTGGTCTCCACGTCTCTGTATGATACTCTGTACTGAACCTCAAAGAGCTCTTTTTTTATAGCATCTTACTCTGTCTAGGCTTTTTGCTGAGGTTTTGGCAGAGAATACCTCAATCTATATTAGCTATATTTAAATTTCCGTATCAA